>CM065694.1:36556597-36566597 GCA_017654935.2 Phymorhynchus buccinoides
CGCACAACCATTCAGAGCATAACAACATTTTGATGTAGCCTTGGCGTTCTAGCTTATGTCAACTGGTCTGACACAGCCTCATGCCAAGGCATATCTCCACTATAAAAATAATGTTAGTCCAGCCCTCTGGAATAGCATCTGCCCCCTATGCTATCAGGCATTCATGGTCAGAAACGACTGACTGGCATACATATAGTATTATTACATCTCTGATGTCTTTTCGTTGTCCACTTCTACCTAGAGTTTTTTGTTTGTGGCTCAAGCCACAAACCTATAACTCACTTTGTCGGTCGGTCGGTCTGTCGGTCCAAAATTGTCGCACATTTTGACAAAATTGTCGCACTTCAAATCGAGGCTACACTTCTGGCCGCTCTTTAAAATGATGTATTTTAAAAGCGTACAAAATAATAAACATACGTAATACAGACACTACAACAGACACGACGAGTATGCGGTGCTTCTTTTGATGAGTATAAGTAGGATACATAGTTTTAAATGTTTTCCAAAAGATATAAAAAGTTACGAAATGGTGCAGAGATAACATTCTGGTTTACAGATTAAAATTATTGAAAAGCCAGGGGAGGTAACTCATGATTGGAGTGGTAAAAATAAACCGCGTGCCACAAACTATTGCGATTTCGCGCTTGCTTAACACTGTCTCCCACTGGTCTAGTATTTTCCAATAGGGGATTTGTTTTCTTTTTCATGAAACACATTGTAAAAGTAAAAACATGCACTTGAAATATGTTTTCGATGTTTGTGTTAATAATTTTTATATATCATGCCAATGTATGGCCGACCTACCCTATGCATAACAATAACTAATTCATGTAAATATGCTTAGTGAGTTTTATTTAGCAAGTACGTTTTCCCCCCTGCTCTTATTAATTATTATGTATAAGTCTTTTTCACTTCTTTTCTCTCTCTTTTTGTTTGTTTGATCTGTTGTTTATTTTTCTATCATTAATGTAATTTTTGCCTCTACAGCGGTGTCTTAAGAGTTATGTTTTCGTTGTGCTTCTTATTGTTCGTTGTATGCTTGGAAAATGCCCTGATTCTTTTTTTCAGCTTCTTACATCAGTTTTTTTTCTCTTTTAAATTCAGTTGTCTACGCCAACAAAATAAATGTCGGTGTTCTTTATTCCATGTATCTGTGTTAACAGTCGTGGAACAATGTTGTCCACTGTAGAGAGAGCACAATATAAGCTTCTAGCTTGTTGTTGCTGATGAGTTTCATACAGTGGAACATCCCTTATAAGACCTCCCATTATAAGACTCCCTCCCACATAAGACCTACTTCCCTGAGACATTGCCCTTCTTTGTAAGTATTAAAATTACCTCCCTTAAAGACCCCCCACGTCACGTGTCACATTCCCTCTTATGCTAGGACGATTTATTAAGATGTCTTACCAGCTATAAGAGGGAAAGCACGTGAAAACCGTGACTTTGACACGTGACGTGGTGGGTCTTTAAAAGACCCCTCCCTTATCAGACCTCATTTGGGATGAGTTTTGAAGGTCTTATAAGGGAGGTACCACTGTATCTATATGTATGTCTGTTCATGTGCTGTGTGCCTAAAAAAGTTGCTTTGACCAACGCCTGTGTTATTCGTTCGTGTAAATAGGGGAAGACGGGGTAAAAAGCGCATGGGCGGGTAAGAAGCCCACCCCAATTATCTCATGAAATGAAGCAAATTTCAGTCTCATGTTGCCCATGAGACGAGCGTTAATGTCTAGCATTCGTCTCATGGGCAAATTTGACTGAAATTTTCTTTATTTCATGAGATAATTGGGGTGGGCTTCTTACCCGCCCATGCGCTTTTTACCCCGTCTTCCCCTAACAACAACAACAACAACAACAACAACAACAGAAAAGCTAAGTTAGACCCCTATGTTGTAAAGTTGCAGCCCAAACGGCATTAGCTGACAGATAAAGATGGACAGAGAAGAGGACAAACTATTTTCAAGAAGAAACAAACTAGAAGAAGGGTTGTTTTCGTTTTGTTACAAATCAGAAAAGAGATAGAGAAAAAGAAATACAATGAAAGACGTGAATAATACAATAAAAACGGAAGGGGAAATGACAACTAAATTGAAATAAAGCAGCATTCTTTTAAGTAAGAAACAAATTTAAGCTGCAAAATAAAATTAACGAAAAGCCAGATAATTTAAAAAAAATCAGTAGATAATTGTGATATTTAAAAGTTTATTGTGTGGGGTTTTTGTTTGTGGCTCAAGCCACAAACCTATAACTCACTTTGTCGGTCGGTCGGTCTGTCTGTCGGTCGGTCGGTCCAAAATTGTCGCACATTTTAACAAAATTGTCGCACTTCAAATCGAGGCGAAAATTGTGTTTTACGTCCTCTTGGTCTGAATCAGACACACATGGGACATTTGTAAATACAAATATGGTTGGAACAATACTGGAGGCAATGCCCGGAGGCAGTACGAAACCAGTAAAATCCCGATTTGTTTTATTAATACAGATAGCTGTAGCGGTGACTACGCCTTGGTTAAACCTCATCGGCTATGGCACCGCCACAAGAATATTAAGATCGCACTTCAAATCGAGGCTACACTTCAAATTGAGGCCGCACTTTAAAATGATGTATTTTAAAAGCGTACAAAATAATAAACATACGTAATACAGACACTACAACAGACACGACGAGTATGCGGTGCTTCTTTCGATGAGTATAAGTAGGATACATAGTTTTAAATGTTTTCCAAAAGATATAAAAAGTTACGAAAGGGTGCAGAGATAACATTCTGGTTTACAGATTAAAATTATTGAAAAGCCAGGGGAGGTGACTCATGATTGGAGTGGTAAAAATAGACCACGTGCCACAAACTATTGCGATTTCGCGCTTGTTTTTATTATAAATATGCAGACTAAGCTGAAGTCAAAAAACACAACTATATACAAGCCGTCAAGATTTGTTAACGGCTATATCTTCATCCTGATCAGGATAACAGAGGCGACTTTGGCGACTTTTGTTTTTACTTTTGCCATCAGGACGCAGGTATCGGACTCTCAAGCTGAAATCACGGGCAGAAAAAACTTCCATACCACATTCTATCCATCTATTAAATTCATAATTCATTTTACTCTCTCTCTCTCTCTCTCTCTCTCTCTCTCTCTCTCTCTCTCTCTCTCTCTCTCTCTCTCTCTCTCTCTCTCTCTCTCTCTCTCTCTCTCTCTCTCTCTCTCTCTCTCTCTCTCTCTCTCTCTCTCTCTCTCTCCCCCCTTACGCGTTCCTGTTCGATCAATGAACAGAATGATATATGGTGAATTAGGACAGTATCCGCTGTTTGTGAACTCTTTTGTAAACTGCCTTAGATATTGGTTTAGAATGTTAGCAATCGACCAGCAACGACTGCCCCGTAAAGCTTATGCAATGCTTTTGAATCTCGATGAAAAAGAAAAGACTTGTTGGGTTACTCCTATAAGAGAAATTCTATGCATAACAGGTTTTGGAATCGTCTGGCTTCAGCAAGGTACTGGTAAAATAAAATCATTTTTGTATTTATTCAGACAGCGGTTAGTGAATATGTTTAAGCAAGAATGGTCTGGGGCGATTAGAGACAGAGAAACATATTCTATCTATCGTTCCTTCAAAATAATGTTTGAAAGAGAACTATATTTGACATCTATGGACTCTTTTTGTCTTAGGGTTGCTGTTGCACAGCTACGATTAGGAGTATTGCCTTTAAATAATAATGTACACCGCTTTACTGAGTCACATACAAAAAAGTGTTGTCAATTTTGTACGTATAGAATAACGGAAAACGAAACCTACTTTTTATTTGAATGTGAAATGTATTCAGATCTGCGAACAAAATTTATAAAAGAGTCAGGAATTGTGCCTCTAAATACTCTTCTTAAAGCAAAACATGATTATCACACAGGTAATCTATCCAGGTTTGTCTTTCATGGTATCAACAGAAGAAAGCGTCTAATAAACAATGTTAACTGAATCAGTTCTATTATACTCACTGTATTTGACATATCACCTACTGAATAATCCCGATGGATATTGCTAATAGACTACTACGTTATGAATTATTATGATGATTACTGTTGTTGTTGGTTTTGTGTGTGTGTTTTTTTAACCTATTTAATGCTGTACATACTATTCTGTTTTGAACAATCCCGAAAGTATATTACGTATCTCTCGACTGGTATGCATGTAATTACTGTGCATCTCCGTGCATATTTCTGTATATAAGGTATTATGTTATCAGGCACACTTTTCATGTAGGTTTGTTCATTTGTTTGACTTAGTAGTAGTAGTAGTAGTAGTAGTAGTAGTAGTAGTAGTAGTAGTAGTAGTAGTAGTAGTAGTAGTATTGTTATTATTATTATTATTATTATTATTATTATTATTATTCTATATGATTCTGGTTTGTATAAGGGTCCAAGGCCTATGTACATTAAACCATTTCAATTTGAATCTCTCTCTCTCTCTCTCTCTCTCTCTCTCTCTCTCTCTCTCTCTCTCTCTCTCTCTCTCTCTCTCTCTCCCTCTCTTCTCTCTCTCTCTCTCTCTCCTCCTCGTTCTCTCTCTCTCTCTCTTCTCTCTCTCTCTCTCTCTCTCTCTCTCTCTCTCTCTCTCTCTCTCTCTCTCTCTCTGCTCTCAAGTTGATGTAATTCATTTCAATGGTAATTATTTGGTTGTTATAATTCTGTTTCACTCGTTTAATTAATGTTCTTTCAGCTATGTTGTATCTCTGTCATGTTGTTGAACCTAACCAGAATTTCTCTTTTGGAGATAGTAAAGTGTACTTGAACTTGAACTTGACTCTTACCATAATACTGCTTATATATCATACTACCAATACCACTTAGAAATTTCTGGCCGGAAAAACATCTTTTAAAATTTGAAAAAATCTCGCCAAATCTAATTTTCTATGCCACTTAGAAACAGCTTCCTTCTGAACTGTAAGATTAGAAAAGACAATCATTTTCGGGAAACAGACATTTTGCAGACAACTGAAATTTTCTGCGAAGTTATTTTCAATCTTAAAATAGGATTTGTTCTGAAAACGGGTTTACCAACAAAACTGTTATTTTGTGGAGCTCTCCGTGATAAAGAGTCTTGGATTACAAAATACTGTAGTAACCTTCCATGCATTAAACCTTCATAAACCTGAAAAGGCAATATATTATGATAGCTTGATTTTCAAAACATGATTATATTAGCGATTTTATGGGTTGCACTTTTTGTCACCTTATGGTATACTAATTTGAATAAAGATTCATTGTTGTTGAGGATGTCATTTAGCAAATATTGGCCAAGATCACTTTAACCCTTTTGCCGTCAATGTCGCATTTATGCACCACAATGGTTTAACACCCATGTCACTAAAAGGCATCAAATCAGGGCCTGTTATCTGAAGACCCTATTTTCTTAATTTTGGGAGGTAAGGATAAGCCTAATGTTGTACATGGCACACAGGAATTCCCAATATAGCGGATGCTTTTTTTTTCTACCCAGTTATGCTTAATGGAATTTTCTGGATGAAAAATAGCTGGCGGTGAAAGGGTTAAAAGTCGGAGAAGTAGATTCCGGGACATTTAATTCATCAAGAACCATAAAAAGAACTCTTTTTATTTAACCCTTTCACCGCCAGACATTATTCAGCCAAAATATACCATTAAGCTTAACATGGTAGAGAAGAAACAAAATCTGCAATATTGTGAATTCCTCTGTGACATATAAAACATCAGGTCTATCCTTACCTCCCAACATTCAGAAAATAGGGTCTTCAGGTAACAGGCCGTGATTTGATGCCTTTTAGTGACATGGGTGTTAAACCACTGTGGTGCATAAATGCGACATTGGCGGTGAAAGGGTTAATGAGGCTTTATAGTGGAAATTCTCTGCCCCTGTCTCGTGCACTGAGATGCGTGCGCCATCTACATAAGATTATCGCCCTTGCCTGTCATGAAGTAGTAGTTTATGACCACATAAAAGTATCTGCCCCTGACTCGTCACTAGGTGGCATGGTCAAATCAGTCCTAAGATAATTGCCCTCTCGTGACGTCAAGAAGTATCGTAATACGTTGTTTGTTGTTGTCGTACCCTGGCTAAAAGACTCCAGGGACCATCCCCACAGCCGAAGCACTTGAACACTATAAAGCCTCATTAAAACTGGCAATAAATAAATATATAACGGACAGTGTTCTTTGGTCATCAAGAACGATGATTTTATAAACTCATCACATCAGTGTTCAAGTTCTTTTATTTACACTGAAATTTACACAAGGCGAGACTGACAGACAGTGATACACGCATACAGAGAAATAAACTTATAAAACGACTTCATATTTATCAACCAAAAAAAGGAATGGTTCCAGCAAAAAAATAGTATAAGTGCATGGCTTTTTACATCGATTTCTCTGGTCCCATATGGCCTCGGCCGGGAGGACGTAAAGCATAAATTAGTAATCGATTTCTCGGCAAATATGTAGATTTACACCCTCCTGCTCTATTTCTTGGTTCTTTCCGTGGTTAGGGATAGGGTTAGGGTTAGGGTTAGATGGTCTTTTCTTTTGCCACAAGCATCTGTTTTTTGGTCAAAATGATCTATTTTTTTGGAGCATTAAATCGCTGCCAAATAAAACACAAAGGCCCACTTCCGTTTTCAAGGTGCTTCTCGCATAACTCTGGGAGTGCAAAAAGAAATTATTCGGAAGAGCAACGACCTGTGTCAGAGAGAGAGAGAGACAGAGACAGAGAGAAGGAGAGAGTGAGAAACTTAAAACTTGAAATTGAGAGAGAGAGAGAGAGAGAGAGAGAGAGAGAGAGAGAGAGAGAGAGAGAGAGAGAGAGAGAGAGAGAGAGAGAGAGAGAGAGAGAGACTGTGTGTGTGGTGTGTGTGTGTGTGTGTGTGCGCGTGTGCGTGTGTGCGTGCGTGCGTGCGTGTGCGTGCGTGCGTGCGTTCGTGTGTGCGTGTGTGTGTGAGAGACAGACAGACAGACAGAATGACAATACATACAGGACAGACAGACAGAACAAACCGTACCGTGTACTGCAGACTCTCCGCCCAACCTCCAGCCAAAGGTTCAGGGGTCACGGATCCTTGACCTTGACTTGGAACTTGACCTTGACCCGAACCGTAGGGAGACGCCTGCAAAAAGTGCGACGACGACGATGACGACGACGGTATCGACGACATGGGCGGCGGCGGCGGCGTAGACGACAATAACGATGACGACGAAGTTGACGACGACAAATCGTGCTGATGATTTCCCAGTTGAATGTGATGACGGTGTGGGTGATGGACAGGAGGAGGAGGAGGAGGAGCACCCATTGTCCTATGGTGAATACCTCCCACAGCTGAAGTCTCTTCTGCACAGTCCCCTCCGTTCAGGAAGGGCGGAGGAGGAGGAGGATAACCGCTGTTGGGGTTGTCCCCTACAAAAACAACTTCGTCCGGGGAAGAAGGAATCATCGAAGACGTCACTACGGATGCGGCATCAGCCAGCATGTTCAAGTGATGGTGGTGAGGAGGAGGAGGAGGAGGATGGTGGGGATGGGAAAGTGGATGTGGGTGGTGGTGGTGGAGGGGAATCTGATGGTGGTGGTGGTGGTGATGGTGACGCGGATGACCGTTAGGGTTAGAAGAAGAGGACGAGGAGGAAGACGAGGAGCAAGACAACCGTTGATCGTGGTCCCGGATGAGCTCCTGAAGGTGGGAGATGTAGGTGATGGCCACTCGCAGAGTTTTCACCTTGGACAGCCGCTTGTGGCGAGGTTCGTAGGGCACGTGCTTGCGCAGACGTAAGAAGGCGGAGTTGACGGCCTGAACGCGTCGCCTTTCCCGAGCGTTCCTCTTGGCCACCAGATGCACCGGCTTCAGAGCGTGGGGGATGTGTTTGTACACGGACTTTTTCGCCGCCCCACTGCTGCTGCTGCTTCCACCGCCGTTGCCATTGCTACCATTCTGGCGAGAGGCTTTGTTGTTGTCCCCTCTGTTTATGGCTTTGCGAGAAGTTCTGGAGCTTGTAGAAGAAGCATTCGCGGATCTGAGGAGACCTCCTGACCTCATGGCACCGCTATCGTTAGTTCCGGTTCCTGTCAAAGTACCGGATTTCCTGTTGGCCGGATTCGGTGCTGTAGACATGGCGTTGCTGACAGAGTGTATTCTGTTAGCGCTGTTAGCAGCAGCCGTATGGGCTGAGGTTGCAGTTCTGGAACGGAAAGTTGAGGAGGTTCTGGAACCGTTTCTGGAAGCGAGGGAGGTGCAGGTGGTGGGTGCCATGCTGTGCATGAGAAGCTGGCGAGGGTTCCAATGTAACTTTGAGTAAAGGTTTTGACAATAATAGTCCGATTCACATCATTATTTAAAAGAAGTTTTTTAAAAACCTTAAGTTGTCTCATTGGTATAGTATTGAGGTGTGTTCTAATAATGATCGATGGCAATTGTGTACTGATATTCCTTCAGGACATTCCAAATTATGCAAATGTATTTTCTGCAGTTTCTGATACTTTTTTCTAATCAGAATGAGGACCTTAAAGAAAACGAAAGGTGACCATACACAAAGACTCAATGTTATTAAAATTGTCGGATCAAGCATGAGAATCACTGACCATAATCTTTCACCTTCACAACCTGAAAGCGAAAGGGTGTCTTTGAAAAACCGATCAGAATGCACGTATTATTCAAAACACCCAACAAACACAAAACCCTTCCAAACTTTCTTAGAAGCGATGGTGGTGATTCCAGTGCCTGTTTATATTGACTCCACAACGTACCTCCTTCCACGAAAGCTCCTCGTCCTCGTAATCTTACAAAAGGTGGGGGGAGCTTTTCAAGCAGCTTTATATAGTCTACAGTCGATTCACACTTTCACCCCAGAAGAGAGGAAAAACAACGAAAGCACGAAAACAAAACCGAAATGTGATCATTTCTGCTTGCTAGCTCCAGGCGCCCAACTTGTCTTGGCTTCCAGAACTACACAGAAGATGTTCTCCAGCCCGCTCCATCACCCTGGCGTTGATAAGAGGGAATCTGGAGGAGAGACCATTCCTTCGCAAGTTTAACACACTCTCTCTCTCTCTCTCTCTCTCTCTCTCTCTCTCTCTCTCTCTCTCTCTCTCTCTCTCTCTCTCTCTCTCTCTCTCTCTCTTCTCTCTCAAAACCCCTCATGTGCCCTATTCCCCCTCCTTCCCCAACCCCCCTCTCTCCCCCCCCATCTCTCTCTCTCTCGCCCATCCCCTCCCTCCCCCCTACCCCCCCCCCCCCCTCTCTCTCTCTCTCTCTCTCTCTCCCTCTCTCTCTCTCTCTCTCTCTCTCACCCCCCCCCCCCCCCCCCCCCCCCCCCCCCCCCCAAATCCCCTCTCTCTCTCTCTCCTCTCTCCCTCTCTCTCTCTCTCTCTCTCTCTCTCTCTCTCTCTCTCTCTCTCTCTCTCTCCTCTCTCTCTCTCTCTCTCTCTCTCTCCCCCTCTCTCTCTCTCGTTCTTCTTCGTGTTGGTCGTTTCCTTCTCCTCGTTGTGCCGGGAGGGACAGGCCTTACAACGTGGGTCTACCTTGCTGCGGAAATGAAATTCATCGAATATTAATGGCCGTCTTCAATAACTGTCCTCTTCCATTGCGACTGTCGTCTGCGCCCGTTCCTTGTCTCCCCTTGTCTTCCTCCTCTTCCTCCTCCTTCTTCTTCCCGCTAAACGGAGCTTCCTGGGATTCTCAGGGGGCCGCTACTGAGTGGGCCTCGCATGGGAGATAATTTTTTAAAAAGGGGAGATAAAAGGAGCTAATGAGTTTAAAGACACGTCAACCCGTTGCTGATTGACTACACATGACTCTCCATAGTTCGTGGGAAAACTTGCTGTCGAAAACAAAATGACAGACCGGGGGGAAAAACTATGATTAAATTGCCCTTAATTTGGTTTAAACGATAGTTACTCCCCTGGGATATTAACCGTTTACTGTCAGATAATCTTTTTCTTTCTTTTCAAAAATAGTCACATTACCCTTTGAGGGATAAGATTCCG
>CM065694.1:36571597-36576597 GCA_017654935.2 Phymorhynchus buccinoides
TGGTTACGCAGTTGCTGTAAATAATAAATCGGTTAAAAAGAATCGGTAAAGGTCAAGATGTGCTACCCCCCCCCCCCCCCCCCCCTACATTTCTCGGCTCTCAAAGTATTTTCACCCTTGCCTTTCTTACCAAACATTCAGCTGTATTTTATTAACCTTTTCAGCTAATTATCTTTGTTGAATAATTAATCGCAGTCATGATAAAGGCCCAAAGAATCTACCAGCATAATAGCAAAATGTAGTCTGTGCTTGAAAACAAGAAAACAGTTGTTGTGGTGGTTTTTTTTTACACGAAACCCATCAATTTTTCTGACAACGGTTTTGTTGTTGTTTGTGTTTGTTGTTGGGGTGTGTGTGTTTTTGGGGGGAGGGGTGTCGTTTGATATTATTTTCACTTATATGTCAAGATGTTTATTTCATTTACTTTCCAAGCTGAAACTGAAGCTTTCATAACACGTCTTATATGAATTGAATGCTTTTTTTTGTACTATAAGGCAAAAAGAATCCTATAGTAGACGTATACATGATTCTTCAGTATAAAGGCCCTTTATACTGAAGAGAGACAAAACGGGTTGTTTTCTCAGTGATATTAAATCTATAAAAAAATTTATTAAAAAACACGTTCAGTTGAGAAAATTCCCATCCTCTTTTACTTAGCTAAGCCAAAGATTCTAAAAGGGTAAGATGGATTACTTAAGAGTTACGGCGAACCGGGCTGATAGAGTTATCGTTAGTGGGGACAGTACACTATTCACAGTGGAGGCTATCTAAAAACTCAGACTGGAATTGGAACGGATAATTCAACTGGCCTATCGACGTGTAAATGTGTACTGTTTTTAAAAGGGACATAACCAGTGTTTCTGTCCTCACTACTCATAGAGGGAAAAGAGACCTGATGTTAGTCTTTTCTTTTCAGTGTCTTTGAGCTAAGCCAAAGACTGTATAGGGGAAGATAAGCACCCGGTCTCTTTTCCCTATATGAGTAGTGAGGACAGAAACACTGGTTATGTCCCTTTTAAACAGGACACATTTTGCACGTCGATAGGCCAGTTGAATTCTCCGTTCAAGTTCCAGTCTGAGTTTTTGGATAGCCTCCACTGTGAATAGTGTACTGTCGCCACTAACGATAACTCTATCAGCCCGGTTCGCCGAGCTCTTAAGTAATCCATCTTACCCTTTTAGAATATCTTTGGCTAAGCTCGAAAAGCCTGGGAGGAGTGTAAGAAAAACCGAATCATTCACGACATTGTAAACCATTCGTCATGAAAATGCACATCATTATCTCAGTTATCATGACCACTAAGAAACAACTCTTTTCTGTCTGGTTTTTAAACTACAAAATGACACGTGTAAATTACAACAGTCGTTTCTTTATGGATTGTCCTCATCTCGCGAGTAATCTGATCGAGGGTGATAGTTGGGTGTGAGTGAAACATAGAAGACGACCCAAACAGAAATAAAATGTCCTCGGTTTGAATGGAGCTGTCTGGCGTCAGTTCAGTGTGACTTTAATTGTTGAAAACATCCGTGATTGCCATCGTCTGTCGTTGAAATAGCTAGTTCTGTATTTTTTTTAAATAAAAAAAATGGGGTGGGTGGGGGTAGTTGATGAAAAATAAAATAACCACAAGAATAACAAAAATATGTACTATATTTGTGGTAGTCCCAGTTTTGAAGGTCTCTCTTTCTCCTAAGCAATAAAAGTTTTGGATTGGATTGGATCTCTCTCTCTCTCTCTCTCTCTCTCTCTCTGTCTCTCTCTCTCTCTCTCTCCTCTCTCTCTCTCACTCCATCTCTCCTCTCTCTCTCTCTCTCTCTCTCTCTCATCCCTCCCTCTCTCTCTGTCTCTCTCTCTCTCTCTCTCTCTCCATCTCTCTCTCTCTCTCTCTCTCTCTCTCTCTCCTCTCTCTCTCTCTCTCTCTCTCTCTCTCTCTGTCTCTCTCTCTCTCTCTCTCTCTCTCCTCTCTCTCTCTCTCTCTCTCTCTCTCTCTCTCTCTCTCTCTCTCTCTCTCTCTCCCTCTCTCACTATCTCTCTCTCTCTCCTCTCTCTCTGACCATCTACCGCTTAAACTACGAAACCAACTACAGTGAAACTTTGCGGAACTGTCCCTGATCCAACAACAATGCGATATCAGTGTAGGCAAAGATCTCATGCTGAACAACGATAACGGCTGTTCTACGTTACTAAGCGAAACCACAGAATTCCCAGGAAGTGTAGTTGTGTGGAAGTGTCATTTGAAATGTAGCTGTGGCGTGTGACAAATCTTGCAGCCTGAGGAGCGGGGGGTGGGGGGGGGGGGGGGGTCCGACTCTATTTGAAGTACACCTATATGGCTTGCCATCTCGTTTTTTATTATCACGACTATTTATACATTGAACAGACAAACAGAAAATTAAAGATATGACAAACCATAAGCTACTTAGCAGAACTATTCAGCCCAAAGAGACCTAAGTCAAAGCCGAAACTCATTCCCAAACCCCGTTCCCCTCCGTTGCACGCGGTTCTCCCCCTCCATATTTGTGCCAAGGAAATGTTACCAAACTAAAAGACCTCACTCTTCCCCCTTGCAGTACCTCCAGGATCTGCTCGTAGGGGAAGACGGGGTAAAAAGCGCATGGGCGGGTAAGAAGCCCACCCCACTTATCTCATGAAATGAAGCAAATTTCAGTCTCATTTTGCCCATGAGACGAGCGTTAATGTCTAGCATTCGTCTCATGGGCAAATTTGACTGAAATTTTCTTTATTTCATGAGATAATTGGGGTGGGCTTCTTACCCGCCCATGCGCTTTTTACCCCGTCTTCCCCTAGCATTGAATGATGGTTGGTTGATGGTGCAGGGTTTTGCAGCCGAGTGGACGTAAAACCTAACCTTCATTCACCCCCCACCCCCACCCACCCATCCATCCACACCCACCTACACACACACACACACACACACACTTCTTCATGACATCCCTTCCTCTGGTGTTCGAGATGGCAAGTAGCCCCGCCCCCTTGTCCCGTCATTCAACTTTTACGACCAATGATCGGCTGGCTTTGTGGAGCACGAGCTTTTGAAGGGGAAATCGGGGAGGGTGAATAATTGATGAATTAAACTGAAACGCTGAGTTGACAATGGGATGCAGTCGTTTTACGAAGGGTCGACAAGTATTATGATAGGCTGTTAGTTAATGTTAAGGTAGTGTTATGCTTCGTTTGGTGACTGTTTCAACGAGGTTTTATGCTGAACATTCTCTGCCCCTGTCCCCTGCACTGAAACACGTGCGCCACCTACATAACCTACTTAGCAGTGTCACGAAGTAGTTGCATATACCACTGAAAATTATCTGACCCTGAGTCGTCATTTGATCACTACAAGTTTTGACGAGATGGCGCAATCGATTCAGTCATAAGATTATCTCCCTTTCGTGTCACCAAGAAGTAGTATTATGCCTAAAGCCCCATTGCCTGAGTACCGGTTGGTTTAAAGGGCCAGCCACACGTCCGCTAAAATCGCACGACTGTACGATACGATTCGATCACGTGGTCTCCAAGAAACAAAATGTGATTCGCGCTTCGAGACCACGTGATCGAATCGTATCGTACAGTCGTGCGATTTTAGCTGACGTGTGGCTGTCCCTTTAGAGACAAACAGACAGGCATACAGAGAGGAGGACCAGATAACGAGGAAAAGGGAGAGATACAGGCACAGACACAGCGAAAACATAGGCAATGAAACTGCGCAATGAAAGGTAATTAATAAAATTATGACAACGGGAATGAGACAGACAGACAGAATGTGAGACGCGAAGAGAAAAAGAATGTGAAAGAGAGAGGATAATAAGAGTGGGAAAAACAGGGGTTAACAGAGAAATAAAGAGGTAAGGAACAGACAGAGAGAGAGGAGGAGGATCATAGAGAGAGAGAGATAATGCTTGATTTGTAATGAAATACTTTATAATTTATTAGACAAAGAAATGCAACTGGGAGATGACTGAGTTTCAAGTCTGCCGGAAGCAGACACGAAGTGTGAGATTAAAGGGAAATAACTCAGGACCGAGTTGCCGCTTCTGTTTTATCATTCAAATGGAAGGGTTTTTGTTTTATCATAGATGGTTTTATCTATTGCGAATCATTTTATTGGAATAATAGGTTCACACTTTTAGAACACCATTTTTAGGGTGACACTCGGACAGTCTACAAATTTCGCGAGTCAGACCAATAGACCAGTAGACCATTAGACCAGTAGACCGCGGGCAAGCGACCTTGAATCTCAATGAAGGCTTTGAATAACTGAGAGAGTTTACGTAACTACGGGCAAAACATGCGGGCAATATGCTACTAGTCTAGTCCGTGGCAAATGCCCTAAATCAGTATTTATATATCCTGAATAACACTGTGTCAGAACATTTCTTTAATTAAACCTCAACTGTCTACAAAGTTATTTCAAAATCTGTCAGTTAAACTTATGTTGCTGTATCAGGCATTTTTATAAAATCAAAAATGAAAAAAAGTCAGACGAAAAATAAAAGAGAACCGTCCAACAAATGTGATTTAAATCGGTCCACATTTCTTTTAGCTATGCCTATCTCAGGGTATTAGTCACAGCCCTATATTTTATTATCTCTCTCTCTCTCTCTCTCTCTCTCTCTCTCTCTCTCTCTCTCTCTCTCTCTCTGTGACACACACCAGACGTTTTTTGTCTCTGTGATGTTAGCCTACATCCACTTTGCCACTTTCTCCGCCTTTTCCACATTAAACTCTACACCAACGGTAGACGGCATGAAACCAGAGCAGAGAGCTCGCAGTTAGTTGCTAAGACCGTTGGAAGCGGCATAATCGGCAGGCAGTCAGATATACGCGAACTTTTGAAGATGAAACGAAACCTGTGGACCAATTAATGTCCCTCCTTGGCTTCTAAGATAGTTAGGCACTTGCGGGGTAGGCGTACAAGTAGTTAGGTACTTGATAGGTAGGCGTGCAGTGTTAGCTACTTGATAGGTAGGCGTGTGCTAATGTA
>CM065694.1:36579097-36641597 GCA_017654935.2 Phymorhynchus buccinoides
ATTTGTTGGACGGTTAGAGTACTTCTTAACAATTCCTTTTCAGTGTTCGAGTTGACTTGGGTTGTCATTCAGATAAAGAAAATTTCAGTCAAATTTGCCCATGAGACGAATGCTAGACATTAACGCTCGTCTCATGGGCAAAATGAGACTGAAATTTGCTTCATTTCATGAGATAATTGGGGTGGGCTTCTTACCCGCCCATGCGCTTTTTACCCCGTCTTCCCCTATACAAGCACTTGAGAAAGGCAATTCAACAAACGAACCACAACATTGCCATTTCTGCCTACAGACCTTTTTGACTGTCCAATTTACTCGATCAAAACAGCTTGTGAATGTCATTTAATTGACCTGTTTTTGAACAAGCGTACACTAAAAAGCTCAGTAAATTCAGATTTATAACCTGTTTTGTCCTCCGTGGAGATACCGGGGGGGGGGGGGGGGGGGGTGTCTTTCATACAAATAGCTCCCCCACCTTCTGGAAGTTCTGTGCTTGTAACTTCCTCTAATCTGTCGCTCTCTTTGACTCTTGCCTTTTTCCCTTTGCTTAATGTCATCTACTGTCTTTCGGCCTATTTACCGGTCCATTCTCTTGCCTTTCTAGACATTTCTAAAACTGAATTCTTACCAAGATTATCTCCAGCCAGAGATGGGCGTGCTGGGCCCACTGACTTCATATTTGTACCAGTAGTGTAAAACGCCTAACCATTTTAAGTCAAGGCGCTTAACGGCAACATGACGCATCTGCGCTCATACAACAGTAAGGTGTTTGAGCGATCGACGAACAGGAAGAACCCGTTTCGTTCGATTCACATAAACAATCTGCATCGATCCTTCATGACTGACAACGCATCGTCATCGTCGGCGTTTAATTCATCCATTATTCATCCGGCAATTTCCCCTCCCGGAAACCTCGCGCTCCGCAAAGCCAGCCGATCATTGGTCGTAAAAGTTGAATGACGGGACAAGGGGGCGGAGTTACTTGCCTTCACGAACGAAGAAGGTTGGGGGGGTGAGAAAATGGGGATGACAAAGCAAAGTAGAATGGGAGGAGGGGGGGGGGGCGTACAAAAGAAAATGTGGAATGGATCGAAGAGTTAATTGTTGTTCACAATACATCTATATTGTTAAAAAAATCGGGACTTTCCTGGTGTTGCACTGCCTCCGGGCATTGCCTCCAGGATCGTTCCCACCATCTTTATATCTACTAATGTCCCATATTAGTGTCTGTTCCAGACCGGAGGACGTTAATCAGATTTTCATCGATCGAAGAGTCGTCACTAACGATCAAGAATTTACTCTGATCAGAACCTGGTTTTGCAGTACCTCCAGGATCTGTTCAGAGCATTGAATGATGGTTGGTTGATGGTTCGTCCCATATGTACCGCTTTTCAGCCGTGTGAGTGGACGTAAAACCTAACTTTCATTCATCGAAGAGTCGTACTAACAAATACACTATATGTATTGTTTCTATAAAAAAAATTAGGACTTTATTGGTGTTGCACTGCCGCTCCGAGCATTGCCTCCGGGGTCGTTTCCACCATCTTTATATCTACTAATGTCCCATGTGTGTCTGTTCCAGACCGGAGGACGTTAAACAAATGTTCATAATCGAAGAGTCGTCGTGAGTCTTCTGAGGCTGCGTGGTTTCTATGTTAATCACCCTGCACTGTTCATTTCCGTCTCGGAACCCGTGTCTGCCAATTAAGTCAATCTACCATGTCACTAATTACAGGTTCATGTAATAATCATGCTGGTTGATTTAGTCGAGGCTTCGAGCCTTTCGGATCTATGTTTCCCTCGATGTGTAAATTTTGTCATTAGTAAATCATTTATGCGTTCACGGTTGTTTTCATTTTGATGAAACAAGTTACAAAGCTTGTAGAAAAAAAACCCCGCTTGAATGAAATTCTGCTTAACGTCCTCCGGTCTGGAACAGACACATATGGGACATTAATAGATACAAAGATGGTGGGAACGATCCTGGAGGCAATGCCCGGAGGCAGTGCAACACCAAGAAAGTCCCGAATTTAAAAAAATACAAAATAAATCAAATTTTATAATAAAAAATATAACTGAGATACTGGTAAAACCAGCTAGCACTGTGACTGATTATCTATAAATCGTACCGTGCTTTTAACAATGCAATGTATTTGCATTATTGTAAGGACCTTCTTATCGTTTTCTCCTTGGAATTTTTATTCGTCGTTCTCTCTCTCTCTCTCTCTCTCTCTCTCTCTCTCTCTCTCTCTCTCTCTCTCTCTCTCTCTCTCTCTCTCTCCCTCCCCCCTCTCTCTCTCTCTCTCTCTCTCTCTCTCTTTACAACCTTTTCTTATCCTTCTTAATTGCCTAGGTTTTTATTTTCAACATCGGTTCTTTCATTTTCAGCAGACAGACAGACAGACAGACGGTAGAGCCCTAGCAATCACTGATGTTTTCAACAATAAAAGTCACACTGAACTGACGCCAGACAGCTCCATTCAAACCGAGGACATTTTATTTCTGTTTGGGTCGTCTTCTATGTTTCACTCACATACAACTAAAACCCTCGATCAGATTACTCGCGAGATGAGACCATTCCATAAAGGACAACGAGGTTTGTGATATCCACACGATTTGTTGTTGTTGTTGTTGTTGTTGTTGTTGTTTTTCTCGTTATTGCCGCTTTAAGAGATAGTCAAAAGGCTTGAAGATTTATGTTTTACGTCCTCTCGCTCTTAAAAAAGACCATATTGGACATAACAAAAGGCTTGTTCTGTCCGACCGGTCTTTATAGTCATTTACACTACCCTAGAAGTTCAACGACGAGCTATTCACCACACATAACATTGAGCCTGTCCATATAACTGCGGTTACAGACCATTGATTTGATTTGATTTTGGTTACAGACCATTAGCGCGCCTTTTACGAAAGCGCGAACATGGTGTCATCCGATTTTGACATACCAATTGCGCGACCATGTCATATACCAATTGCGCGACCATGTCATATACCTAATGCGCGAACACACACGATCACACATAAAACAGATTTACTACTGAAATTTAATACTTGTACCACAATAAAACCCAACGCTCAAATTAAGGGGATTATAATAAATACCATTTTCAGTCCTCTTTGACGCTGTATGGCACCAGAAACGGAAACATTGGAGCTAAAAATGAATACAGATAAAGCACAGAATCTAAATACACTATTCACAAACACTAGATATCTCGATTAAATCATCAATATCGATTCAATAATCATCAGTCAGTATCATGTACCACAGTCGCTATTACTAAAATCTCTCTCTCTCTCTCTCTCTCTCTGTATTTTTCTATGTTACCATTCTTGTGTTTGTATTAACGGCTAGTATGAAAAATGTCACCAAATAATCGTGTATGTGTAAGGCAAAGTTTACGATGGGTCGCGCAATTGGTATATGCCACGGTCGCGCAATTGGTATATGCCACGGTCGCGCAATTGGTATGTCAGAAAGTTATGACAGTATGGTCGCGCTTTCGTACAAGGCGCGCTATTGGTATGCCCCCATAACTGCCTACTTTGAAATCTCTAACTGCAAAATGTGAAAGATATTGCCGAAACACAAATTTGACACCCGGAAGGACCTTCATCAATACCCAATGTTCAAAATCACCATCAGCCAATGCACCCCGGAAGTTTCAACATTGTAAGTCCAACGACATGAAAGATGTGGCCTCAAGAAGAAATTTCGGTTTCAAAGTCAAGGTCAGCACGGTTATTTTTGTTTGTGGCTCAAGCCACAAACCTATAACTCACTTTGTCGGTCTGTCGGTCGGTCCAAAATTGTCGCACTTCAAATCGAGGCTACAAAATTGTCGCACTTCAAATCGAGGCTGCACTTCAAATTGAGGCTGCTCTTTAAAATGATGTTTCGTTTTCAATTGTCGCACGCCACAAACGATTGCGAATCCGCGCTTGTTTTGCTATGGAACATGTTACTATTATTTATAAACCACCACACAAAAAGTGATGCCATTCTGTCCAATGGTTTCATGAGCTACAACTCAGACATTAATATTACACCTCAAAGGTGTATGTCCTTGTCCTTGACCTCCATTATTACCCAATATTTGGCATCACCATTGGCCAATGCACTTCCATACCAAGTTTGAACATTGTAAGTCCAACGATGTGAAAGATGTGGCCTCAAGAAGTATTCAAGGTCAAACGTGAAGGTCAAGATCAACATGGGTAAAACATTTCTGTGGGACCAAAAACAAATTTGAGCAACCATGATACAACACCACACAAAATTTAAAGCGATTATGTTTACCGGTTCACGAGTTACAGGGTGAACAAATGCACACACAGTCGGGGGAGGGGGAGGGTTGAATTATGCACCCAAACACTGCAACAATGTTAGTGGATGGACGTCAGCTGGCATCTGGGACATCGTGACTGACGATGAAATATCTGTATATCAGTTTGATCCGGACACTAACAAATCAATCATCGTGTGGATGTTTTAAGATGAGATCCCTTCGGTAAAATTTCGCAGGAAACAGATTACTAAAAAACAAAAACACCCAATGAAAGTAATAATGGTCGCTGTTTCTTCTCTAACGATTTTCATATGGCCTCAATTCCTCTCTTGAAAGAAGAGCCATCACTGCAGATTAAAACATAAACACATGTTTACCCAAAGGCGGTTTGGAAATGTCATCCGTGCACTGGTCACCTAACTGAGGTCACGTACTTTATCATGACAACGCAAGTTTCAGTTAGCTAATCAGATGTGGAAATGCAAGCGTCAGAATGACCAAAAAAAACATTTTTCGAGAACAGTAGTCGTTGAATATCAATCAAGTAGGCCTATGCCGTATGGAGGCCATGTATGCTAGTCGGTCGTTTCCGACCATGACTGCCAGATAGCAGAGGGGGCAGCTGCTATTCCGGCGAGCTGGGCAAGAATGTGTTTACGATGGAGATGCCTTGCCCATGGTGTATCCCCACTCTCTCGGCCAAAGTGATTTGAGGACAGCTGGCGTTGGGGAAAGTACCCAAAGGCAAACCCACACCTTTGGCTACCTATGTTGATGGATGTTTAAACAATGCACGTTCTAGAACATATAATTGATGTACGTTGTTGGATGCTTAAATAATCTATGTTGATGGATGTAAAAAAAAAAAAAAAGACTGCATGTTGTAGGACATTTAAATGATGTATGTTGTTAGATGTTTACACTGGTTGTTGGATGTTTAAATAATGTATGTTGTAGAACATAAATAATAATATTATAATTGGTGTACGTTGTTAGATGTTTACATACACTATGTTGATGGATGTTTAAGCAATGCATGTTGTAGAACATTTAAATGATGTGCATGTATGCTGTTAGATGTTTTTTTTAATAAATCTATGTTGATGGATGCATAAATAATGCATGTTGTAGGCCTTTTAACCCTTTCACCGCCAATGTCGCAGTTTTAGCACTACAATGGTTTAACACCCATGTCACTAAAAGGCATCAAACCAGAACCTGTTATCAAAAGACCCTATTTTCTTAGTTTTGGGAGGTACGGATAGGCCCAATGTTATATATGTCACAGAGGAATTTGCAATATTGCAAATATTTTATTTTGTCTACCCAGTTGAGTTTAATGGTATTTTTGGGTTGAAAGATGTCTGGCGGCAAAAGGGTTAAATGGTGTGTGCTGTAAGATGTTTAAACTAATGCTACTGGATGTTCAAATAATGTATGTTGTAAAACGTTTAGAAGATGCATTTTGTTAGGTGTTTATTGTATCTGGTAGGATGCTGTAATAATAAATATCGTGAAGTGTTCAGCAATGCATATTGTGGGAATGTTTAAGGGATGTATGATAAAGTACGTTGTGGAATGTTTTCATTACGAATGACAATGCATGAATCTTCATAGAAGAGAGAGAGAGAGAGAGAGAGAGAGAGAGAGAGAGAGAGAGAGAGAGAGAGAGAGAGAGAGAGAGAGAGAGAGAGAGAGAGAGAGAGATACACACACATAGACAGTGAGATATATATAGAGAGAACGTATAATGGCAAGTGTGTGTGCATGCGCGCGTGTGCGTGTGCGCGCGTGACATCATAATTGTCCCAATTCTAATCCTCTTTAAATCATTTAAATGTCCTACAAGGGCCACCAGACTGTGATGGGACAACACTGAAATCAGTTCCCAACATGACCCAAAGGGTTTAATGCAGTGATAAATCATTTTAAAATGCTATTTAACGGAAAAGATAATAACACTCAATAGAAAGGTAAATCCTCTGTCAGAAATTCTTTATCATCTGGAATGATCAGATCCCAAGACAGTGAAATGAATGAAGGGAAGCAATTCTCCAAACTAGTTATCTCCATCCACATGATGACTGGTGAGTGCGCGCGCGCGTGTGTGTGAACTTTCTTTTATAAATAACGAGAGAGAGAGAGAGAGAGAGAGAGAGAGAGAGAGAGAGAGAGAGAGAGAGTGTGTGAGTGTGTGAGCATGCGTGCGAGTGTGTCACTGAATGTGTGTGTGCGTGCGCGCGCAATATGTATTTTTCTGTTGTTTTTCTCTTTGACTTGGAGAGAGGGGAAGTAAGATTAAATGTGGAGGGGACAGGCGGGGAAGGAGTAAGAGTGGGAAGGGGAGAGTGTCAAAGCCGATTGAGTGATCTGGTGTGTGGGTTTTCTTGTGTTTTTTTGTTTTTGTTGTTGTTTTGAACTTAATTTTGGTGTGAGACTTGAGTTCCTGTTTTAATAATTAACGTTTTATTAACAAAACATTAATGCCATTTTCCACAATAAGATGTGGTGCTTCTACAATTGTTAAAACAATACATGTACAGTATCACACGTTTGACCATTTACCAGATGAGCTGTGAAAGCTATGAACAGATATTGAAAACAAAAATTACAAATAATACGCCCTCCTTAAATTTGAGGGTTTTGTTTTTTTAATTAATCGGTCTATAATTCCAATACAATGGATTTTTTCCCCCATTCTTTCCATCCATAAATATGTAAAAGGAGCCCGCAAAACTTCTTCAAAGCAAAACAAAGAAGAGGGGGAAGTGTTGTTCATAATAATGTTGTCTAGTAGTAGAAGAGCAAAAGTCAAAACGATCTCCAAGGGCGGAGTTTTGATATTTGGTATTTAGAATATATATTATCACATATGCGTCTCTGCTAAATTCGGGTTGCTCCCACCTGGAGAAGGTGTCACAGCCAGAGGCGCGCTACCCCCCTTTTTGTGTTGTTTCATACGATACACTAGCACACAAACAATTCTGTGCATGCTTATCTCATTACCCTGGTTAAACAAACTTTGTTCATTCTGAAATGCTTCTTTCAAAGAGCACATGCAGAGCACAGCCACAAGGGTGAAAATACATAAAATGTAAAAACCTGAAAGGCCGGGGTCTAGGGATGATGCCCCCCTGCAGCTGAAGAAAAAAAATCATGACTTATGAAGGCATTTTAGTTTGCTTTTTCCACAACGTATGTAAATGCTTAATTAAAAGGGTTTGAAAAATACAGTAGACACACAAAGATCTTGTTTGACAAATTTTAAAAACAGGAAATTCCTTTTGGGGTAAAAAAAAAAAAAAAGGAAATCCTTGTATACCAGGAAAAGTTGCACCCGTGCTGACAGGAATGGTTTCCCTGTATTTCAATGGCTTTTCAAATAGTAATTTTTATAAAATTAAATTAATTTAATGTGTACATACATATCCATGATTCTTTCTTTTACGTGTGTTCTTATTTTATGGAAGCTACACCGATTTTTGATGTTTTATTGACTATATTTAAAGGAATGGTTTATCAGAGATGTTGATATTTTAATGTGTTGGTATGTCTGTATTCTAAACTTTAAACGTTATTCCATCTCTTTTGGACTGTGATTGGTTTAGCGAACAATTTCTTCTTCTTTTAAATCAGATTTATTTAACAGTTCATCTTGGTGTGCATGCGTGTACGTGTGTGCATGTGTGTTGAAGAGCGTGTGCATGCTGTCTGCAAGTCTGTGTATGTGCACGCACATGTGTGTGCGTGTGTAGTACTATGTTCTGAGTGCATGCCTACTACGTGAGTGCGAGTTTTGCGCGGATGTCTTCTATCGAAGTTTGCCAAGTTTTATTGGTATTTTACGTGCCACCATAACATGCATTTCTCTTTGAGGACTAATAAAAGATTGCGATTGTGAATACAGAGGAACCTCCCTTATTAGACCTCCCATTATAAGACTCCCCCCCCCCACAACCTACTTCTCTGAGGCATTGCCGTTCTTTGTAAGTATTACCTCCCTTATTGTGGATGATTTTTTTAAGGTCTTTAAGGTCTTATAAGGGAGGTTCCACTGTACTAAAGTGAGAGGGAAAGCTTCAAAAATCATTAAATACCTACAGCTTAAGGGCCAGTCACACATCCTCTAAAACCGTACAACTGTTCGATACGATTACGTGGTCTCCAAGAACAAAATGTGATTCGCGCTTCGAGATCACGCGATCGAATCGTATCGCACAGTGGTACGATTTTAGCTGATGTGTGGCTGGCCCTTTAGTCTTTTGTGAATGAGTATAACTCTCAACCTAGGAGACATCTGCAGTGACTCTTAGTCTTAGTGCTGCAGCCTTGGGGAGTTGGTTGGCCTTCAGCGGTGACCCTCTTCAACGCCGCCTGCCCTAGTAAAGTCCTCTGAGCCAAGAGTGGAGACATAACCTGGGCAAGGCATTTCCACTGGGAACAAATTCTAGCCCAACCCTCCGGAAATAGCAGCTTCCCCCTCAGCTATCTGGCAGTCATGGTCGGACACGACAGTATGGCATGCAGGCAGGAGCCTTGCCACAGTATTATAGTATCATAATCTTCCAAATGTTGAAGCAGGATACTCAGTGAAAGAAGAAGGAAGTATCCACGTACATCTCATCGCCACCCTTTCTGTTTTCACCCACCCACTTAACCACCCAGCCTCTCTCTGTTTCTTTCCCTCTCAATGGTGGAACAAGGGAGATTAACAAACTGTTCGAACAATTCATTACAGTACATACTGCCAGCAGCTACTACAAACTCATACATACACACAAACACACATGTAACAAGTACACACACACACGTACACATACACACGCGCACACACACACACATACACACACGCACGCACGCACACGCACACACACCTACCGTAATCATGTTCACACAAACGGACATCAGCACACAAGTTTCACTGAAAACATTGATAACACACATTGGAAGAATAAATACACTCAAACATAATATACTCAGTAGTTTATTTTCTAACGAATCCAACAAAATCATTCAAAAATTAAAATGAGCTGCTACAAACTCACACAATCTTGCACACAAGCACATACAAACAAATGCACATATGCACACACACACACACACACAAACACACACACTCCGTGGAGAACAAGAAACGTCCGTCTCCAACTGATGTCTTCCATTAGGAGAATTCCATTTCTACAGCTCTGTAACAAAAAGAAAAAGAGAATTTCTGTACATTCCTTACAATGGAGTCAGACAACTCTCTCTCTCTCTCTCTCTGTGGTGTGTGTGTGTGTGCGTGTGCGTGCGTGCGTGCGTGCGTACGTGTGAACAAAATCAAGTTCCATGGGCCAGAGTCTAAACTTACTGAACCAATTATAATGAAACATGACTTTTTCCCCAGACTGAGACCCTGCGCCTTACAATGTGACATAATATAATAGCTAATAGTAAGATAATATAGTAACAAAATCTGAATTTTGTGTAAACTTTTGGGGGTGCGCCGTATAATTAGGTGCACCTTATATTTTTTAAAATATGGTATTCTTCATCTTCTCTTTCTTCTGTGTTCCCTGGCCATATGGCCATAAAGGGTAAGGTAAGTTTTCAGTTTTCACTGGTCTCCCCGTTGCATTCAGCCGACACATTCCCATTTTGGAGGAACTCAAAGGAGAAAATGTGGAAGATTCTTTTTAAAAGGCAGGAAAATGTGCCAATAAGTCAGAAGAGCCAGAAAGATAGATGACAGAAAGCAAAGGGAAAAGGCAGAGTCAAAGAGAGGGACAGATTAGAGGATGTTACAAGCACAAAACTTCCAGAAGGTGGGGGAACTATTTATAAATACAAAATAGGGCCCGGTATTCCCATGAGGAGCGACTCATGGTGGGCGGGGTTGTCCACCTCCCAGAATGGAGGCACGAGGCATCCACCCACTTCCGGGATACGTGTTGAATGTCCAGAAGAGGTGCACAGAATAGAATAACAAGCCAGTGGTTTAACCCAATGACACCCAACCATTCGAACCGGGAATCGATCCCAGTTCCCGAGAGATGGGAATTAACTCCGAACGTCACACCAAATATTTTCATTAAAAAAATCACCCAGAATAAAGTCTAACTCACATTTCATTTCTGAAAGATGCATATTGAATAGCAATGATGATATTATTATTCCAAAGCTAACACACTGTCACACAACAAACCATGAATTGGAATAAAAAAATCCGTAATGGCGCTCCGAGCATCGCGCCAAGTCAATACTGCGTCACGTCACGTGGAAAGAAGAAAATATTTTTGGGTCACTTCGAAAAATCCGTTCAAAAAGACTAGTGGGTGCTTTCCCTTGCTGTAAGAACCAAAAATGGACCAGCTAGAGTCAGGAACAGGAAGAACTAACTTAGTATATTGCATTGTGGGTAGGGAGAAAGTGAAAGTGAACGTACTAGACCTGGCGTTCAGTGGGCGCAATCGGCGCTTACGGGCTGCCTGAGTTGACAAAATTCGGTCAAATTTGGCGTCTGTGTCCAAGAGAGGGTTAACATATTTGGGGGCACTGAAAACTTGTTCTATACAAAAATAAGGGTTTTAAGGGGAGGATGAGAACAGGAAAGAATAGACAAGATGCCAAACCTTTAAAAGGGAGTACATTTATTAAGGGCTTTTCTTCAATAATTTTAATATATCTTTATGAAGTCTGTGTGGGACTCTTTATTCTTATGTATGCGCATTTGTGTGTGTGCGTTTCTGGTGTTAAGTCTTAGTATTTAGTTCACTTTTCCCTCTAAAAAGTATGAATATTGCCAAAGTGTGTGAAACTATAAGGGGAATGGTGAGGATTTCTATCTTTTGGAGACTGTATGGATTTTGTTTTTTTGTTTTTTAGTACAACTGTTATTGGATGTTATTAATAATAACAGTAACATTTTCTTAGACTACCGCATTTTACGGATTATAAGGCGCACCTGACTACAAGGCGCCCCCCCCCCCCCCCAAATTTAACGCAGAACTCTGATATTGTTACTCTATTTCCTTACTATTATTATCAGTCACATTATAAGGCGCAGGGGTCTCAGTCTGGGGAAAAAGTATCGCCTTATAGTCCGTAAAATACTCATTTTGTTACCATTTTTGCTTTCTCTTATATTGGTTGTCCATTCATGTGCATGCTTTCGTTGTTGTTGGATTGTGTCTTGTGCAAAACCAAAACGATTTCCTTTGTATTATGATGCATTGGCTGATTAAAGAATCTTGAATCTTGAATCTAACATGTTTTAGAAAAAAAATTAATGTAGCAAAACTTCACTCTTGTAAGCTTATCTTTCAGCAAAAAAATGTTGTAAACAAACATAAAAAACCAATCAGGACAAGAAAAGTATATTGTTAATGAAATAATGTCATATTCTGTGTCTGAAACTATAAACGTGCAGAGTGCACACACACACACACACACACACACACACACACACACACACATTTGCACACACATGAAAGATACACAAAAAAGACATGCATAAAATCAAAACAAAGCATAAAAAGTTACAAAGCCCAGAAAACCACAACCATGAACGAAAAATTGTGTTTTACGTCCTCTCGGTCATAGACACATATGGGACATTTGTAAATACAAAGATGGTGGGAACAATACTGGAAGCAATGCCCGGAGGCAGTATGAAACCAGTAAAGTCCCGATTTTTTAAATTAATACAGATAGCTGTAGCGGTGACCACGCCTCGGTTAAACCTCTTCGGCTATGGCACCGCCACAAGTAGTAATGAATTATTATAAAACCACTACCATGTTTTCTGACTACAACTAAGGCAATACCTTTTCCCCAGACTCAGTCCCCTGCGCCTTATAATGTAATGAGAAAATATAATAAAATTTTAAATTTGCCTGATGCAAAGATGCGTCTTATAATCCCAAAAATATGGTACCTTAAATAATCATAAAAAAGAGGTCTTATAAGAGTAAACAGAGGGGTCTTTAAGGGAGGTAATTTTAATACTTACAAAGAAGGGCAATGTCTCAGAGAAGTAGGTTTTATATGGGAGGGAGTCTTATAATGAGAGGTCTTATAAGGGAGATTCCACTGTACTATGAAACATTCGACTTTACTGGTGTTGCACTGCCTCCGGGCATTGCAGCCAGTATTGTTCCCACCATCTTTGTATTTACAAATGTCCCATATGTGTCTATGACCGAGAGGACGTAAAACATCATTTTCACCTATGAAACATTCGTCAGACACTAACCTGCACTTCAGACAGCAGTAGAAGACAGTCTGCCCTTCGTCGACTGATCGCGTCTGTTGAGTGTAGTAGGTCATCTCCTCATGGCCACACTCCTTGCACTTACGGTCAATCTGCACAACAACAACAACATTTATACGGCACTGAATCTTGATAGAAATCAAATCAAAGCCCACACACACGTTAACATTCATAACGCATTCAAACAAAAACACTATACAAAGATGAACTAGAAGATAACAAACACACACACGTTTGAGAATAAGACCTAAAAAAGGGAAAGAGAGAGTGAGCTTCAATGACGGGGAAACATGGGTTTTGAGGTTTGATTTGAAAGCAGAGAGGGTCGGTCGCTGATGGAGGGAGAGATGAAGTTTGTTCCAGGAGGTTGCTCCTGAAACAGCAAAAGAGAGCCGGCCAACATTGAAAGCTTATACCTAGGGATCTGGAGAGATAGAGGGTCATAAACTGAACGTAATGTGCGAGTTGGCGCATAAATGGAAATATTGTCGCAGAGGTAAGATGGAGCAGCTTAACAGTTTTAAAATCCAATAGAATTTCCCTTTTTCTTTTTTCAAACCTAACATATACACTGAACATCTAGATATTCTACTGACATTATGATATATAGCTAGATATGCCACAAAAAAGAATTTTAAATAATTTTCACAGTCAACTTGTCAAGTCATACTTCAAGGTCAGCATATTTGTATTCACTATTTTAGAAACTGGAAGGTACATGAGGAAATAAGGTGTACCCCTCAATCAAAGTAGATGAAAGTCCATCCAACACGTGCAGTTTAAAAACATTGTGTGACAATCACACAAAGAGAGAAAGCCAAAACCAAATTTTCTATCCATTTTGTGAACAGAGTACAAAAACTCCATATTCTGAGAAGTGAATGGTACAGCGGAAACTCCCTATTACGACCTTGCAAATTCATCCCAAATAAGGTATTATTTTCCTTTCTTCTTCTTATTCTGCGACTCGAAGTCATAAGGTCATAACGGGTAAGGTACGTATGTTTTGTGTCTGGTTTTCAGTTTTCACTGGTCTCCCTGCTGCATACAGCTGGCACATTCCAATTTCGGAGGAGCTCAAAGGAGAACATTATTTGGAAGATTATTTTTGTTTTTTAAAGGCAGAATGGGCGAATAAGCCAGAAAGACAGTAGATGACAGAAAGCAAAGGGAATATGTGGCGTCAAAGAGAGTGACATATTAGAGGAACTTACATTTACAAGCACATAACTTCCAGAAGGTGGGGGAACTATTTGTACAAAAGACCCCCTGGTAACCCCAGAGGGAGAGACTCGTGGAGAGGGCGGGGCCATCCAGCTCCCCGTATGGAGGCACGAGGCATTCCACCCACTGCCCCGGTGGGTTTTTATATTAATAGGGAGTCCTGGATCTTAAAGACCCACCACGTCACGTGTCAAAATCATGGTTTTCACATGTTTTCCCTCTTATAGCTGGTAAGAAATCTGAAGAAATGTTCCAAGCATAAGAGGGAATGTGACATGTGACGTGGGGGGTCTTTAACATGGAGGTTGGCACAGTAGATCTGTTCCTGGTACTTCCATTCCATTTTCTGATAGAGTTTATCACTTAATTTGATTACTTCACTTTCTCACACTCTCTCTTTCTCAATGAGGCTTTATAGTACTTCTTGGTGACACGAAAGGGCAATAATTGTATGACTGAGTTGACCATACCACCTAGTGACGAGTCGGGGGCAGATAATTTTCTGTGGCTATATACTACTTTGTGACAGGCAAGGGTGATAATCTTACGCAGGTGGCGCACACATCTCAGTGCACGAGACAGGGGTAGGGGATTTTCAGTACAAAACCTCATTGGCGCAATCTGTAACCCATTTACTGATTCAGTCTTTCATACATTGATTGTTAGCGTGATTTCGCCATCAAAAGTGCTCTTTTACATTATTGTGCCATGGTGTCAGTCACTTTAAATTAAATAAAAAGTTGTTCTCACCTTAGGTCCACTTGGGTTTTCCAGTCTTAAATCTTTTTTCACTGTGTCGGATCTATTGTTGAAGTGAATGACTGTCTTTCTTTCGATCCCATAGAAAGCTGAAACATTCATAAAACAACAAAATAATATGTCTTTAGATTCATCAACACATTCCTTAAACAAAGGATGCATTTTTTGGACTATAAAGTATAAGGCGCGCCTGATTATAAGGTGTACCCCACTCCCACCCCCACCCAAAAAAGTTTACACAAACATCACATTTTGCTAAAATACCTTTTTTACTAATACTATATTACCAGTCATATTTTAATTTAATTTAAGGCGCATGGGTATTAGTCTGGGAGAAAAGGCTTCTTCTTCTTTTTCTCTTCTTTCCGCTTATAAAAATTATATCCTTGAGGGCATTGGGAAAGATATGGTTGCCTATCAGCGGCAAGGTGGGTGGCCCGGAGCATGGTCCAGTTGTGGGCTTGTAGGGTATCTGGGACAAAAGTATTGCCATATACAGTGGAACCTCCCTTATAAGACTCCCTCCCTTCTAAGACCTACTTCTCTGAGACATTGCCCTTCTTTGTAAGTATTAAAATTACCTCCTTTATGCAACTCCCTCCCATTTAAGACCTCATTTTGGGTGATTTTTGAAGATCTTATAAGTGAGGTTCCGCTGTACTTATAGTTATAGTCAGAACTATACAGTACAAACTACAAAGAAACTATCTTCTATAGAAAAAGAAAGAACATTGATTAGGTCAATGCTCATCTCTCAAGAAAGTCAAATGCTGAATGCTGTTCAAATTTTATTGGAATACACTCATGATTAAGATTTAGAGTAACATCTGTTCAAATGCAGAGCAGCTAAATAAGATACACTCATGAACCAGTTAAGTAAATGCTGTTAAAAATAATAATTCAAGAGATTTGTTTGTTTGTAGAGAGTTTAACGTCCTCATAGCCGAAGCTCTTAGGGACAAGTTTCGCTGGTGCTGGGTCGGTTCAAGAGATTTAAATAACCTAAACTTAAATAATAAAAACACAGATGCCTGAGTAGTCATCAGTTGATGATGCTAAAATATTCAAAACAAAGAGGGCAAAAGGCTAAGGCAATGATGCATATTAATCCTCCGCCTTTTTCGTCCATTTAAAATATGCATTCAATAATAGCGCAAAATAGGGGGAGATTTAACGGAATAGCGAACAGAAATTCCTGTTCATGCCTGTTCAGTGCCTAACTACAAACAGCGCTGATACTCACCGTGGGCGTGATGGTCACAAGGTAGTGACGTCAGAAACGGGATACCCCAAACTAGCTGGCTGTTCCGGCTTTTGGACTAAATGATATATCATTGAATTTTTTATGTATATAATTGAATTAATTATTAGTGACAATAATTATTGAGAAAACATAATCAGCTCAAAGTGTTGCTAAAATATTGCTTGATGTTTGCTCAGAAAGCCAAGACTGAAAAAACTAAAAGAACCAAGAAATGGAGAGGGGGGAGGGGTGTACTTAATCTGCATGATACCCAAAGGCTAAAAGTAAAACCTAAACAAAAAAAGCCTTTACTGGCTTTATCATTTATGCTATGCTGTGTTAGGCTATGAAGTATGATGCTATACTAACAGCAAAGCGGCTAAAGCCTAAGACATCTACACATGAGATCCGTCATTTTTACAACCTCCACATCTTTATTACAAAAGGAAGAGCATGAAAAATGCAATAGGAAAGAGCAGAGATGCACTGGCGTGGGCAGGGGGGGAGGGGCAGAGGCAATAACATCTGCCTCGGTGGAGGCCTTCAAAGCCCAGATTTAACCCCCCTCACTTCCCCTTCCCTGGTGGAGTTGATCATCTGGGCAGGCGCTTACTCCCCACAGATTGATTTTCATACCGGAAACCCCCGTTTGTAATGCATCATAACCGTCAATATGATGACGTAGGATGTTCAGAGAAAGAAGAACGCCGTAGCCACTGTGGGGAAAAACGTAATAAAAATACAATTTGCGAGCACGTTACCTTCCACTGGCACGCTATATCCACATCTGCGGCACACCACGCTAGGGTCTTTCCCCGGAATCGGTAAAATTGTGCCGCAGTCTGGGCAGAAATCGGGATCATCGGCCTCAAAGTATGAATTTGTGGTTGCCATGTTTGTGTGGACAGAGAGCTTACGTGTGTTGTTGCAAGGGAAATCACTCTGAATATGTTTTTCGTTTTTCTTATAACCGAAAACTAGGAAAACCTGCTAAACATACACGAAATATCGAAAAGATCAGAATGACATTTCACTATTTTCAGTGCCACTGAAAATAAAGAACTCGTTTTAAAATTGAGTGATATTAAAGGTCAATTAAATTTAAAAAAAGACAACAAAGGGGAAATTAACGATGAATACATAAAATTATTAAGTCTTATAAAAAAAAAATTGTTTAAACTTTAAACTGAGACCACTGACAAGACTATTATTCTTCTTCTGCCAATAATGTCCACCTGCCGTAACCGGCAATTACTGACATGTACTGGGGTTCAAAGAATTATGCAGCGCAGGAAAAACAAAGACAAAAATAATAAGTCTAGACAGATAAGAGGACGTGCACGACCGAGCACCCCTGGCTAGTCCGAGAACACATTGATGTAAAACTAAAAGACAGAAAGATGAGGAAATGAATGACTGAAGAGACAACATAGCAAACTAATCTATACCAATGACCGTTTCCAGTAATGATTTGTGATATGGTTTGAGACTAGCATTTATTTTAAGTCGTTTCTGTTGGGTGAAGTGTTTCAGCGCATGTGTGTGTGTGTGTGTATATATATATATATATATATATATGTGTGTGTGTGTGTTATCATTATTAATATGATTGCCACTGCTCATCATTCATTAATAAAGTCTTCAAACAACTTTTTTTGTTTAATTTGTTATGGGTCTACTTGATTTCATGCTTTTCTTGGCGCAAAATGTTCTTATAGTCACATATTAACGTCATTCTATAGTCTTCAGCCACTTTTAAAGGAGAGGGCTTTTGTGGTTGTGTATGTCTTTTATTTTTTTCTTACTTTGTATCTCTGTCTGCACAATGTCTTGTAAACCATTGCACAGAATCACTTCAATATTCAGCTGTGGTATATTTACTGAATTGAAACTGATAAGTGCTGTTCAGTAACTATAACCGTGTGTGTGTGTGTGTGTGTGTGTGTATGTGTTTTTATCATTACTAATTTTACACACTTGTGTGTGCAGCAGTGAGTAGCTTTGAAGCCGTACAATCAGTTCTACAGTTTCCACATCAAGACAAGAGAGATAGAGGGAGGGAAAAAGTGACAACTCTTGTGAAGAAGATTCTGCAAGGGCAAGTGGTAGAGAACTAATTGATCTCATACTTGTCGACACCCTCATATTGTTTTTGCTTTCTGTTGTGTATTTCATCATGTCTTATTTAGGTTACACTAGTTAAATGTACATCTGTATTGTTATAAATTCAGGACTTTCCTGGTGTTGCCCTGCCTCTGGGCATTGCCTCCAGGATTGTTCCAACCATCTTTACATCTACTAAATGTTCCATATGTACGTGTCTGTTCCAGACCGGAGGATGTTAAACAGAATTTCTTCTTCGGGTTACACTAGTTGTTGTTACTGCTTACTACCCACCCCCATGGCATCCTTATATGATAAGTGATGACTTTAGTCGTTTGTAAGAAAAACATACATGCTTGTATTTCACACTTTCAGTAAATAATATGATCACAGAGAGAGAGAGAGAGAGGGGGGAGAGAGACACAGAGAGAGAGAGAGAGAGAGAGAGAGAGAAAGAGACTCAAAAGTTTAATGACGAAAGCCAAACAAGCTCATATCACCACAGTCACGAAAAACACAAATGCATGCGCGAGAGAGAGAGAGAGAGAGAGAGAGAGAGGAGAGAGAGAGAGAGAGAGAGAGAGAGCAAGAGCAAATATTTCAGTTATAATTTCTTTCACCAAAGAAAAAGCTCATTTACTTTTAGCTAAATATCCAAATTTTATTTCAGCAAAATAACAACATGCTGCAACAAAAATGTACAACAAAGTAATAAACACTGCAAAATTATATACAATAAGTAACCCATACATATTTTTTTAATTCAAACATTCAGAGATGAAATGAAAACGTCAGAATAGATGGTATCATCTATAGGTAATGTCTACTACATGTATTTGTAAAGTTGCTATAAATACATGTTACCATTTCTTTGAGCAATGTAAATGAATTAACACATTCATCAATGTTGGATTAGATAAAGTATTGAATATATTGAGAATGAAATCTTTGTATATTTAGATAACTATGAGCAATCTTTTAATATTATTAATATCAACATGTTTGAATGAGTATTTTATAAGGTATATGCCATATACAATGCATATTTATAGTAACTAATTTTATAATATTCTCACAGCAATATATTCAAATAAGTATTTTAAAATATATTTTAAAAAATAAATTATTAAACTATGTATGAGAGAAATGACTTCCAAAATATATACATTAACAAAGAATAATCTTTTCTCTAAATAGGTTAAATGTTAAAAAATGTAAAGGTAGGTTACTTGTGATTCACAAATAGAAGTTACTTGGCCTCTAGAAGTCATTTGAAACAACCATATACCTCTCGCTATTTTACTATATACAGTTAATTCTGCATCTCGCCTTGGCTTAAGGCTGTGTCAGACCAATTGACATAGGCTAGAACACCAAGGCTACATCAAAATGTTGTTATGCTCTGCATAGCTATGTGGGGATTGTCTTAAGTCATGACAAGCTCCTAGCATAACATCATCAGTCTCCCAAATCCTCCAAAGTCGAAGTGAGGCCGCCCACGTGGCGGGGTAATCAAAAAGTGGTCACACACAGAATGTTCTCATCCCTAGCTGGTGCATTTGTACCATAGTGTTCAAGTGCTTTGGCTGTTGGGATGGTCCCTGGAGTCTTTTAGCCAGTGTATGAAAAACAAACAAACACATTCTGCATGTTTCATTTCTCTTCAAGGAAAGTGAAAATGACTTTTTTAAAGTTGTGAATCATCAGGTCAATTTCGTCTCATTACAAGAGAAAATAAGAGTGGGAAGGGGTGAGGTCTTAAAAGTCTGAATGGTTTCAAAAGACACTGACAAGAAGGAAAAAATCTAGCACAGACATTGCACAGAATGAGTTCAAATTTCCTTAAAGACCCACAGAGCCAACTGGATTAAGTCCCTTGTTTTTTTCTGGGTCGGTGCGGCCCATATTCAGACTTTCCTCGTATACGATCGAAGCTGCTCTTTAAAGTGATGTCTCGTTTTCGTGCAAGAGGCAATTTGTATGGGAGCAACACTTGGTCAAAATAAGATTTCCTACCAGCTATAAGAGGGAAAACACGTGAAAACCGTGATTTTGACACATGACGTACTGGGTCTTTAAGAAAGTTTCTTTAGAGGAGACCGTCTGAATATAAAGACAAAAAAGAACAATGTACTTATTTTCCAATCAGCCCGTCGTACATGGCGAAAGCCTATACGCGACGTTAAACTGAACTTCCGTACTTATTTTCCGTAACCCAGACAAAAGTTTTGACCCAGAATCCAAGAAAGGTCCCATGTCATAAGTTACCGAGGTTTATCATCAAGATTTTGCCAAAACATGATTATTCCTCTCCAAACCGTAGACATGGAAGAAAAAATATTGTAACAATGTAAATAGGCTACAAAGACCTAAAGACAATACACATGGTAATAAAGAAAACCCACCATTTTGTTGGTGTGTGTTCGTTCTTGTTTGGTGATAATTAATCCATCCCAGTAATGTGCCCAGGGTCTAAAGATCCAGTTGGCTACAGTGATGGTCAGACTTTCAAGCAACTCTTTCCAAGATCTATGAATTATGTGGGTTCAACTCTAACTTGCCTGCTTGTTAATCCCATTTTAGCTCATCATAATAATGTTAATTTGGTAGGTCAGTCTATGCAAAAGCACAAACATACATATAAATAAACAAACCTCTAGATCAACAACCTGTGGTGCTTAAATGATTGTGCCATGGACTGATGGAGCCTAAGTTCATTTATCCAAATGTAAATTTATATACACAATCACAAACAAATTTGCCAGTAAATATCCAACCAAGATGTCATCCTAAAGTTTGATTGCGACAAATCCTATGATAATTTATTTTTCGCTCATCAAGCAAGTATCTCATTCTTATTTGATTTTGTGCCTTCATATTTTTTTTGTTTACATTCTTTTTTAGTATAGAAACATAATGTTGCTTGTGGGGTTTTTTTTCGGGTTTTTTTTTTAACATGACGAACTCCAGCTCAACCAAGTTCCAACATTATTACTTTTACTGTTTTTTAATGTGAACATATCAACATTAAAAAAAACCTTTAATACTGTACGCTGTTGTCTTCATGATCAAAAAATCTGTCCACCATCTACACACGACAACTCATAGTACTGGCGAAAAAAAACCACTGTTCAAAGCCGTGTCTTCCACACGAACCTTGCTGAAGAAGACGTTCTCCGAACACGCTGACACTAAGCGCTCGATGGTCACACTGTTGGAATGCACAACCTCCACGCGAACACCGGCCAAAGCGTACACCGCCACGCTGGGTTCAGGGTCAAAGAAACGCCGCCGGAACAGGAAAGGGTTGTTGTAGGGGTCCACTTTGGGCAGACGGCGCTTGCACACCTGATGACAGGGCGAACCTTTGGCGCACAGCACGAGCGTGACGAAGTGCTTGTCATAATAGCTCCAGTAGTCGGCAAAGTACAGCCGAGTGCTCAGATTGAACACGGACAGGGAGGGTAGGCGCGTGTACTCCCGGCTTCCCGCGGGCAAGCGGGGATTCTGCACTGCTGACCAGCCCGTGGTGAAAGGGTGCCACGACTTGGTCTCAGTGTCTGCAGACTCCATGTCCCAGGCACATAAATGCAGGGCTTCATCCATCGCAGGGGATACTGCAGTGTTGGAGCTGACGGGTTTTTGAGCCTGCCCGTTGCTGATGATCTGCATCAAGCCTTGGACATCCAGCCCCGGGGGTTTCAGGAGCAGCAAGGTGGGGCAAGGTACTGGCTTCTGGATGGATTCTTTGGCTGCCCGATCTGCTGCTTGATTCATCAGCTCCGTTATTTTCGCCTTGTTCATATCTGCACAATTCCAAGAAGCCGATGCTTTTAAATCATGTTAATGTTACTTTCATTACTTTGTAATCAGCCGAAACAATGCAAAAACAGAGAATGTACTTAATAACCAAGTCTGCAATAAACATCCTTGATTGACAGTAGCAAACTGTGCTATGGCAACAAAGGCTTCTTCAAATATTTTAATACCAGATAGAGAAATTTTCTTAAAGTAACAATGAGAACTGCAGTTAAGGACTTGAGGAGAAACAACATTTCCAAGCGCAAAATCTTTTAGTACATGTATTCATGATTAATGTCATGGTGTATTCATGCATTATAAAATATGCCAATAAGTTAGCAAATCAAATAAAATTATTTGCTTTGGCCCTACCAATTATAAAAAGTTACCTTTGGGTTCATGAGACTTGTAAGCTATCTAAAATTAATTATATAAATGTACAAAAAATGGCTATGATAAAGAGATGCACCAACTAATGGGACTGCAGCAATGCTTAAAGAACGAGAAGTGCAAGCATACTTCTGCATGTTCTGAATGAAGAAAACACTCTTTTAAATGCAATTCATCAATTGTATAACTAAAGGTCTTTTTATACTAGACAAACAAAACGTTTTATTACTCAGTCCTAACATGATAAACAAAGTAAAGAACTCACTAGCTTTGAAGAAGGCAGTGGGTGTAACCGAGCTCACAGCAAACACCTCTCGCGTGGACACGGTCAGTCGACAACAGCAGACGGCGTAGTACTGGCCAGCGGTCAGACTGGTCCTGAAGGCGGCTGGCTGGTTGCAGGTGGAGGAGGACAGTGCCAGGTACTCCCTGAAAGGGTCCGCCTTCTGTAGAACGCACAGCTCTGTGAAATCGCTGGCCACGGGCGAGGGGTGGACGGAGAAAGCGTAGTCGTCAGGGTCACTGTGGGTCGTCTCCATGCAAGTTCCACCACTCTAACGAGAACAAATTACAATTGAGTTCAATAGAAAGATTTTTTGTACTGGATTATATCTATTGCTATACGAGCAAGTACCCACACATGATAAATATTACTACAATAGTACAAAATTAATTTAGAGCCATTAATCAGAGGTCGACCACTTAAATGTTATTCAGTATTGAAAATCTGAGTTGGCAATGAATGATGATTTTATGAATACCGTAAAAACTGGACTATAAGGCGCATCCCTTGAATTGACAGAATATTGAGTATTTGTCCAAACATAAGCCGCAGCAGTTTATAAGCCGCAGGGAAATTACTCAAACAAAAAAGTTGACAAAGTTAAAGAAAAACAGTAGATTTTGCCTACCTTACCACAGAAAATCAATACATGAGCTGAAAACAACACAAAAATAGACATTCTGCTACTGCAACAGGACTATTTAATGCTCTGAGACACTTTCTATAAATCTATTAGTGTCAAAACCAGTTGTCAGCTACAATGAAGCTAAAACACAGGCTGGAGGATGTGGAAGGAAACAGATTCCATAATACTGATAAATATGAAATTGGAAAACCCCCACAGACAAGTCGCATCAGTATATAAACCGCATGGGCCAAAGTTACGGAAAAAGGTAGCGGCTTATAGTCGGCATTTTACGGTATATATGCAGATTGAACAATGCAGATGCATGCCTATGCATGAATGTGGATGTCTTTGCACGAGGTTTTTTTCCTTTAAAAAACCCCCCACATTCTGACAAACTGTCGGCAGAACAATGCGACTAAAAGTGCCTGCGCTTAATAAATTGTCTGGTACAGGAGGCAGTACTTGGCTATCTCTCAGAACATAAGGAGGGCATTTCTCAGATAATACTGCCAGAGTGCAAGGTGTTAATAAACATGTGCAACAAATGAAACGTATTTTCCGCAATCAATCCATTGCTAATGGCTGTCTCACCTGTGCAGCTTTGCTGATCCCAGCCAAAGAATGCCCCGGTCTGTGGGGCTGTAGTTCCACTCTGTCAGACACCAGTGATCTGGAATCTGAAACACATGGAGAATGCAGTTAGTGAAATTCACACATACACACACACACACACACACACACACACATGCATACACCATGGGTGCTACTACACTAAGTAAATGAAAAACCCCCTGAAAGGCCGGGGTCCAGGGGTAATGTCTCCCAGCAGCAGAAGCAAAAAACTTGATTTATGAATGGTATTTTAGTTTGCAGTAGACACACAAAATCTTTATACAAATCCTTTTCTTTTCAAAAACCCTTGTCACCAGGCCAAGTTGTCGCATTTATGCACCACAGTGTATGTTAACACCCATATTCACTAAAAAAAAAGGCATAAAGAAAGTAATAAAAGTTGTTTGAGATTAATCAGGCTACTGTAGATGACCAGTAAGACCTTTGATAAAAAAATAAATAAAAATTGATTTAAGTTTGATTTTTGCAGACGAAAAACAATTGGAGGTACTGATAATTTTTTTAAAAGGATAGAAACAGTAAAGGACAAATAAATAACAAAAAACATATCACAGAGGAACCTCCCAATATTGCTAGATCATCCAAAATAAGGTCTTAACCTTTCTCGTCATTGACTACACAGTCACCCGGGTCTCCTAGACCCAGACTAGTCAAAGAAAGCTGTTCATTCCTATTTAATGGTTTATCATTGCGCGCGCGAGCAGACTAGCCAATTTTCCATCTTCACTGCTTTTTGGGCTGAAAAATGGCTGGCGGTAAAAAGGGTTATAAGACTTACTGAAAGTGTTTGAAAAATACAGTAGACATCACGCGCACAAAGATCTTGTTTGACTAAGAAAAAAAAAAAAAATTCCTTTTCTGATAAAATTCAAAAACAGGAAATCCTTGTATACCAGGAAAAGTTGCACCCATGATACACACATACGCAACACACATGCATGTATGTGAACACCAACATAAAAAATATTCATATTATTATAAAAACCAACTATGGACAAATTAAAGAAAGTAAACGACATGGTCGTCGAAACTGTGCAGGTAGATAAAAGTTGTTTGAGATTAATGAGCTAGATGTTTTGTTTTGTTTTTTGGTGACCAGTATGAACTGCTTTGATGAAAAATAAATAAAAATGATTCAAGTTTAATTTTCCATGCAGACCAAAAACAATTGGAAAAAAGCAGTACTGATAATAAATAAAAGTGATATGAAACAGTTAAGGACAAATAAATTAAAAAATTTGACTCCAAAAAATCTAATAAACAAAAAAAGATTTAATTTTTTTAAATATATACAGTGGAACCTCCCTTATAAGACCATGCACAAGATCATCCAAAATAAGGTCTTAAATGGGAGGGAGTTGTACAAGGGAGGTAATTTTAATACTTACAAAGATTTTAAGAAGGGCAATGTCTCAGAGAAGTAGGTCTTAAGAGGGAGGGAGTCTTATAATGGGGGGTCTAGTAATAAGGGCTCAGGTTCCACTGTACCCACTGGAATTTGGATCCTACCAAACTGGATGGTGCAGGTTCCACTGACAACAATTTCCTTGAAGTCAGAAAGAGGGCCGCCTTCCTCCTGGCCGGCAGTGATGCCGCACACAGTCACCGTGATGGCATCTCCGGGCCTGCTGGGCAGGAGACACCGAGGCACCAACACCCGGTTCGTTTCAAAGGCAGAAGGCATGCTGATGTGATGATGGTGCTGCGACGTCGACCTGCCACTTCCACTTCCGGCTGAGCGCAAAGACACGGCCAGAATGAAGCACTCCACACGGTCGTCGAAACTGTGTAGGTAGATTTCGCATCGCTGCAGCGAAGGCTGGTGTCGGAGGACCCTGGTGCTCCAGAAGTGTCGGGCTGCTTTCCCAAGCTTGTGCAGCTTCACTTTCAGCTTGAGGCTGGCAGACTGCAACGTTGATACACAGACATTCTATAGCAAAGACTTAGTCTAATCAAGCAGGCAAAACAGTAACAACACATGTGCACACACATGCAAACAAACAATCTTTAGAGCTCTCTCCCTCATGTGTATGTGTCACTGTGTAAGTGTGTGTGCGCCTGTATCATGTCATCACATGTCTGTCTCTGTGTATGTGTGCGTGTGTGTGCATGTGACAGATCTGTGGTGCAAGAAAGATGTGTTACTTATAAATAGGCAAGATCTCTGATGTGCATGTGATATGCACATGTAAAATGCATGAATTCATTCATGAACTTACCTTTTTAGGTTTATAACCAGTTTGGGGTAAGCTTTTCAAGGCCAAGGCTTGGGGCAGAACCAATTGTCTATCAAATGACTGACACAAAAACTCTTTCTGTGCTTCCAGTTTTTCTTTCATTTTGATAAAATCAAATTCCTGAATCAAACTGGTTGATGCTGGTAGATCTGTCATGTTCAAAGGGTAACATGAAATAGTGGAGGTGATCGAGGAGTTAGCATACTGATCATACTCCATATCAAAAGAAGACTCCGCCTTACAGAAAGACGGCACATTGTATTTAAATCGACCTCCAACTGAAGACAAAAATTGTAAATCTGTTGATGGTGTATCTTGATTTGAGTTTGGGGTTAAACATGTGTCTCCAGTATCTCTAGAAATGTGGTTGTCAACTTGTGAATCCTTCCGTTGTTGGTCTAAAAAGATGGTGCCACTGGTTCTCTCAGTTTCACTTTCAGATAGGCTCATATCCGACAAAGAATATGCAAGTGAAGATACGCTAGAGGCTTTGTCAACAGACTTTGTTGTATCATAGCTGACTCTCACTGAATGTTCACGTTGAAGCTGAAATGTCGATTCACCACCATCGCCAACAAAATCTGTTGTCCCAGACTCATCCGCCGGCCATGTTTCTCTTGTTTGTTCCGATAAACTCATCATCATGATTTACAAACACGGACAGATGATCGTCGTTATTTTCACTCAAACTGACTCAAGTTTTCACTGCTTTTCAGCCATAATCGTAGATAGTGTTGTTTCATTACCTGCTAAACCAAAATGCATTTGATTTGTTTCATTCACCAAACAAATTTCTCGATATCAATTATACTTATCATGCATCAAACTGCACGCAACCTGTGGGCAAGTCCGACAGCAAAATCGTTTGGACGCGCCTTTCCTTGAGCAAAGCAGACATTGGTCAGGCTGTAACAAAACACGTGATTGGTGAGATTCTCAAAAGGGGCGGTCCAAACAGGAAATTTATTTATTTGCTGGGCGAACCAAAAGCGTGTGGTTTCTGTCGTCTTGGAGATATGCAAATTGTTCACCGGTGGCGAGCCGAGCAACTGACACGGTGCAAACCTCATCCAAACAACACACTTTTGATTAAAACCAAACGCACACAATATCAGCTTGTGGCGGTGCCATAGCCGATGGGGTTTATCCGAGGCGTGGTTACTGCTGCACATATCTGTATTTTGAAAAAAAGATCGGGACTGTACTGGATAAGCACTGCCTCCGGGTATTGCCTCCAGTGTTGTTCCCACCATCTTTGTATTTACAAATGCCCCACATGGCCGAAAGGCCGAAGAGGGCGTAAAACCCTATTTTCATTCAAAAAGACGTCTCCGTAAAGAAAATTGGGGCTTCTACACTTTCCACCCCCAGATGGTGAGATGTCATTGCAGAGATTGCAGATTCCGGGTTGGGCAAGACTTCAAAGGTTGTGGGCCCAAAATGGATCTATATCTAACTGGCAGACTGTCCGGCTGAAACTATCGCCCCTAGGGGATCAGTCGTTTGGGTGGGGGGAGGGGGAGAGTCTCGGAGAGGGCGGGTTTTAATTTTTTTGTTTATTGCGTTTTTGTACTCCCAGCCTCCCCGTGGGGATACCGGGGGGTCTTTCGTGAAAATAGTACCTTCGGCCCACCTTCTGAAAGTTCTGTGCTTGTAACTTCATCTAATTTGACAATCTTTGACTCTGCCTTTTTCCTTTACTTTCTGTCATCTATCTTTCTGACTTATTGGCACATTCTCCTGCCTTTTTAAAAAAAAAATCTTCCAAATAATTGTTCTCCTTTGAGCTTCTCCGAAATCGGAATGTGTCGGCTGTACGCGGCAGCGGGGAGCCCAATGAAAACGAAAACCGGACACATATGTACCTTACCCATTATGGCCACATGGCCTTGGAACGCAGAAGAAGAAATACTCCCAGTACTTCATGGTAATATATACGAGAAGAACGGGAGTAGATACATGCATATCATATATCGGTTTATACTCTGTAGGCTTGCAGTAGGTCTTATGATCAAATGAGATTTTTTTTTTTACAAGAATTATATTTGTTTCTGTGAAAAGTCAGGGCAAAAATCAGAAAACAGAAAATGTTTTTCATATTTTGTTCAAAAGAAAAAACCAAATGGATTTAGTGATTACTCTCTCTCTCTCCTTTCTCCTCTCTCTCTCTCTCATTCAAGGGAGATCATTCAAAATTTACAACCAGGAGCATACAATTTATTTTTCCATTTTATTTTGATTTTGAACTATGAAAAAATGTTTTGATTTCTGAATTTGTTTTGATCTTTACCTTGAACTGGGAGTAGTCTATATGGCTCCGCCAGTTTTTGATCGACACTCATATTCAAACTTGCATCAGTACAGCAAACAAAATGATTGGTTTGATCAAAAGAACTTGTATTAACATTGACCGTTGTATATTTACCAAATTGTATAAAGCAATTTAGTAAGACCACCTTTAGAGTATGGTAATATTATAATATATGGTCCCCAAAATATAAATATCAATCTGTTGCTATTGAAAAGGTTCAACGTAGGGCTACTAAACACGTTAAACAATGTAAGAATATGAATTATGAAAATAGTCTTAAATATCTTGATTTGTTTTCTCTGAAAGGAAGAAGAAGTAGAGGGGATCTGATCGAAGCTTACAAAATGTTCAATGGTTATGTTGATTTACAATGGGATATGTTTTTCAAAGCGCCACAATACAATTTGACTAGAAACTCTGAAGGTAAAATTTGTATTAAAAAATGCAATACTAACACTAGGAAACATTGTTTTAGTAACAGAGTTGCTAATATTTGCAATGACTTGTCTTTTGACTTCAAAAGTGCACCTAATACTAACACATTTAAAAATCGTCTTGATAAGTCTACTAAATTTATAGATATTTTTAGAAGCTTTGACCAATATAAAATTTAACCGTATAAACCTTGACCTGGAAGGGGAAAAAAAGTCTGATAATCATTGTTAACGATGGGACTGCATGAAAAGCTTCACGGCTTGTTTTGTCCCTACTCTACTACTACTACTACTACTACTTGCATGTGCGTTCACTCTAACGCGTGTATACCATAGTGAATGCAAACATAGGCTTATGAAGATGGATATTGAAGAACAAACTATTCTAAGCATTACACAAACATCTTGAGGTCCATTACTTTCATTACTGTCCTTACATAGTTACAGCATTTTTAGAACATTAATTCCGTCTTCCAAGTATTACACAGTGTACACACACACACGCACGTACGTACGCACGCACGCACACACACATCTTTTGCTTGCCATCTTTTCTTAGGCGGCAGGAATCGCATCCTAGCTGTGGTGTGAAGGTAGTAGCCTAGCGCTGCCTGGCTTCCTACCACGCGGGAGTTTTCGCTCTCTTCCTCTCTGGTAGCACATGCTTGAGGTAGACGAGCCTGAACTTGGGGTCGGTTAGAACATGGACACTACATTAGACATTAATATAGAATCCATGGTTAGAACTGATGATCGCCACAGACTATATAGTTTCACGTGACATTCTCTCTCTCTCTACGCAATAGTACTATTGTGGCGGTACCATAGCCGATGAGGTTTAAACGAGGCGTGGTTACCGCTACACCTATCTGTATTGTTAAAAAAATCGGGACTTTACTGGAGTTGCACTGCCTCCGGGCATTGCCTCCAGTATTGTTCCCACCATCTTTGTATTTACAAATGTCCCATATGTGTCTGTTCCAGACCGAGAGGACGTAAAGCACCATTTTCCCTCCTCTCTCTCTCTCTGCTATCCACAGACTGTTACATTCTCTCTCTCTGCTGTCGGCGAGGATCGGCCATACATAATTTGACAATCGGCCTATGCCCCCACCCCTCTCTCTCTTTCCCTCCATCCCAGTCTTTCGAATGCATGCAATAAAATTATGTGGTTAATGTCTCTCTGTGCGTGTGTGTGTGTATGTTCGAGCGTACATGTTTTTGTGGGTTTTGTGTGTGTGTGTGTGTGTGTGTGTGTGTGTGTGTGTGTGTGTGTCTTATGTGAGATTAGCACCTCCGGGTGTTTCTATTTCATGTATGAACCAAATAATAGGGTGAAGACAAAAGGCAGCTCTTCAATTAACCAAAGTTACTTGAATCTCTCTCTCCAAGTAATTGGCGGTGGAAGTAGTGGTGTTTTTTTTGTTATTACTGATGTTGATACTCTGCCTACTATGTCATTAGGATTCTCCCTAGAATACTATTGCATTTGCAAGAATTCTTTTTTTTATTGTCCCCCCCCCCCCCCCCCCCCCCGAACTTGCACCGAACTGCCCAAATTCAGGCATAGTCACAAGCATCACTGTATTAACCATGCCTCCTCTTCTTTACCCCCCCCCCCCCCCCCCCCCCTGCCATGCCCTTTACAAAATAAATGGAATTTACAGATAATGCAACTCCCTGTGGGGATACGGGGGTCTTGTGCTTAGTTCCCCCACCTTCTGTGCTTTAACTTCCTCTAATCTGTCACTCTTTGACTCTGCCTTTTCCTCTTCGTACTCTTTTTCTCTTTTGAGCTCCTCCGAAATCAGAATGTGTCGGCTGAATGCAGCGGGGAGACCAGTGAAAACTGGACACATATGCATGTACCTTATGGCCTGGGAACGCAGCAGAAGAACAGATATGCAAACACACAAAATCATGCAAGAACAGACAGTAGATTCACAGTCACAGTCACAGTCTCTCTCTCTCTCTCTCTCTCTCTCGTACACACACAGATCCAAAACACTATGATGCTTGAAAATATTTATTTCTGCACAAGATGTCCATGAAAAGGATTATACTTACATGGTAAGCTAACCACACAGCCATGACAGGGGTAAAAATGTTTAGTTACAAAAATGCACTTTGTGACAGACTATATTCTACACTATCTAGAGAACAAACCAGGGCAAAGGTGGAGGGGGCGGGTATGGGAGTGGATGGAAGAGGTGAGAGTGATGACAATTATCATAATATATATACTTTATTTCAATGAAATTATGTTCAGAACCAAACAATACATTTTTTTTCATATTTACCTTTTGGCCTGGAAGCAATGGTGTTTTTTTTGTATTAAAGTAAAAATATGATGCAAACAATCAAAACAGCATAACACATACTGACAATGGTTAAAGTGAATGAGATGGGGTGAACATAGTCTACACAAAGGTCAATGTAAGTTACCGTATTCTACGGACTATAAGGCGATACTTTTTCCCCAGACTGAGACCCCTGCGCCTTATAATGTGACTGATAATATAGTAAGGAAATAGAGTAACAAAATCTGAATTTGGAGTCAAATTTGGGGGGTGCGCCTTATAATCAGGTGCTCCTTACAGTTCGTAAAATACAGTAATTATTTACTTTTATGTCACACATATAAATAATATGCGTGTGTTGTTGTTGTTCTTTAATTTAATGTCTTTTCACTTAAAAGTGATATTAGACATAAAAGTGTGTGTGTGTGTTATTATGCATGTACTTCTGTGTACTTTTGCTTTTGTATTTGCGAGAGAGAGAGAGAGAGAGAGAGAGAGAGAGAGAGAGAGAGAGAGAGAGAGAGAGAGAGAGAGAGAGAGAGAGAGAGAGAGAGAGAGAGAGAGAGAGAGCACTACCCTAAATTCTTTAATCATGTAAATTAACTATATTTTATACATAACCTTTTTTTTTAGTGTATCTATAAAATAGGCGAAGAATAATAGAAGCATTTCATGACCTCTTCATACACACCTGTATTTCTAAACATGTTGTTTTGACAGCTGTAAATATACACATAAACAGCGTTTAATAAACACTTCTAATGGAATATAGTTTGAAGCAAAGATCACATTACAGAATAGTACAGTACATCCTTTCCTTACATAATATAAAATAAAATCACATTGTAAAATAATAAACGCATGTATATTCTTCCCACCCCCACCCCCACCCCAATATTTCTTTATACATAATTTTGGTATTCATACCCCTTTTTCAAAATGTTTATAATCTTAAAAAATGGAGGAATAACATTTTTGTGACTAGATATTTTAATCAAAAGGCAGTCATGAAAATAAAGAGAGAGGCAAACTGTTTCATCGTAATTCTCATGTCTACGACTTATCAAAACACACACACACACCTTTTCTAAATCCAAGAAAAAGAAAACAAATTAATGCGAAGAGTAACTGCTTTTCTTTCACACCCCTACGACCCTTTTCCTCACTATTTTTTGTCTTTTACCAGTTTTTAATATTCCAATATTTATCCCTTTCCTAAGGAAATGTTTTTTGTATTTACAAATCAATCGGATGAAAGCCAGAAGATACCATCAAAAAAGGAAAAAGAGAAGGCTAAAGGCAAAGTCCGATGATGCAATCTCTCGTTCTTTCGCAAGAGTGTTCACCCATTCTCACAGCGTGACAGTACAGTCACTGACACAGAGCTACCAGGTGCATGCGAGAGGAAGCATCGTCGCGACAAAGCCTTAATAGAACCTTCTGGCTTTCACCGGACAAGATATGTTATATCAGAGATGCCTACTCCAATTTTCCATTTTCAGGAACAAACGCCTTCAAATTCTGGAATTTACCACAATTTTGTTCAAAACATGCAAGAAAAGGTAACTTACTTGTTACTATTGCAATGCGGCTCCTCTTGATATGCCAATTCACAAGGGCAAAGTTCACAGAATGTAAGAAAGTCAACCTTTTGCTTTCTTTCCCAGCTTGATGAAATGGCCCTTTTGCATGTTAGGGATCGCTTGACATTTTCTCCTTTTGGGCCAGAAAAAAACACAACCAGTTATCCAGTCAAAACTCCCCATTACTTCATTATTTGCCGCCATATTCAAAAGCACTTTACAAACCGAAAGCAACTTCGTTCACTTCAAAACTGGTTGCAATTGACAATTCCGGCAGTTTAAACTCTCCCTCATCGGCGATTTTAATCAGTAATGGAACAGGCGGCAGAAAATCGCATTTCCGGAACACCACGACCGATTTTCTTATTTTCCAGAACAGATACGGATATGCCTTGACGGCAGGCATCTCTGTTATATACAGTTATAAAACACTTGTCTTGAATATTCCACCAGATCTATTTTTATTAATCTAAAATTATACTTAGTGGTCAAATGATGCATACTTTCCTCATTCAAAGTTAAAGGCATAGCAGCCCAGTCCGAGTTTTGGGTCTCAGGAGTTAGAAACGTTCTCCCTCCCACAAGAGAAGGAACGACAAGGTGAACTGTCATTCATGCTCGGTTCCCCGCTGACATAGGCTGGCTGTGGCTTTAATGGTTCACATGATAAATATTTTCTATCTCTATAATTTCAGAGTTATAAAGATTTGATGCACTCATCATCACCTATGCACCCTCACCCACCCCACCCCTGCCCAACTCTCCATTTCTTAGGGGGGGGGGGGGAGAAAAGCAACCCCTTCCCATCCTTTTTTTGTGGTACCTTTCAAATGTAGAATTTTGGCTTACTTGCTTCACCATTTTTCTCCATAAATTTTCTTTCATATATTTCTTTTTCAAAATAGCTAAAAAGTAGATATGAATAAATCATGTCTAAAAAAAAGAAGATAGAAATTGTGACGCAAACCTGAGTTTGTCAACAAAACAAAAAAAATATTTTCTGAAATGTACTGAAATAGTTTATTCAACTGTGAAAAATACAGTTGGTACAGATTGCATACATCAGCCATTACACAATAAATGCATCACCTTTCTTACAAAAAAAAGACCATAAAGTAGGATGGACACGTGCCTTACGGGTTCATATACATGTACACATTACATAGAACATACATAGATTGAAACAATAGGGTTTTTTCAATTAAAAATACACATGTAGAAGAATTTTAAAAAACAGTGTACAAAAAATGCCAATGATACCATGAAAAGTGATTGCACCAGTCTTATCAACAGAATGTTTGCAAAAGGATTAGACTTCAAAGGAGGCAACAACAAAAACCCACCCACCTGGCATTCCACAAGATCTTTTTACTTGGAATTGAGCAAAATATCTTTCATACTAATACCAACTTTTATAAATATTTCTTCTTTTAAAATCACCTCAAATTGAGCTTGATCTCAACCCCAATCTTTTCCTCCCTTCTTTCCCATCATAATATTATATACTGTCCCAAAAAATATATGCATAACTTGTAGGCCTAGTCAAAATTTCATCTTAATTTCAAAATTTAACAGAAAATCACACAATGCAAATTTCTTTTTGAAATTTGACATGGTGATAGCTGAATGTATGTAGAATTCATGTGTACCCTCAAATCATTCAGTTAGTTGATATCCTTGGAGGGCTGTCAAATCAGTAGGGTGTGACCGCCTTGAACAGCAACAAGTGCCTGGGACACCATCGGCATGGGACTCGATCAGACGGTGGATGTCTTGCTGTGGGATGATGTCCCACTCCTCCTGCTGTGCATTCAGCAACTTGCGGTGATTCGCCGGCACAACTTCTTGGCCATGCACGTGTCTATCCAGTTCACCCCAAAGGTGTTCTTTTGGATTCATTTCTGATGATATGGCTGGACAGAGAATCTCGCGGAGGTGATTGTCAGTGAGCAACTGGGTGCCGGGTTGCACAGTATGAGGGCGAGCCTTGTCCTGCAGGAACACAGCGTTGAGGTCGTGCAGAAGAGGAAGGAAGTGTGGACACAGAATGTCCTCAGGCATTGCTTGGCAGTTAGGCGCCCTTGCACTAGCACTAAGGGATTCCCTTTCGTAGACATTTGAGAACAAGGTGTTAACTCTGTGTTCACAAAACTGCATGAGATTATATCCATGCATGGCACGTGGGCATGAAAAAAAAATCACTTTTTTTACATTTTAGGCACTGTGTGCGCATGTGCATGAGCAGAGAGAAAAATTGACGATCATGACAAGGACCACTGGGTGAACACTTCCAGTAGTTTGGCGGATATGCGTGCAGCAATACAATGACCGAAACGACCTTTGAAAAAGTATGCATTTCTTTTTTGGGACAGTATATGTCACTCCTCAAAGATTTTACAAGGAGAAAAACAAATCCCCGTTTGTTTAGTATAATTCGCATGATAAAAAAAGAGACAACATGACTCGAATCTATAAGAATTTATCCTCATCATTGCTTAGTAATTATTAGAAGCCTGAAATCCGATGAAGGGCTCAGTGTCCACACAAAGCTAGAAACAGCGACATAGTACACTATCACAATTATGCTAAAAAGACCAACAACAACACAGAAACAAACAGTTAACACCAAATATCCTCGCTCCTAGGCCTATTTATCTTAGATGGACTGTCATCAAGCATTGAGGAAGAAAATCTTGGAGAAACAACAAAATTTAAACAAACAAACAAACCCCACCTAAAAAAACACATTTCCATAAGTTTTGGAACTACTTTTTCTTTTTTTCTTTCTTTTTCTTTTTTTTCTCCTTGTTGAGCAAGTGAATGTTTTAATCTGTAAATAAAATATGCATCCACAACAAATCCATGAGAAAATTTGAACCTTTTAGATCAAAATCATGTTTCACAGCTTTAAAAACATGTTCTCAGTTTTTAAGAACTGAAACATTAAGCAATGTACAAACCAAACGAAAGGCAGAAGCAAGCACATGAAAAAGAATCTTTTAAGTACATTACATTCAAAATAGGTACGTGCAATTGCATAATGATTTTGCAATAATGATGTAAAACCTGACTCCTGACTTGAATAAAAGTCATTCTGATTTGATTAAAAGTGATTTTGTCTCTACATTACACAACCGATGCTTCTTTATTGCCTTGCAGATTTTATACAATATAAACCAAAAAAATAGATTTAAGATTTATACACAATACTTCTTCCTTGATACTACAGATGAGCCTCAAAATGGCTGGGCAAGAAAATGTGTCCTAGTTAGACGCTCAGAGGGACAAGCTGACTAAGCTTAGGGCATGTTTCAATGAATAGATGAGTGAATGAACAAATACATGAAATAAATAAATAAACCAATAAATGCACGTGCCTAGGTCAAGCTTCTTTCTAGTGTTCTTCACAAGTTCTTCACAATCCCTCCTGAAACCAGTCCCCAATTCAAACTACACCCAAAAAATGAAAACGAAGAATTGTAATCGTACCAGTCCCCAATTCAAACTACACCCAAAAAATGAAAACAAAGAATTGTAATCGTACCAGTCCCCAATTCAAACTACACCCAAAAAATGAAAACAAAGAATTGTAATCGTACCAGTCCCCAATTCAAAATACACCCAAAAAATGAAAACAAAGAATTGTAATCGTACCAGTCCCCAATTCAAAATACACCCAAAAAAATGAAAACAAAGAATTGTAATCGTACCAGTCCCCAATTCAAACTACACCCAAAAAATGAAAACAAAGAATTGTAATCGTACCAGTCCCCAATTCAAACTACACCCAAAAAATGAAAACAAAGAATTGTAATCGTAACAACAATAACGACAACAAAATACCCAACCCACCCTCACCCCCGGAAAAAACAAAGAAAGAATGAAAGAAACCAACAAAAAACCACTATGGGCAAACAGAAATAAACATGATCCACAACAAGCGATAAAACCCACACCTAGTTCATGTAAAAAGGGTTTACAGCATTCAGCAAAAGGTAGCAATGTGATAATTAAAAAAAAGTAGCATTCATGAAAACTGTCAACAAAGGAGAAAATGGTTGAGAAATCAAGAAAAGAGACAACAAACTGTGAATAAGCCACAAAGGTTAAAAAAAAAACCCACCCCCAAAAGTTAAAGTAAAACATCCACACAATTTGACATTTTATACAAAAATGAGAGAGAGAGAGAGAGAGAGAGAGAGAGAGAGAGAGAGAGAGAGAGAGAGAGAGAGAGAGAGAGAGAATGGAAATGAAGCATAAACATCCCAAATACTTCCAGAGGACAGGTGTGTACACACACACACACTCCTGGTATCCTCATGACAACTGATACAACTAAGTTCTCTGAACAAGCAAACACCAATCTTCACTGAACGAAATACAACACTAGGAGGATTTTTTAATTTTATTTAAAAATGTGATTTTACAAACACATGAAGGAGATGGTTTGGCGGTGATTTGGGATACATATAATATTTTAAGTTTGGTGTTTTTTAAGCGCTCATTATAACTTTGGGTTGGTTTGGATGAAATGTTAAAGTGATGCAAAGTACGAAAAATGAATAGTGTAGAGAGGGGAACCCTAAATTAGAAGAATAAATATGTACATAGCAATGGTGTTTTTTAATATAAAAAAGACATACAAAATATATAATATCAAACAATATCCATCAATCAGGTTAGTATTTACTCTTCAACTCACAAATCAAAACAAAAACGAAAGATCAAACAAAGGACATTAACAAAAATCATATTACTGTACTTGGGAACAAAATCTTTGGCTTACAACACAATGTACAAGATCTGGAATGAAGGGATCCCATATGAAGAAAGTGAAAATATATTATTGGTGAAAGACACAATACCCTCCTCAAAAGTCTACCACTTTGTGTGTATGTGTACGTGTGTGTGTGTGCGCGTGTGCGCGCATGTGTGTCTGTGTGTGTTTGTGCGTGCGTAAGTATGTGTGTGAGTGATTGCATGCGCATGTGCGCATACACATTGTAATATGCACAGTGTATGCCTTGCATTTTGAGCACAATGATGAATGAGAATTTTTCCGTCACACACTTATGAAGTATTGAGAAATGATAGAATATGACAAAACCAGCTTTTATCGTGATAAATTCATAGCAACTGACAAACAAATTCTAACGAAGACGGCTTAATTCACAACAGCAAAGGCAACTATGGGCCATAGATCAAAGTAGGGTCAATGAAAGGCAGGAGCTGTGCCGGTCGGGGTTCGCCACCAAGGAGCGCTTCGCTAGCCGGATTGGTCTTGCCCGGATACTGCGAAATAAAAGGCATACAGCCCATTCTCTCTCTCTCTTTCTTCAACACTGTATTACTGCTCTGCTTTCTACAGCCAAAATTCTTATCTTCGTACTACCCTCTAACTGCAGCAGAATCTTCAACGTGTTGAAGTTGGCTGCCTAGCGGAAGAAGAAAAGCCAAAATCTATTTTCACTTCCTAACAAATTACTAGTTCTACAACAGCACACTAATTATCACGGAAGTAAACCACTTACTAGAGGACGTACTGTTTACAGATTAGTCACAAGGGTACATACACAAACATCTTCCATTTACGCTTCATCAAAGACAGTCTGAAGAACACAGTAGTTTGCAATGAGAAACTGGCTTGCTCGGAAAAGGATAAGCAGAAGGAACATACCATTACTACTGTATTCGATACATAGGGAAATTGAAAAAAAACCCACACACCAAAAAAACAGCAGAATACACACACATTAAAACAAATGCATACCTTCGTATGCACACACAGATACACTACACAGAGGAATGAAACATGAAAGTCTTTATAAATGGACATAACCTTTCTTACTCTCCAAAGTTTCCAGGGAAACAAAAATTTGATAAAAAGTTATTTTAGTTGTTTTTTCTTAACCAATCTTCAAATACACCACTTTTGACATTGAGAGAAGCAGACGTCAGAAGAGGGTGACAATAAGAATCCTACAATATTGTAGTTTGAGAAATCTATCAACAAGCATAATGGAACTGTGGTGGAAAGGCATTGTAAGGGTGAAAACCAGCCAAGTGTTCTCCGAAGGGACCATGACAAACACACACTCAAGAGTCATCAGACACAAAAGTAAAACAAAATGTCAAAGTGGCTTACTCAGTCGATACTTAGAAAGAGACGAGAAAAGGCTTTAAAATCAACCTTTTGGAGTTAATTTCTTAGGCAGTGCATTATTCATTGTGCACAAGTGACACCTTCCTTAGTTCATGAACAGAATCATCTGCTAAGACTTACTGTATTTTAACGTCATGCAAAAGCAACACAAAACAAGGCAAACGAAACCACAAACACCTTGGCTTTGATCGACACCAATTCTTCATGAAAACAACATAACAAGGCAAAAACAAAACACAAGAACAGAATACCAACAGACAAAGCTGGCATTCAAGAATTAGACGTGCGGCTAAAATTATGAGTATGCAACAGAATATCGCTCTTCAAATCAAACAGATACTGACAAACGTAACAATCATAGTAACGTAAACGTGCATATATGTGGTTTACAAGAGGTGATGATAAATGAAAGCCAGTGCGTTACAGAGGAGGGTTCGGGTGAAGCAAAACACACACACACAAAAATATCACACAGTGCAAACTAAGAGAAAATAAATACATCTCCGTTTGACAGTCCATCCGTTAGCATTGGAAAATAATTTGCCTGAAGGATGCAGTATCACAATACAAAAGCAAAAAAAAAAAAAAAAAAAAAAAAAGTTTCACAATGTACAAACCACCCAAAATATATTTTTTAAAAATGGGTTTACGATAATGTGGAATCGTTAAAAGGAAACAAAGAGCAAAATATTTTACAGTATAAAGTGTCCTGCACTTCAAAACGTGACATCTTAAGTATTAAAATAATTCCAGTCTTTAATTCCCCAATGGTATCCCCTACAAACTGTATCATGAAATAAAACAACAACCAACCAACCAAACAAAAACACTTTGTTTTGCTTCCCGCTTACTCCTTCCATTTTAATTGGACCAACAACAACAAAAATCCATTTCATTTAAAAACCAGTTTTGTATTTTTCTAATGAGCAATCAATTCTGAAAACAGATAAGTTCAAAATGAAATAATGAGCAAAGAACAATTAAAGCTAAAGGCTAATAACAAAATCAACAGCACAAGAAAAACATAAAAACGCTAACATGCAGTTCTTCACTTACAAACAAGTATGAGTGAAGAACTTTCACCTTTGTTTAATCAAAGAATGAAATAGTGAGAGGAGTGCGTGGGTCAGAACCAAAGGGAGACAAACAAACAAAGCATGAGAATGATGCTTTGTTTGTCTCACTTTGGTTCTGACCCACGCACTGCTAAGTGATTGGTATCGTAATCAACTTTGGTGGAGGGGAGTTAATTAGAAAGAGAGTATTCACCCTTTGTTGAATTTTGTTCACCTTTGTTCTTTATCTCTCTCTTAAAAAACTTTTTGTTGCTTTTTCCAAAGTTTGTCTTTACTTTAACGGAATCTTCCTTCCAAAAACTCCTAACTGAACACATCAGGAATCATAATATCCACAGTAGCGTATAACAAACAAAGCTTACACACAAACAGTAAGAACAAAGTCTTCCTTGTCTATCCTTTTCCCCCCAGTAAATCTCCTCCTCTCTTGTGTCAGAAAATGGGAATATAACTGCAATGACTATAGTCAAACATGTTTCATGATATAGAACCACTCTTCCGGTAAGAAAAACTGTAACTGCATAAAAAATCCAACAACACACAACTACTAAGTACCACTATTCTGTAGGATCAAGTTATAAAACTCCCTCTCTATCTCACATTCAAGCAACAGGTACACTACAACCGTGGTCTAAACAATTACACGACGCATTAAAAAAGGGAATTTAAGAAAAATCAGTTTTAGCTCCAAAACCTTTTATTTCTCATGTATTTTATAACACGTAACATAACCACCCCCCACACAGAAACTAAACAAAACAAAAGTCCAGCCAGCCCTCCCCCCATTCGCACACACACAGAGGTGACCCACATATTGTTTCGTTCTTTCAAATTCACACAATTTCTGTTATACCAAAACACACATTATTATCAAACAATATGATACATAATTTTGAAAATCTACTAGCAGCCCATTGATAAACATCTCTTACATAAAATCTATTCTCAAAATTCCTCTGGTCAATTTTAAAGTAGCTAAAACTTGAGGTGTCTGATAATAAAGCACACATAATTTTGTTTTTGAAACACAAAAACTCTACAAACTGTGCTGAGTCATATAACAATGACACTGAAAATTCTCCATGGAAATTAATCTGTTCTGTATCCTATACTAACACATTAGGCGAAGGCGAAAAAACTTCTCCATATTCTATACCGTCTTTGTCAGCTTAAGCTTTATGATTTAAAGAAAAAAAAGCAACAACAACAAAAACCAAACAAATCGACAACAAGGTACAACGCAACAACCAAAAACAACAAAACTACTCACTGAAACCTTACTCCCTTCAGTGCCGTCTATTAGCAGCGCATGCACCGACGGTTTGCCACGCAAATTTTGAATGCAGCGAAAGCGTGACTTAGCAGCGACGTATATATACACGTCGGTGGCAAGTACTGAAGCATTATAGAGGACGTATATATACGTCGTCGGCACTGAAGAGGCTAAAAATGAAGGAAAATATATTGACCGGCAATGACAGACATTAAAAAAACAAAAAACCACCAAAAAACAGGAATCTGTGACGGGAGTTGGGGGCGACTATCAGAGGATGGTACACAGGCGTTTGCGTTTCTTGCCGTCCTGTTTTAGTAGGGGTCTCTCTTCTGCTTGAAATTTCCTGCAACAAAAGTAACAGTACGCTGTTCTTTCCCCGTCAGCTCAAATTACCATCTTATAGGGACTGCAGGACAACCCCCCCCCCCCCCCCCCCCCCCCCCACCCCGATACCCCTGTGCCTGAGAACATGACTTATGACATAGTAACGACTGTTAGTTAGTTAGTCTGTTACACGTATAGGTAACTACAGTTATCCCCCTTTAAAAAAAAGATGGTTGTAAAAATGCGGGGGTGGGGGTGGGCGTCATGACATAAAGCGTCTAATACAATACTGCTTTTAACTTTACAGAGACACACAAATCGATCCTGGACTGGTTAGAACATACGTCCCAGTGTTCCCTGACCTCTGCTATGTCTAGAAGGGAGCAAGTGCTTCTTCCCCTTAACAGGACCCCTATTTTAGATTCAATCTGAAAGGTTAACAGTTATATATATTGCTTTTAAAAAATTTAAAGTATTTTTAAACATTAACAAGTGCAATGCCGAGCGGCTGCAAAGTCCCCTCGCAGCATCGCCGAGCTACTCTGAAATCGGAATGTGTCGGCTGTACACATACATAAAAACGCATCAAAACAGCATGTAACTACATAAAAACGCATCAAAACAGCACGTAAGTGAATAGTTTTGTATATATGGCCTTGGGGTTCGGACAAGTGTCTTGAGCGCGCGCGATCATGCGCACACGAGCGCACAGAAAAATTCATGACAACTGTGTTATAGACCATTCATCAAGAAATGTTGTGAAAAGAACTGCATTGAAATACATGCAAAACTTTGCGAGATATTAGCGATTATGTGTTTTGGGGTTTGAACCCCGTAACTGGCGCGACCTTGACCTTAATGTAAAACTAAATACATCAGTGGATAGCTTGCATCTTGGCAAACTAGTATGCCAAATTTGATGATGATAGACTGAACAGTTTTTGAGAAAAACGGACAAAAAGCCGGACGGACGGAGGTACGCTGGACGCCGGACGGACCAGACCAAAAACAATAGTTCCCCGAACCTTCGGCTCGGGGACTAAAAAAAAATCATATATAGGCCATCACAAATGGGCATGAGAACATGTATGTGGGGGGGGGGGGGAGAGAGAGAGAGAGAGAGAGAGAGAGAGAGAGAGAGAGAGAGAGAGAGAGAGAGAGAGAGAGAGAGAGAGAGAGAGAGAGAGAGAGAGAGAGAGGAAAGACAGATGAGAGAGAATAATGAATGAAAATGGTTTTATCACATATTATACTGATATAGGCCATAACCCATCATAAATGGGCATGCGAGCATGCATAAATGTGTCAAGAGAGAGAGAGAGAGAGAGAGAGAGAGAGAGAGAGAGAGAGAAAAAGAGCAGAGAACAGAAACAGACTACTGACAGCCCAGGGCTCCCATTTGGGGGTCTGTGAAGAACCATAATTGTAGAGGACCCTCTAAAAGAATGTGCAGGGGGTCCCAGGGATGCACTTTTTAGCATTCACAATGTCAGTAGGACCCTCTATCCCTCCTCTAGGACCCTCTACACTGTAAGTGAAGGCGTCCCTGGGACCCCTTGTTTTGCGGGATTGGGAGCCCTGTGACAGCATACCTCAGTCAAACGCAACCCTCACCATCCCAACCATCCACTCCCCCTCGCACTTGCACTAACTGGATGATAACCGGCTTACCGAACAATGCATACAAGTTCATAACTGGATGATAAACGGCTTACCGAACAATGTGTACAATTTTATAACTGGATGATAAACGGCTTGCCGAACAATGCGTACAAGTTCATAACTGGATGATAAACAGCTTACCGAACAATGCGTACAAGTTCATAACTGGATCCTTACCGAACAAGTTCATAACTGGATGATAAACAGCTTACCGAACAATGTGTACAAGTTCATAACTGGATGCTTACCGAGCAATGCGTACAAGTTCATAACTGGATGATAAACGGACTACCGAACAATGCGTACAAGTTCATAACTGGATGCTTACCGAGCAATGCGTACAAGTTCATAACTGGATGATAAACAGCTTACCGAACAATGTGCACAAGTTCATAACTGGATGATAAACGGGGCTTACCGATAACTGGATGATAAACGGCTTACCGAACAATGTGTACAAGTTCATAACTGAATGATAACCTAACCGGCTTACCGAACAATGCATACAAGTTCATAACTGGATGCTTACCGAACAATGCCTACAAGTTCATTACTGGATGCTTACCGAATCATGCCTACAAGTTCATAACTGGATGCTTACCGAATAATGCCTACAAGTTCACAACTGGATGATAAACGGCTTACCGAACAATGCGTACAAGTTCATAACTGGATGCTTACCGAACAATGTGTACAAGTTCATGACTGGATGATAAACGGCTTACCGAGCAATGCCTACAAGTTCATAACTGGATGCTTACCGAACAATGCGCACAAGCTCGTGGAAGGAGGCGTCCACGTTGGTTCTGTTCTTGGCGCTGGCTTCTATGCAGCGGATCTTCAGCTCCTTGGCCAGCTCCTGCCCTTCCATGGACTGAACCTGCCCAGTAAAACACACACACAAACAAAGAAGAACTTAATTCAACTTGAAATTACCTGACATATAATGAAGAAGATTTTAACCTTTTCACTCAACCTTAAGTTTACTACTCGTGCATATCTGATATATATACTGCTGATAAAAATAAATACAACTCCTCATTACTTTAAACTTATTATTTATTTGCATATCAACAAAAATGTATTGAAAAATAATGGAGGAAGCGAGAATATCCAAACTTGTTACACCTTAGTTGAAAGTTGTTCCTTCGTCATTTATTTAATTCATTTTCAAAGGTGCGTTAACTGTCCAGTATGCCATGTCCAGAATCGGTAGGGGGCATGATATTACATTGCCTTTCTGACCATTGTTGCGTTTCTTTTTCTTTTCTTTTTTTACTGATGATAAGCAGAGCACAACATTTTAAATTCCAACCAAAAAAATCACAGCAATCCTTGAACGGTAAATACATGTACATCATCATCATCAAGGGTGTCGCTCAGGTCCAAGGCTGACTTCTCGCTTTTCCTTCATCGGTGGATACACATGTGGCTTTAGAGACCAAACTCAGAAGTGCACATGTGATCACAGGTGGGGCATGGAACGCCAGTTGTGACAAACAGTCACAACTGGTCACAGAAACGGCACATAAACTCAAACTGCAAACAGGCTTTGTTGGTTTCTGTTTTTTTAATTATCAATATTATCATTATTATACAGTGCTTTTAGTAGTTTTACCTGACTGGTTATTGAGAGAAAAAAAGATCATTCCGGCAAAAAGCTGACAGCTCTAAATCTGTTGTTGTCATACCCTGGCTAAAAGACTCCAGGGATCATCCCAACAGCCGAGGCACTTGAACATAGTGGTACAAATGCACCAGCTAGGGATGAGAACCATACGTTTGTGGCCGTTTTTGATTACCCCGCCACACGAGCAGCCACATTCTGACTTCGGAGGATTTGGGAGACTGAAGTTGTTAAGCTAGCAGCTTGTCAGGGCTAAAGACAATCCCCGCATAACTATGCAGAGCATAACATTTTGATGTAGCCTTGGTGTTCTAGCCTATCAAATCTCAGTGAATTTCAACCACAGAAGCTGATTCTGAATTGAAAGAAATATTTTCTTGTTGTTAAACTAAAGCTCCATTTGCAGTGTGCCTCACCTCCCTTTGGGATTCTAGGTCGGATTTATTGGCCACCAGAAGCATGGGAAACTCGTCACGGTCCTTCACCCGAAGAATCTGCTTGTGGAACTTGTAGATCTCCTCAAAGCTGAAAGCAGAGTGAAGCAAATTACAAATATTTAGATTGAAAAATAAAAAGAGGTACAATAAACAAAATATACAGTCGCACGCACACACAATAATATTAGAATTTTTGTGTCACAACCATAGATATGGCCTGACAAAAAGTGAGTGAATGATGGGCATTTGTGTTTTTTGCTTAGTCTTGTATAAACAAAACATACAGGATGAAGTGTGCATTTCTGTAATTTTGTTGTCTTCTGGCTCCTCTGTCAAATTGAAATCCCTTAATTGGTAAATAACTGTTAATTATTTGTCATTACGATATTGTCCATGCATCTTTGTTTTTTGTTTTGTTTTAGGTATTAGGTATTATTAGGTATTAGGTACTTTATAGTCACAGAGGCGTCTCTGTGAAATTTGGGTTGCTCCCACCTGGAGAGCACGTCGCAGCCAGAGGCTGGTACACAGACCCAATTTGTGATTTTTTGCATGCGATTTTTGCGACTGGGGGGTAAATTTTTACCAAATGACAACTTTTTCGTTGCCACTGGGTTTAATGTATGCTAAGTGCATGGGCACACGGGACCTCGCTTTATCGTCTCATCTGAAAGACTCCACGTTCAGACCGTTAAGGCCTAGTGCAGAATGAGAGGAAAAAATCCCCTGTACCCAGGTTCGAACTCGGGTTTACTTGACACGAAGCGAACGCGCTACCACTGTGCCACTCTACACTCGGGACGAATAAGCCCGATCCGGCTCATGGCCAGCACAACCGTTTAGGACGGATGAGCCAGATGGGAGTTTTCAAGAGGTTTTGATTTCTGGAGAGTGACCAGCTTTCCAGAATGACAATCTATTTTTAGTTTTCTCTGACTTTTCCTTTCTTGAAATCAACCAATCGTTGCAGGCTTTTCTGTCCGTTATTTGCTGTTGGGGATTTCAAAGATTGGGCTGTAAATAATTATTTCTTTCTATCTGTAACTGTAAGCTATTTCCATCAATAGGAGACAAAAGACCAAGATAGAGAATCCAATACTGTTTGATCGATTAAGCATGGTGTTGTTAGTCTTTTCTGAAAATATCGGTCCCTAACTCTTCAACTTATTTTTCGCGATTTTGTTTTAGAACCGAATTGAATGGTCCATCATAAAGCGTTGTAAGGGGAAGCAACTGGTCAGTGACGACAAAGCAGTCCTCCATCACGCTCCAATGGGTTCCATCTCACTGTGGGAGCAATGGAAACGAGATAGCTGATGCTCTGTCCAAAGCAGGCAGCAAAATGGAGCAGTTCAGTCATCCAGTGACCTACAGGGAAGCAAAAACTATCATCCGCAACAACTACCAGTCCCAGAGGAAGAGCAGGCTGGGCAAAGACAGTGGTGTTGACCCAATCCACCAGCTCCAAAGACACCAGCAGACAATCTTCTTCCAGCCGAGGTCTGGCCACTGCAATCTACTGGGCCACCTCAACCGTCTGAAAATCGCCCACACTGATGAATGTTCATGTGGGACTGGAACCCAGAACACATTCTCCAATACTGTTCTGCCCACGACGCCAGACCTGGTGGGGGGGGAAGGACAGCTAACAGATGCAGCTCTTGGGCAGCCGTCATGACTTGGAGAAGACTGCGAATATCGTCATGGCGATTGGTCTGTAGATCAGAATCGACCGCTGAAGAAGAATCCACACAAAAAGGGAGAATCGTTGAAACTAAGGCAACTTAGACCTGGCAATAGCATAGCTGAATTTACATATTAAAAAAACCCAACTTACGGTAGTAAGAAGGGAAAGCAGAAGTTCTCAAACACACATGCTACCAAATCATTAAGACTCATCAGTTTAAAAATGCAATGAAGAGATAAATATGTTGGGCTTTGTTTAATTTCTTTTCTTGTCCGACCTGGAACCTCGACTGCTATAGTGCCAATGAATCAAAGTGTTGATTGAAGGCACTCATCTGGAAGAATAAGAATAAAGCCATCCCCTCCACACTTACATAGAGAGGGGGGGGGGGGGGGGGGGGGGGGGGGGGAGAAGAGAGACAGAGAAGAGAAGGAGAGAAGGAGAAAGAAAGGGAGAGAGATGAGAAACGAGAGAGAGGGAAGAGAATGGGGAAGAGAGAAGAGAAGAAGAAGAGAGAGATATATGGAAGAATTGTTTTTGGGAAGAAAAAAAAAGGCAGGAGAATGGGCCGAAAAGTCAGAAAGATAGTAGATGACACAAAGCAAGAAGGGGGGGGGGGGGGGGGGGGGGGGGGAGGCAAGAGTCAAAGAGAGAGACAGATTAGAGGAAGTTACAAGCACAGAACTTCCAGAAGGTGGGGGACTATTTGTATGGAAGACACCCCCCCCCCCCCCCGGCATACCCACGGGGGGCTGTAAGCATAATAGCCTATCTCTATATTTTCTGTTGTTTCCGTGATTTATTTTTCTTGCATTTGGGAATCTTGTATTTTTTACGCAATCTTGTATTTTTTACGCAAGCGTGAAGCACGCATGGCGTGTCAAGACTTGAAATTTATCAACCAAAAAAAGGAATGGTTCCAGCAAACAAATAGTATAAGTGCATGGCTTTGTACATCGATTTCTCGGCAAATATATAGATTTACACCCTCCTGCTCTATTTCTTGGTTCTTTCCGTGGTTAGGGATAGGGTTAGGGTTAGGGTTAGGGTTAGATGGTCTTTTCGTTTGCCACAAGCATCTGTTTTTGGGGTCAAAATCATCAATTTTTTTGGAGCATTAAATCGCTGCCCATATAAATGGTGTCAATTTTATTTCGGAGTTTTATTGCATTTTTTAAAGTCTCTTCCACAAACGACCATTAAGTTTCAATGGTACCGAGGCGGAGAATTAGATTTCATTATCTATCAGAACTAAATTAATCACATTATTGTGATAAATATTTATTGACTTTTTTTCTTTGCGCCTTTTCGCTTTATTAAAGACCCAGTGGCGCGCCACGATTAAGTTCCTTGTTTTTTTCTGGGTAGCCGTGACCCACATCCAAATTTTCCCAACTTGAAATTGAGGCTGCTCTTTAAACTGATGTGTCGGGAGTCAGACTTGGTCAAAACAAGATTTATTTCCAGTTATAAGAGGGAAAACCCGTGAAACCCGTGATTTTGACACATGATCTGGTGAATCTTTAAGATCTCATTTTGGACATACTTTTTACCCTTCACTTTTTTTCTCTGAAGACCTCTAGTCTTTTATATACTGTTTATGTTACTTTACCATTGTCCTAATAGGAATTGTTCGGAAAGAATTAAGGGGAGTAATTTCATGGTGTGTGTGTGTGTGTGTGTGTGAGAGTGAGTGATCTTGCCTAATTCAATCAGGTCAATCACGGGAAGTTACTCTGCCATCAGGTAGATCCCCAGCTCTCGCCTCGTGCGTCTGATCAGTCATAGGGCACTTAGAACACCGTGCGTCATTCTAACATTGACGTCATTATTTATATTTTTGTACGTCCCATTTTGCAAGTGTTATCAGTTTGTGGCCACTTCCCACCCCTAATTGTTCTTTAAAAAAAATTAATTGGGAGTCGCTAACTCACATCCTGCGGTTGCTATGGTATTTGACTGAGTAATGGGGGTAAACAACTCTAATTTTCAGGAAGTGCTCTCCCCTAGTGTGTTTTCTTGTCGATAATCGTCTTTACTATGGAACCGAGGCAGTTGTCCGATACGTGCACTGGGTGCCATGTTCTGCTTATTGATTTGTTGCACTCCTGTCCGCGGTTTTGTTTTCTTAAAGGGGCACCCTGACGGATGAGTTATTGCAAGAAACACGTCGAGATCACCAGGAAAACACCCTTTAGAGAGATCGCAACACTCACTTTGCTCTGGTTTCCTAGAAATCAAACCGTCAAAACGGCGATTCCTCCTTGGCGAAGATGCCGGAGAGAGAAGCCATTTTGGATGGGGTGGGTGGGGGCCAAACCCATAGTGGTTGAAGATTTTTCTTTTTTTGTAGTGCAGTAAACAAAATTGAAGCTATTTCCTTTGTTGTGAGCGAAACTCCTTTTGATAAACTGTATAAAATTAACAACAACAAAAAAAGGCTTGCATTGCGAAAATTTTGTGCAAACAATTTGGTCGCCATTACAAAAGAGGCGGCACACGCCTTCTCTTTCAGTGAAATAATTTGACTTCCAGCACCTCCGCCAAGGATGAATCGCCGATTTGACGGTTTGATTTTTAGGAAACCAGAGCAAAGTGAACGTTGCGATCTCTGTAAATGGTGTTTTCATAGTGATCTCGACGTGTTTCTTGCAAAAACCCATCCGTCAGGGTCCACCTTTAAGGTTTCAATTAATAAAGGTTTAGTTCTAATTCACTTCGTTTCTGTTAATGGAATCACGTTTTTTTTAGGCTACATGGCTTGTTTCCCCCCATTTAAATCGTCACGTCATTTTTCTTTCTTCCTCCTATAACTCACTTTGTCGGTCTGTCGGTTGGTCTGTCGGTCCAAAATGGTCGCACATATTGTAAAAGAGAAAGAAAAGCGTGCCACAAAGATTGCGAATCCGCGCTTGTTTTGTTCTGTTCTTTGAATTTCCGTTCATTCTTTCTTTCAGTTTTGTGACCCGGCCTTCCTAAAGGTTTCAATTAATAAAGGCTTAGTTCTCATTCACTTCGTTTCAGTTAATGGAATCCCGTTTTTTTTACATGCATTGTTTCCCTCCATTTAAATCGTCACGTGATTTTTCTTTCTTCCTCCACTCCCCCCCCCCCCCCCCCCCCCCCCCACTCACGTTACGTGTTCCAGTTTTTCCTTCTACTATGCTTTCTTTGTTCTGTTCTTTGAATTTCCGTTCATTCTTTCTTTCAGTTTTGTGACCCGGCCTTCCTAAAGGTTTCAATTAATAAAGGTTTAGTTCTAATTCATTTCGTTTCAGTTAATGGAATCACGTGGTTTTTTTACATGAATTGTTTCCCCCCATTGAATTCGTCACGTTATTTTTCTTCCCCCCCCCCCCCCCCCCCCCGACTCACATTACGCGTTCCAGTTTCCCCTTGTACCATGTTGTTTTTCTTCTAGTCTTTCAATTTCCTTTCATTCTCGCTCCGCTCTTCCCTTTTATCTAAATTAACAGCTTTTTGAAGGGAGGCGATTCGATAAACGACCGGCAATAATTCGGAGTGATGCACCTCTTAAATAAGAAGCTATCGTGTCATTTCAATTGTCAGGGCCCATAAAAGTAAGAACAAAAACCACCCCCAAAACCCTGTCCAATTTGATTCTGAATGCTTTTCCATGGACATTATTAACGTTTCTCTAATCGAATTACCAACACTGTCACGGCCCCTTTTCTAAATGATGCGCGAAACATGTCTCTTTCCCCTCGTTTTCATTGTTACTTCTTCACCCGGCTTATTTTGTGTTTTTAAATATAGCTTTAAACATGTTTCTGTTGTTGTTGTTGTTGCTAGCGGAGCAGTCGAAAAGAGCGCACCGCTAATAAGAGTGCGTCTAAAAGAGCGCATTTTGCATGCTAATAAGAGCGCGTGTTCATGCCAAAAAGAGCGCACGTGAATGTGTGGATTTCGTGCTAATAAGCACGCATAGGTGAAATCAGACATTTACCATTTGCACTCGTCCGTTTGCTAAACTTCAGTCTTCTTGCTGTTTTGGAGAAAGAAACTGTCGATATGTCCACGATTCAACACATCACCACGTTAGGGATAGGGTTTAGGGTTTCACATCACATTTTACAACGCGCTCTTTTTGACATCCTCGATCCTTCTTAGGTTCCAAAGATGCGCGCTTATTGGACAAAGCATTGCGCTCTTTCTAGCTTCATTTTTTTGGACGCGGTCTTTTAGAGAGTAGGTAAAACGCGCGCTTATGGGATGCACCCGTTGCTAGGCCTAGTTCCACGCGATACAGAACTTTGCAACCTTGTGTCAGTTTCTGTTTTGTTGTGAAAATGTTCGAGAGAGCCCTAGTTTGTTGGGGGTCATTGTAGCGACTACAACAGTATGCATACTTTGCATACATAGAAGCTTAGAAATTAATTATGAAGGTTGAAATCCAACAAAGACAAAAACCCTATAAACATTGACCGATTCGTTTATAAGGTATTCAATTGCAAAGGTCTTTCGAATCTATTAATATTAGGTAATTTGAAAAATGCAACAACGACCGTTTTTCCTTAAAGGGGCACCCTGACGGATGAGGTTTTTTTGCAAGAAACACGTCGATATCACCAGGAAAACACCCTTTACAGAGATAACGACACTGCCTTTGCTATGATTTCTTAGTAATCAAACCGTCAAATCGGCGATTCCTCCTTGGCGGAGGTGCTGGAAATCAAATTATTTATAATGGCCGCCTGAGTTTAGACCAGCTCGTTTGTACGAAATTTCCACAATACAAGTCTTTTTCTAATTGCATACAGTTTACCGAAAGGGGTTTTGCTCACAAAAAGGGAATAGCTGCAATTTATTTGTTACTGCACAACAAAGAAGAAACTGTTTCAACCACAATGAGTGGCCTCCACCCACCCCATCCAAAATGACTTCTCTCTCCGGCATCTCCACCAAGGAGGAATCGCCGTTTTGACGGTTTGATTTCTAGGAAACCAGAGCAAAGTGAGTGTTCCGATCCTTGAAAAGGCTGTATTTCTGGTGATTTCGACGTGTTTCTTGCAAAAAACTCATCCGTCATGGTCCACCTTTAAGAATTAATTCACTTTTCTGTCAATAAGATTATGATGGGTCTAGTACTATAATTTAACCCTTTCACCGCCAAAGTCGCATTGTAGCACCACAGTGATTTAAGACCTATGTCACTAAAAGGCATCAAATTGGGCTCTATTATCCAAAGACCCTACTGTCTTAGTTTTGGGAAGTAAGGATAGACCTTATTTTATATAGAGTGAGAGAGAGAGAGAGAGAGAGAGAGAGAGAGAGAGAGAGAGAGAGAGAGAGAGAGAGAGAGAGAGAGAGAGAGAGAGAGAGAGAGAGAGAGAGAGAGAGAGAGAGAGAGAGAGAGAGAGAGAGAGAGAGAGAGACATTTGTGTGCTGAAGAGAGGGTGGGGGCATAGGATAAATTGAGAAAGGTTGCAGTTTGTGGATCAATTCAATAATTGATGTTCTCTTCTGTAAAATTTTTTTTAGCAACCTCAAAAGTGAATGGTTGCCCTTTACTCGCTTTAGGGAGTCCAAATCAAGTTAGAGGACCACTGGCAGCTTTGGGAGTTCTTGATTACTTATACAAACATAACATATATGAATAATCTTGTTTGTGGCAGTTTTCAGGCTTCTATGATAGTGTGTGCATGCATGCATGAGTGTTGTGTGTGTGTGTGTGTATGTGCGACTATGCTTGTGCATGTGAGTTGTGACCTCTCGTGTGTGTGTGGTGTGTGTGTGTGTGTGTGTGTGTGTGTGTGTGTGTGTGTGTGCGTGTGTGTGTGTGCGTGCGTGCGTGTGCGTGCATGTGTGTGCGTGTGCGTGCGCACGCGTGTGCGTGTGCAACTGTGCTCGTGCATGTGACCTCTCGTAAGTGTCTGTAAGTAGTACAGTGACATAAAATGTATGTGAGCATGTGCGGGTGTGCACATGTACAAGCATGCATGTCACACATGAAATGCCGTGAATGTGTGCATATGTGCCCGCATAATTATGCATCTGTGCATGCAAAAATTACCCACCACATGGATTCAATGTGCTCTTCTTAGGGTAAAACTAAAAGGGAGGTGGGAAATTTGGATTTTTTGGGGGGTGGGTGGGTGGGTGGGGTGGGGTGAAATGTTTATAATGATCAAATGGTTCTCTTCAGTGCTGTTAAAAATCAAACAAACAAGAAAAGGAAGAAAGCAGCAGTTAAACAGTTCAATTAGCTACCGGTAATATCTTACAATCTACCATCTGTGCTAGAGTCTGTTCATCGATCAATCAATCAATCCAATTTTATTATGTCCTCACAAAAAGGATAATTGTTATGCGACACGTTAAACATATAATGAACAAGCAACAACTAAATTTAAAACTACAAATAAACACATGCATTAAAGATTTCTTTTTTATATATACAATATCACTCAATCATAGTCTCTAATAATCCGAGTTATGCCCCTTTTCCCCAATCCCCTACAGTTCCCTAACACACACACATGCACGCGCACACACAGTCATATGTTTTATCTGCCTTACTCTCTGCATCAGCTCTTCGCTCTCAACCTTATTTATCCCCCACCCACCCCCTCCCCATCACTCCACCTCCAAACTCACTACATCGAACCACTGGTTTTCGAACATGCAAGGTTTCACACTTTTCGGCTCAGTTTACTGGAACAAAAACAACATACATATGGGCATATGCACAATTACACACAGACAGACACAGATGGAAACACACACACACACACACAGAGAGATACAAAACACCACCAACCGGCCTTTCAGCTTCTAATGTAAACTTAGCCCAGAAATTGCAACAGAGAAGAGCAATCAGCCAGAAGAGGTAACACTATTAGTGTCAAGGAACTCCTTGAGAAGACCATTAACCTCTTAAGAGCCGCTGGAAGGAGTGCACTCTCATTGCAGAGAATTGTAATGGTCTCCTAACAGTAACAGGGTTACAGCTAAACGGTTTACGTCTAGTGAGATAACCAAAGTGTACACTTCCCAGTGACACGGGCATGTCCTTATCTCCCTTATGTGGAATTGTGTCATATTTTGGTAAATAACCGCTGAGCCAGAATAAAAGAGTATCAGGCAAAATCCACTGAAAAATATCGACTCATTCATTATGGTTATAAAATGTTAACTAAGCACTGTTTGTTCAAGAGGAAGGTGGGAAACGGGGGATGAGAATTCTAAAAAAAAACCACTCTGCTAGGTCATGTAAAAACCAACAATGTCAACAATCACATGAAAAAGACCACGTTAAAATAGCATGCAAAGAAAAGGCCATACATAGGTGGACATAAAACTTGAAAATCAAAAGTGACATGAAGTAGACGCACTGTTCCTTCCTGATCATATACTAACAAAAATGACAGTTTAATCAAATTCAAAATCATACATGTGCACACACACAGACAAGAGACTTCAGCAACTCCTGTACCACAGTTCCCCCCCCCCTCCTGTTTGGTTCTGTGGGAATCTCATCTCTGACACACACACATGCGCACTATCCACCAGGGCTCCCAGGGACCCCCCATTTGGGGGTCTATGAAGCACTAAAATTCTAAAGGACCCTCTAAAAGAATGTGAAGGGGGACCCAGGGATGCACTAGAAACATTCTTTTTAGCATTCGCTATGCTACTGGGACCCTCTATCCCGCCTCTAGGACCCTCTATACTGTCAGTGAAGGAGTCCCTGGGACCCCTTGTTTTGCGGGACGATTGGGAGCCCTGATCCACCCTGCATGCATGTGCTCCACGCACCTGCTTCTGTCGGTGACGGAGTACACCAGCAGGAACCCTTCCCCCGACCTCATGTACTGCTCCCTCATGGCGCTGAACTCCTCCTGGCCCGCTGTGTCCAAAACTGGGGGAGCAAGGAGAAGAAACCATCATAATAATAATAATAATAATAATAATAATGAGCATTCATATGCGCTTATAATAAACAAATAAATGAATACCCCCCACAAAACAAAAAAACCACCCATAAGAATGTCAAAAATTGCTTCACACACACAAACGTGCGCACGCATAAACGTGCACACACGCACACACAAACCAAACACACACACACACACACACCACCACCACCACCACACAAGTTTGCACAAACCACACACTGCACACAGACGGGACAAAAATTACTTTCCAAAAGAAAAGAGCAGGCTACGATTTGAAGAGAGTGGTTTTGAGAGAAGACTTAAATGAAGAAAGAAAACCATCACGAAAACCAAAACAGATTGAGGATAGAAGGAAGAAAACCGGCAACACCATTGTTAAAATGTGTGTGTTTAAAAAAACCTACAAACTATTGTCCAGCTAAAACGTTGAAAAGCAAAACATAATGCACTACAATCACACTGAAAACAAACCATATAGCTATAGAGCTTCAAATTGTTTTCACATTTCATGGGTCATGACCAGAAAGCTCAGAAAATGATGGGTCAGTTTCCAAAAAAAACGGGCCAGTAATGTGTCATTGTAGTACATAAATTACTTAAATTTTAGAGCAGACTTCATGGGTCATATTACCCCTGGCTGCACACAATGAGGTGTCAATAAAATAGGACCAGTACAGGTCATTGATCCGGGCCCCCTGACGATCTGAAGCTCTGTATTTAAAACTGAGACTCCCCCCGTGGGGATACCGGGGGGTCTTTTGTATAAATAGTTCCCCCACCTTCTGGAAGTTCTGTGCTTGTTACTTCCCCTAATCTGTCACTCTTTGACTCTGCCTTTTCCCTTTGCTTACTGTCATCTACTATCTTTCTGCCTTACCGGTCCATTCCCCTGCCTTTTTTTCACGAAACGCTTTCAAAAACATTTCCTCCAGCCGAAGTCGGACTTGCTGGGCCTAACTATTTCTTAGTTAGATGCATAACGGCAGCATGACACATATGCGCTCATAATTGACAGGAAACTGTCTGAGCGATCGAAGAAGAAGAAACTGAGACTAAGACTAAGAGAGTGAGAGTGGATGAAAAAGGGGCTGGGAGAGGGGTGACGTCAATCTCTACTGTATTTATGAACAATGACATTTCTGTGTGACCAGTGTGGTGTGGCGTGTCTGCATGTGTGTTTGTGCGTGTGAACGCACTGAAACAGTGTAACAAGCACTCAGTTCAAACAGATTGTACAAGTCTTTAGGAACCAGCTACAATTACCCCCACTAGTTGAATGACTGAATGAGGAAAAACTAGAGCATAACAACGCTAGATCATAAGCAGCACGGCAGCATTTTCGGTTGCAATGACCTTGACCATTGACCATAATTTGGTTCTTTATAGTCAAAGAGGCGTCTCTGTTAAATTTGGGTTGTTCCCACCTGGAGAGCGTGTCGCAGCCAGAGGCGCGCCACCTTTTTTTTTTTGGGGGTCATGCGATTTTTGTGTGACCGATGAGGAAGGAAAGGGGGGAATTTTGACCAAATGACAACTTTTTTGCTGCCACTGGGTTTAACGTGTGCTAAGTGCATGGGCACACAGGACCTCAGAAAGACTCCACGTTCAGACCGTAAGGCCTAGTGCAGTGTGAGAGGAAAAATCCCCAATACCCAGGTTCGAACTTGGGTTTATGTATACGAGGCAAACGCATTACTCTACACCTCTGTGCCACTCTACACCCTAATTTTCGAACTTGGCCTAGACATCCTAACTACCTACCATTATGAGATAATAAAGTAGTCTTGAGTCTTGAGTCAATCAGCATACAAAATTTGAGGGTCCTTGGTCCCTCTGTTCAAATGATATCATGTTAACACACATACATAGGAACAGCCAGACAGACCTATAAACATTAACTCTTCTAGCACCATGGGCGAGTACAATCGCCCAGTACATCTCTACACTCCCACCAAATGCAGAGACATTCACTGCCAAGCACCCTGCCATGTGTTTGTCTAGTTTTATCTTTAGAACTTATGTCAGTGATTTTTTTTTTCTGTTAAAGCAAACGCACGCCCACTTGAGAAAAAAAAAAGTTACGCCCCTCTTGTCCGTTGAAATGCATGGGACAACCAAGAATGTCAAGAAAATCCATGGCGCTAGAAGAGTTAAGCAGCTTTTAGAAGCTTTCTCTGGTTCTTTTTCCCCATTCCAACTACACTGAGGTAGAAGCTTTCTCTGGTTCTTTTTCCCCCTTCCAACTACACTGAGGTAGAAGCTTTCTCTGGTTCTTTTTCCCCCTTCCAACTACACTGAGGTAGAAGCTTTCTCTGGTTCTTTTTCCCCCTTCCAACTACACTGAGGTAGAAGCTTTCTCTGGTTCTTTTTCCCCCTTCCAACTACACTGAGGTAGAAGCTTTCTCTGGTTCTTTTTCCCCCTTCCAACTACACTGAGGTAGAAGCTTTCTCTGGTTCTTTTTCCCCCTTCCAACTACACTGAGGTAGAAATCGCCCGACAATGATGGAATTCATCAGCTCATAAAAACATGCATAACTGAATAAATCACAGAAATCAAAAGGCAATGAACTTATGAAGCTGGGCAAAACATTGATTTTCTCGTTAGATTCAGAGAAGGAATGAAAAGGGGAAGAGAATTAAGTGTGCAAGTATGTGGGAGTGGAATAGGGGGGGGGGGGGGGTAGTCATGTATGTATCAAAGGTAGTCAAATGGGATGGGGAGGTCGTGAAGAGGGGGTAGGAAGGCGGGTGGTAAAAAAGAATATAGGAGTCTGGAGAGACACGGAATTTGTCCCATCTATTCTGGAATGGACTTTGTTGAGCCGGACTATGATGTGAATATGTCTTTTTCTTCATTGATCACTCAGTGTCCTGTCAAATGAGCGCAGGTGTGTCATGCTGCCATAATGCGCCTAATCAAGAAATAGTTAGGCCCAGCATGTCTGTCTTCGGCTGAAGAAAGTCTTTGAAAGAATTGTTTTTTAAACTAAAGGCAGAAGAATGGACCAGTAAGGCAGAAAGATAGCAGAAGACAGCAGGCAAAGGGAAAAGGCAGAGTCAAAGAGTGACAGATTAGAGGAAGCTACAATTACAGAACTTCCAGAAGGTGAAGGAACTAATTGTGCATAAAAGACACGCATACCCCTGGTATCCCCACGGGGTGTGTGAATACGTGAATGCGTGTGTTGGGGTTGGGTGGGGTAAGAGCATGGGGGTGAGACAAACTGGAATGTAGGGAGGTGCTGCTAATACTACTGATAATAGAAACAGGGAGATGGAGTTTAATAGCGCAACACCTAGTACTGGCAATGCACCGTACTGGTAACGCCATGTACTGGTTTCGCCACGTTTCTGAACCGATTCGCTTCCGGTTTGGCACACCGATAGGTCATCTACCTACCAAACTTGAAGGCAATCGGTCCAGAAATGCCGGAGATACGGGCGCCGAGAGGCCGGCGGATGCGCGTTTCGCGCATTTGCGAAACCGCGCAAATGATACACCCGCCTCGGTTGCCGTTGCCCCGTTAGGGCTCACAGCAAATTTGAAGCGATTCGGTCGAAAAACGGCGGAGTTATAAGGCCTGTTTTGTGTTTCAGACACAGACAGACAGACACACACACACGGACACTTGGCTTTTAAAAATTTTTTTTACTATATGATGAAGATCTATTATTCTCTATATTAAACAGTTTTCAATTATTTCCATCCCACCATTTCGAGACAAGCTGCTCTCCGCTGACAGAAAAGCAAAGGAGAGAGAAAATTGGACTAGACCTTTAACAAGCGAGAGAGTGAAAGAGAAAGAGAAGAGATTCTGAGACAGCCAGAGGGGTAGAAAAAGTGAGAGAAAGACAGACACTGAGACAGAGCTACAGAAAGAGAGAGAGGAGATTGAGAGAGAGAGAGAGAGAGACACGGAGGGAGAGAGAGAGAGGGGGGGGGGAGGGGGAGAGTGACAGGCAGAGGCAAAGTGCAATAATTAACAAGAGCGTTAGGCCTATCACACTCTCTCACCAACTGAGCGCCAAATTTTCTGCTCCAGTGACCTTGACCTTTGACCAATGACCTGTTTTAAAACTTGGCCTAGATATCCTAGGTACCAATGACCTCTGTTTTAAAACTTGGCTTAGATATCCTAGGTACCTATGCACATACAAAATTTGAGCCCTCTAGGTTCCCCGGTTCAAACGTTATCCTGTTAACATAGTTTGCCACAAACAAAGAGACAAACATGATTACTGAAAACATCCCCCCGTGGGGATACCGGGGGGTCTTTTGTATAAATAGTTCCCCCCACATTTTGGAAGTTCTGTGCTTGTAACTTCCTCTAATCTGTCACTCTCTTTGACTCTGCCTTTTCCCCTTGCTTCCTGTCATCTACTATCTTTATGCCTTACCACTACCAGTCCATTCTCAGGACTGCCTTTATTCAAGAAACTTTCAAAAAGATTTCCTCCAGCCGAAGTCGGACTTGCTGGGCCTATTTCTTGATTAGGCGCATAACAGCAGCATGATGCATCTGCGCTCATAATTGATAGAAAACTGAGCGATCGAAGAAGAAGAAGACTGAAAACATTACCAGCCTCACTTTGTGGCTGGCAAATAACTACAAAAGTAGGTATTATATAACTAAGTAGTAAGTAGAGAAAGTAGAAATGTTCAAAGAGAAAGAGATAAAACTCAAAGACAGAAAGACAGACATAAACGATGCTGAGCGCAACACGTAAGCAATAGAAATGGGAAGACATTAGCGTTAAACGCCCCATCTTACTGCAGTCAGCATGCAAGGTTGCCATCCTGTCAATATGCAAATGAATTGGACCCCCCTTACCCCCTCCCCTCTCTTTCTCCTTGGCAATAGAAGTCAGTAGGAAGAAAAGTCACTGGCCCCTTTCTACATGAATTTCATCAAGAAAACTTATGCTGGCTGAATTGCTCAAGTGGTGAGCCAAAAAAAAGTGAGAGAAAATTGGAACCTCTATGTGGGGCTTGGTGAGGTCAAAAGGGGGGAAGTAGGGTTCAAGTACATGCATTGCATGTCATGATGCACTGAAGATATTGCGCCACAAGATTTTCCTTCTTTTTCTTCAGTTCTTGTCCAACAAAATACATACAATAACAACTATATGATAACTATATATGTTTTATGTTCTTTCTTAAGTATACCATATGTGTATAAAGTGCGTAATGTGTGCGTTTACACATACATGTGACCACACACACACACACACATTTAAACATACACAGAAACCCTCCACATTATGGAGAAGAGGATGAAGAGAGGTAGAGAGCAACAATTCTAAAAAATCACTTTTACAAAGTGTAGTGTGTGTATGTGTGTATGTGTGTGTGTATGTGTATGCGTGTGTGTGTGTTTATTATTTGGTACTTTATAGTCGCAGAAGCGTCTGTGAAATTTGGGTTGCTCCCACCTGGAGAGTGCGCCACAGCCAGAGGCATTTACATTTTTATTTATTTGCATGTGATTTTTGTGTGACTAATGAGGAAGGAAAGGGCGTGTGTGTTACATTTTGACCAAATGACACTGGGTTTAATGTGTGCTAAATGCATGGGCACACGGGACCTCAGTTTATCGTCTCACCCGTTCAGACCACAAGGCCTTGTGCAAAATGAGGAAAAATCCCCTGTACCCAGGTTCTAACTCGGGTTACCTCGGTGCCACTCTACACACGTATGTGAGCATGCGCGCGTGCTTGTGTGTGTGTGTGCATCACTGTATGTGTGTGTGTCTGTATGTGTGCGCATGCATGTGCAGCTGCATATGTGCCCGCACATGCGTGTATGTGTTTCCTCATGCACACATACATGTGTGTGTGTACTGTGTGTGTGTGCGTGCGCGCATATGTGCATACATACATGTGTGTGAGTGTAAGTGCACAATAACAGGCAAAAGCTCCACCCTTGCAGATGTCAAGCTTTTTCCTTCCTGCTTCCGTTGGCCACACAGTGAAAGATTAAACCCACTGCCTCCCATTTTCTGTGCAGCGAGGGACAGTGAAAAAACAACCACCACCACCAAGCTAGAAAGCCATTTAAACATAATCCCAGAAATGGTGTCAATCTATATTGAATACATGCATATTTCTATTTTTAAAAATTCAAACACACTGGGAATACATTAATATGGCTTGCCATGCGGTTGAACTGAGACAATGAATGGGCATCATCGTTGGGATATTGGGGACAATTTTGCCAATAATCATTGAGATGGTCTTAAGCTTAACAATGTGCACTGTCATAAAAAAAAATCACATTCACTGAGTCATTCAGTCATTGGGAGTATGTTTTATATAGGTTGTTATTTGGATGAACTGGCATAACAAGCATCATTACTCAGACTAGTAGGATAGTCAGAACAACTGTAACAATCTTCATCATGATTCATTCAATACATAAGGCTGTGATGATTGGAACTATATCATCGCCAAGAAATGAACTTAACTGTACTGGGAGTACATTTACGCAAGGTTTGCCGTTTCAAAATAAACTGATATAAAGGCATCACTGATGGGATATGCATGACATTTCTGCCATATTTCTTAGCAAGCAATTCAGCAGTTTATGCTGAGATGATTACATCACTTTTTTTGCTGACCTACAGTTGGATGGACAGTCGGACAAAAGACATACAGCAGACTATCATTCCAGTTACAAGGTACTTACATTCTATATGGTTACACCTACAGAACTAGTAGAAGTAAAAAACAACCCAACAATTTGACACATGTCATGCTTTTCATTGCACCACAGTGACCACTTAGGGCATCAACATCAGACATTACATAAAGTATGTGTCATGTGCACACAACAGAGAAGAGTTTTGTTCACATGCCCACTCCCTACTCAACAGCTTTTGTTCCTTTTTGCTTTTCAGGAACGAATGCCAAAGAACACTTGTGTGTGCACCTTGTGACCTTCACAACTTGCATGGAATATACTGTAATTTTAGATAATAACTCGGACTTTATAAGCAAAGTGAAAACATGAACTAAGCTCCATAAAATTCCATTAAAATAGTCGCCGCTTAAGGAATCATCATATTATTCTAAAGACACACTAAAGACAATCAAAGTTCAAACCAACAACAACAAATGCTTACTTAGATCCTGACCACCCTCCTCACCCCACTCTAAGTTTAACCCCCCCCCCCCCCCTTTCCTACCCCCTCAACAGACATAAGTAAAAACAGAGCTCTGTTGCTAATTATTATTTCCACAAAACAGACTTTCTCTTTCCAACTAGGGCTTCAGTTTTATAGTGAAAGGGTGAACGTTCACACTTCAATGACCCTATCTGCACCATGCCCACCTCTGTAACACTTCCTTGCTTTTTATTCCCACTCACACCCCACCCACCACTCACTCTCTCCATTCTTTATTTCTGTTTTCCCCTTCCAACTGTACCATGTCAAGAGATTGTCATACCAAGGAAAGAGTTGTTTTTTCTGCTCTGCTTTCCCCTTTAATTACCACTACCAGTTCAGGGTTGTTCTAATTTTGCACCCGGCTTATATATAGTTATCCTGTACCCAAACAAACAGCGGCTACAACATTTCAACACATCCAGGGCTGCTCTCACAAACACACACAAGGATGTACAATCTTACTGCGATATGGGGCAGTTTAATTTAACTAACCCGGTAGATCAGCATCAGGTTACATGATGAATATGAAGCCAGTGCCTCATTTTTAGCTTTTCAACTTTAACTTTTCTAGCACCATGTGCGAATACATGGGTGCAACTACACACAATATAAAAATAAAAAATGAAAGGCCGGGGTCCCGGTGCAATGTCCCCCTGCAGCTCAAGCAAAAATGGATTTATGAAGGTATTTTAGCTT
>CM065694.1:36649097-36774097 GCA_017654935.2 Phymorhynchus buccinoides
CTATGTATCTATGTAGGCCCATCTATGTTACGTATCATTTTTTGTATGTTTGTGTATGCATGCAGATATATAATATGCATACACAAACAAAAAAATGAAACAAGACGATGCAAGGGAAACAACCATTGCACTCTCACTCGGCGTAGTCATGGACCATTACTCGCGCAGACTTTCGTGATCAACATCCGCCAACACAATGGAGGGCGCAAGGCACGTGATTGCCATTTCTATGTCTAAATGCGATCATGTGGACGCAGTCAAAATCGTCGCTCGTTCAAATCGGTCGCCCGCTACTATGAAGTATGAGAGTGTGTATTTGCGACATTGAGCATGAACCACAAATTTCACTTTTTTCCCGTAAAATTATGAAATATGAACGATTGGACTCAAATCCAATTTGGAGTACGGAAAAATGGTTCAAGCAAAGAAAGAGTGAAATTTGTCATTCATGCTCAATGTCGCAAATACACACTCTCATAGTAGCGGGCGACCGATTTGAACGAGCGACGATTTTGACTGCGACAATATGTTTCAGCAAATACGGAAAAAATCTTGCACCGCGAAGAAAACAAAAATAATGTAAATAAATTTGAAAGCCTACCTACCTATAGCCTACCCTATTTTGGGGGGCCATGTTCCCAGAAACAGACATATTTTTTTGTTTGGCCTTACATGTATGTGTAAACATATATTAATAATTATTATTATGTGTATATAAAGTATAAGTTAGATGGATGGGAAGATAAATGGTTGCATGTGTGAGCATGTGTGTGTTGTGTGTGTATATATATGTGTGCATGTGCATGTGCGTGTGTGTGTGTGTGTGTGTGTGTGTGTGTGTGTGTGTCTGTGTGTGTGTGTGTGGTTGTGGTGTGTGTGAGTGTGACCAAGAATTGTACTGTGTATACATGTGCGCACATATTTCATTTTTTGTCTTTTCTACATACTATGTCTCAGACTTAATTGTGTTGTTTTGTTGATTGCTTTATCGCTGCAAACAAAATTTCCTGTAAAATGGACAATACAAATAATTTTTTGGGGAAATATTGATTGATTCATGATTAATCGAGAAGACTATTATTTTTTACACAGACTTCGTCAGTTGTGAGAGTAATTATTGTAATGCCATTGCAATGATTGCAGGCATTATTATAATTAATCGCTTGAGAGGCCGCGAGACCTAGTCGTCCTAACTGACCTGACAAGTAACCAATTAATGACAGAATAGCACTGACTGACTCAGTCCGACTCAGACTCATCAACGACTCGGTAGGGACACCAAGTCGGTAGTGAGCATTTGATTGGCAAATCATTCGATTTGGTAGAAACTAAGAAATTGAGAAACATAATACACACCTGAATAAACTGAATTGTTAAGGCACTTTTTCCAACACCTCCTCCTCCAACAACTACCAGCTTATAACTTTGGCTGTAACTCCCAGCATCATTGTTGCGGGACATTGTGCACCCACACACTCACTCACTGTTGTCTGCTATGTGGAGTCTTTCATGACATGAAAATGGCGATTTACGAAACTACGGTCTACATGAATACACTTTTGCAGCTTTACAGTAAATTAATGTAGCCAATAAATAAACAGTATGAATCCATGTCCTTTACTTAATTTTGCTACTTAAATATTACTTAAATTGAATAAATATAATGGAAATTAATTTCAATTAAATACGACAAAGCGGCTTCAAAAAGGAAATGCTATTTTATATTTTCTTATTGCTCGAGCTTACGATTGGTCAAGACAGACTGCAGAATTTGAATGGAGGGAAAAACAGTCCATTGAACCAGTTGAAACACAGACTACATGCGGTAATTTTGATTCTATTTGATATCTTTTAATCAATCGTCTTTAGTCATGGCCTGTGTTTGCTAGTTTAGCATTCTTTCTATTTAGAACATGATAAACAGGAATCGATCGGGAGGAAACTGGAAAATTAATACGAATGGATAGGGCAAAAGTGGTCTGGAACCTCCCCGGTTCCGTGGCAAAATAATCAGTGTTGATTGTGGTCACACACAGTCAAGAAGAAGAGAAGAGGGCGACCGTGATCAATTTGACCATCAAAGATTTGATGGCTGATTAATGGGAAGAAGAATAAGGGGGGGGGGGGGGGGCGATCATTTCTTCTTCTTTAAAACTATTTATTTATTGTCATATCCTAATGAAATTATGTCAATGGTAAGAGCTTGAAAAGACCTTTAAAATGATACCCAAATTATCAAAATCGGTCGAAAATTGAGAAAGCTACGACGTTTTAAAATGATAGCCTTTTTTACATGAGCTACATTTAAGAAAAAGTTGATCCACTCGGACATGGTCGGACTAGGCTAATACCTCCGATTTGATTAACCTCGCAAAGTACCTGATTATAAACTTACATGCACCAAATTTTGTACACTTGTAGCAAATTGGTTGAATCAATCATGCTATTAATTTCATTAAGATCAGATTTACCGTTCAGTTGTATGCGACGGAGGAATCAGACCCAAATATTGGAGCGCTTGTCTCTCGCGATCGGCCGTCTTCGCGTAAAAAAAAGATCGTTCCCGAATGACCAGGTTGGTGTCTGCTTCCAGAAAGAAAGAAACTTGGATGGTCAGCGCCAAAAATAACCACCAATAAAAACAAGCAAAGGAAGTGACCGTTTTGCACTTAGACAGAAAAGATCGCTGCGGTTTGACCCAGATTCTAACGTTCCTACCAATAATGTCCACCTGCCGTAACCGGCAATTTAATTGATCGTGCTTTATAAAATCCAGCAAGTTGACAACACCAGGCTCATCCCAGCCAGAGAAGAGGACATGACCAACAACTGTCAAAGTGTCGTCCATCCACTGTCGCACTGAATACAGATGAAATTCAGTTTTCCCTCGAACCGTCCGCGACTGGAGCGGGCTACCTGAGGTGGCTGTGTCTGCCACCTGTCCCAGCATGAGCATCTTCCAGTCATCCATCCAACAATCTGAAGATCTGACAGCAGCAGCAGTATCAAAGAACGGGCTTACATTAGTTAGTTACAAAGCCTTTGTGTGTATGTATCCCTTGCTTGTGCGTGTGCTGTCTGGGATCCGTACACAGAGGAGAGCATTGGCAAGCTGGAAGCGGTCCAGCGCAGGGCAGCTCGCTTTGTGCTGAATCAGTATAGGCCGACGTCTAGTGTGAGCAGCATGCTGGACAAGCTAGGCTGGGATTGGGAAACACTGGAGAGCAGACGGCAGAGGACCAGGCTCTCCGTGCTGTACAAAATCAGCACCGGCGCTGTCCACTGTCCCGGCCTACATGCAAAGCTGGTACCACTTCCACATCGGCAACGGCGTGGACACCATCTCCAGTTCCAACGCATTCAGTGCCGCACCAAATATCGGTCAAACTCTTCTCCCAAGGACCATCAGGAAGTGGAACGACCTGCGGCAGGACACCCTCGACACCTTCACTGCTGACGCCCCCTGTGCGTCAGTGGTGCAGGACCAACAATAATCCATCAAGCGCCCCCCCCACCCACCCCCTTCAGCTTCCCCTCCACCCTCTGTCCGTTCTTCAATCAACTATCAAGTTAGTTAAGCAGGCATGTGCTCAGTAAAGTCTACTTAAGAACAGACCAGGCCCCCATTTTTCAGTCTTTTATCTTTCCAAAGGTGCCAGAATGCTGAATGGTCAACATACTGACCATGGGCCCTGAAGATAAGAACAACAATAGATTGATTTATTTTATTTTATTTTTTAATACAATGTGTTCCTGTTTTGACGCGGCATCATGCTGCGGATCCACATGGAGAACCAGCTGCCTTGTACTTGTACTAGTTGTAGATAAGGGTTTTCTCTTTTTGCTTTGCTCTCTCTCTTTTTATTTTATTTTATGTTACTATTTTATTTTATTCTTTTGTTTCTCCTACTTCGGACCTCGACCGAAATAGTACCATAAAAATCAAATTGTTGATTATGGGCACTTATTCGGAAGAAAATCATTCTGTCACCCTCAGGAAAGAACTAAAAGACTGAAAAAGAGGGGTCGGTTCATCTGATAAAGGGTCTAAGCTGCTGCATCATGCATGGACATAGGTCATTAGGTGTGTCTTTAGAAAATCAGTTCAAGGTGAAATATTATTACTATTAGACACTGACTGCCAAACTAATAGACATTTTCTTACAGAGTTGCTGTTCTTCTACCAAGAACTAATAGACATTTTCTTACAGAGTTGCTGTTCTTCTACCAAGAACTAATAGACATTTTCTTACAGAGTTGCTGTTCATTGGAACAAACTAAACTTGTACTAACATCAAGTTTGCAACTAATATTAACACCTTTAAAAATCTTCTGGATTCCACTTCTACTAGTTTCAGTCAGAATTTTCAGAATTTTTATGATTTTGACAAATTGTCTTTAATAACTAAAACTTGCGCAGACTCAAAATAATTGTACAAAATTATATGAATGTCATTGCCAAAGAGGGGACGTTTTATAGTCCGCGAGGCCTAGGCTAGTTTAAGAAGCCTGTCCCTACTACTACTACTACTTGAGTTTTAGTGACCCAACCAGCTCGCACCCGCTGCTCGGGTCTGAGCATGATGCTGCGTCCTGGAAACAGGGTGTTGGGGGAGGGGGATGCTGATGGGTTTATTGATGATTCCCTTGCACGGCTGACCCACTGGGGGTGGCAGCAGTGAAGGAGCAGAGGTCGTCCTGCCGCAGATCATTCCACTCCCCGATGGTCCTTGGGAGGATTGCATTTGATTGGTATTTAGTGCGGCATTGTAGTCTTTTGAATTGTAGGCTGTGGCCATGTCACTGCCGAGGAGGAAGAGACTCCAGCTTGGATTGGAGGCTGGGGCAGTGCACAGCGCCAGTGTTTATCTTGTGCAGCATGGAGAGCCTGGTCCTCTGCCGTCTGCTCTCCAGAGAGTCCCAGCCCAGGTTCTCCAGTATGGTGTTTACGCTGGACATTGGCCTGAACTTGTTGAGCACAAAGCGAGCTGCCCTGCGATGGACTGCTTCCACTGGCTCCAGCCTTCCAATGTTCTCCTCTGTGTGTGGATCCCAGACGGAGTACACATACTGGAGCAAGGGACGTACAAAAGCTTTGTAAGCTTGTTCCTTGATGCTGGTGCTGCCGATCTTTAAGTTCCGCCTTAGGAATCCTAAGGTCTTATTTGCCTTGGCGCAGATATTTATTTATGTGGCTGTCCCAAGTGATCTCAGTGGTGATGTTCACGCCAAGATATTTGACCTCCCTAATACCCTCAAGGGTGTTTCCATGCAGGACGTACATGAGACCTGTAGGGGTTTCCTACTCCTGGCGACTGTCAGGGTTTGGCACTTGGCATGATGAAGCTGCATGTTCCAGCTCTTCTCCCATTTCGCTAGGCGATGGAGGTCTTCTTGCAGCTGGTCCTGATCTTGAATGGAGGAGACCATCCTTACTGATGTCCCGAGGCCCCAGTCATAGGTCATTGACCTATTAAAATTGAATATTTCTAAGCTATTGTGTTCTCCCCTCTTAGGACAAATGTGCGATTACATTTTCAACACTGACAGACTTTATCTTATTGATTTCTGCAAGAGCCAGGACTGAGGAGATTGTCCTATTGATTTCCAGGCATCAGAATAGTCTGAAGTCCAATCCTCTGAAAACTGCAGTAAAAGCCCAGTCAAGGCCCTACACTATAGAGGGACAACACTTAAATAAGTCCCGAACACCACCAAAAAGGTTTGAAATAGTGATAAATCACTTTAACATGCTATTTCAGGGTTCGTAGGGGCTTTACCAGTCCTTATAAGTCCTGACCAATTGAAATCTCCAAGTAAGGCCTTACAAATACAAGTGCTTACATTCATTTCAAGGTCCTTACAAGTCCTGACAGCTGCCAAAAACTGCCCTGAGCAGCAAGACCATACTCAAAATAGATCTCAGAAGCAGCACTTTTACACTTGAGAAACATCGCTCAGCACCTACTCCACCTTACCCCCCTCCCCTACCTTCCCGTTTCAACTGACCGCTTAGCAGACGAACGATGCACCGCGAGTTGTCAAGAGAAATTGGACTGAAATCTCGTTCTTTATCCTTGTGTCGTTTTACGAGAAAACATACACACGTATATCTGTGTCAGCCATAGTTTTTCTATCAGCTTAGACAATGTTCACAATGCTGGGAAAGTGTTCCTTTCAAGATCGTTGGCTAAAAGATGGAGATTATCCTTAGGCCTACAGGTCCTTACTTGGGAATAGCTGAAAGCCCTGGGAACCCTGTATTTAACACAAAGGATAACACTCAATAAAAGAGGCAAAACCTCTGACAAGAGAAGCCAATCCTCTGTCAGAAATTCTTAATCCTCTGATCCTCTGACAATTCTGATGCCTGATTTATCTCGTCTCAGAACAGTTTGTCCTATCACTTTTCGATCCTCGGTACATCACAGATCACTGTATCAGTAGAGAGGGGTGAATGAAATACTGTTGTACATGGAATGTTTGTGTGCGTGTAGATTGTGCGGGAGCATATGTGTTTGTAGCAAACACTGATCAATCTGTTTTGTGCTATAACAAAAAAGTGTTGCCTTTTTTCTTTTTTTTTAAGCTATGGAACCTAACAAGAACCTGCACAGCTTGATTGACCTATCGGGGTATCACACAGCCCTCAACGATGTCCTGGAAAACATTGACAGAGACTTCCTGTGGCTGGATGAAATCCTCACCGAATGCAAGAACACTTTCTCCACGTAAGCCAAACAAAAGGATCAAGTTCATAGTACCATAAAATATTATATACTACAGTGGAACCTCCCTATTAAGACCTCCCATTATAAGACTCCCTCCCACATAAGACCTACTTCTCTGAGACATTGCCCTTCTTTGTAAGTATTAAAATTACTGTTATTAGACCCCTCCCTTATAAGACCTCATTTTGGATGATTTTTGAAGGTCTTATAAGGGAGGTTCCACTGTATAAACAAAGTAAAATGTTTTTTATACTTCTTTATTATTAAAATGTGTTTATTTTAACCCCTTCACTGCTTGCCCCGTGTCTTACTGTCTACTAGGGTGTGGGTGATGTCAATTATGATGCCATAGCTTTTGATATCATATTCCTGGAATGCTGGCTTTTGTCTAACTCAAGTCAGGAAAAGTATATCTCTAGACCATTTTGTCAGGTTGAGCCTAACAGGTCTCTTTTCAATTTTATAATAAAGAAAAAGTTATTTTTTTTCTTTCACAGTGAAGGAGTTAAGGGTTTAAAAATATTTTTAGCTTTACCCTTGGAGACTAAGCATGATCAACTTAGAGCCCTGCTGGTTACTGATGATACTTTTGATAGGGTTTCTAATACTAATTTTTAGTTATATAAATGTACTCAGATATTAATAATTAATGTGGCCTGTATTCACATTGAGATAGTATGAGACTTATGTCTTACTAAGTCCTTCTAAAGTAGTATGATTTAATAGGACTTTAGAAGGACTTCCAAGATATAAGTCTCATACTATCTCAATGTGAATACAGGCCAGGGATACTTATATAGCACCTAGTTAGGTGAAACCTACTCAGGGCGCTTTGCAAATTAAACTTCACTAAATAGGGCGTTTGCCACGAGTGTTCGTTCACTATACTAGACTACTAATTTGCCCGAGCTCGTTCTGCCCGAGTTGCGCTGACCTCTCTAATTCAACTCTCTAAGTTCAACTCCGTGAAATTCAAGGTCACCGGCGCGTGGCAAATGTTCTATTGCCATTCCATTCACGCATCAAACATACACCACAACAAACCAAACTCTATCACTCCATCTGTCATGCACCACACACGCACAAATGTGTGCACAAGCGTGCATGCACACGCATATGCGCACACACACACCAAACATGCACGCACGCACACAAACACACGCGTACACAACCATTTCAACACAGGACTACAGTTTAGAAAAGAGGTGCATTTTCAAGTTGGACTTAAAGTAACATCAGATTTGAATTTCCCTTTGGTTCTTTCAAAACGAGTTCAACAGAAATGGGGATCTTGTGGAAAGTCTTTTTTTCTATCAATGCATAAAAAGTGATAAATACATACCTGACTCTGCTCCTTCTTCTGTGGTGGCAACCAACTTCTATTTACAGAAGTAAATGTACACACTTAGGGGTGTGACCAAAGGAGAAGAAAGAAGGAAACAGGAGAAACAAAACAAAAATGCCTCAGGAGCCTCTGCTTAGTGTCACAAACTTGTGTAACTGGTGACGGCAGGGCACATTTAATTAGACTGCATACATGTACGGTAGTTCCTTTCACTGGTTTCAGTTTCATTGAACAGTAGAATGAACAGATCCCATGGAACTAGAATGCATGACCAAATTTGTGTTTTATTGACTGATTATGTGTTGTTACGTTGACTGTGTATACATAATCCATAGCTGCCAACTGTCAGGAATTTTTCTGGAATGTCCAGATTTCTAAAGTCTGTCAGGAAAATCTAGAAAACTATCTGGTTTTCCTGATTTTGACATTTCCATGTAAAAAATCGGGGTACTGAAGGATTTTTTAAATCCATTTTCTTAGTTTTAAGTTGAACATGCAGCCAGTTGAACTTTAAAAGTAGGATTTTTCAGAACTCTCTTTATAGACTTTTTTTTATGTACAGTAGATGCCTTTATTTATCAAAGTGTAGTTTATAAATAAAAAACATGAAGCGTCAATTTTTGCAGTTTCATTTAATAGAAAACCTTCAGCTTCAGGGCCGTTGCCCTCACACCCCCACCATGGGCATTGCTTCTGGATCGTACCGGGGGCTGCTGAAGGCCCCTGGATCCCCATACGTTTTGTCAGGAATTTCATTTCTCCAAGGTTGGCAGCTATGCATAATCTGCAGCATGACTGTGTGTCTGATGAATAATAGAATGAACAGATCCCATAGAACTAGAAGGTATGACCAAATTTGTGTTTTATTCACTGATTATGTGTTACGTTGACTGTGTATACATAATGTGCAGCATGTGTGTCTGATGAATAGTAGAATGAACAGATCCCATAGAACTAGAAGGTATGACCAAATGTGTGTGTTATTCACTGATTGTGTGTTGCTATGTTGACTGTATGTATAATCTGCAGCATGTGTGTCTGATTTCCATTTCAGTGCTACCCTGAATTTATTACCAAAGACACCGTCACAGAAGAAACCTACAAGGAAACGGGCTGCAAGGGCTAGAAGACGACTGACTGAAGAGCTGGACAATGCTGAATCCGTCTCCGAAAGGTGATTCAGCTGGTTTCTTAAATTAGTTAAAAGCTGATGTTAAAACAAAGGGGAAAGGAGAGAAATTTAACTGTTCTTTTATTTTAAATGCTAAAAAATAAAGTTGTAATGGTATTGCTTTTTGCTTTGAATTTGGTTGTGTTTGGAAGAAGGATAAGAATATACTCCAACCCCAGCAGGGCCTGGGCAGCCCCTGGACCCCTGTCCCCTTCACAGGATTGGACTCGTATTCTGATGCCAGCATATAATTTATGATGAAATGCTAAGCGCATTTGATTATGAAAATATAATTATCTGCAAACGTTTTCAAGGAATTGTACAAATCAGTTTGTTAGATCGTTTGTTTGTTTTTCTTTGAGTAATTGACCGATTATTTTTACCGATTGATTTCCAGTGCGCCTTCATCCTCATCAGAAACGCCCGTGCGGCCTCTTCGTTCCACCAGATCGAGGAAAGCTCAGTCGTCAACTTCGTCCAGAGTGACACGCAACACACGAGCCAACAGCCAAAAATCAGAGGAAAGTAACAGCGATGGTTCAGAAGCAAAGGAGAGCTCTGGCAAAACGGTCAAAGTCACGCTTCCCAGTGTCGGCGAAATGATAGACCTTAGCTCCCCGTCGCCGAAAGCCTCGGCAGCTAGTTTCACTTCTTTGGCCCACAAGAATGGAGAGGAGAAAGCACTCGTTCGCGAGAGAACCCGCGCCTATGAAAACATGCTGGCGGAGAGAGTCCAGGGCAGTCCTGTGACGCCTAAGAGTACAGGCAAAGGCACACCAAAAGGCAGTGACAAAGGCACCCCTAAAAGCGCAGGTCAGAGAAAGCCTAATAATACCAACAAGGAAAATGAAGTCGCTGAAAAAGCCTCTTCGCAGTCCGATGAAGATGACTCTGATATCATTGACTCGTCGCAGCATTCACGGAGAAGCTCCAGACTCCATGGGAAATCGTCGAAACGCGCGTCGGTAAAAGTGCTGGGGTCGAAGGCGAGAATGAGGTCGCTTCATGGACGGTTGAGTATGACAGGACCTTGCGCTGATGTTCTGAAACAGACGACCAAGGAGAGTAGAAATGACCTGCCTTCAGAGTCTGCAGCATCAGACAGTCTGAGAAAAGAAGAACCTAACGTGGAAATGCAGGAAAAGACATCTGAAACAGAGGAGGAAGCACTGGTGAGCTAGTTTTCATTAATAATGTGCTGGTTTTTTCTCCCACCATTTATTTCCAATCTGTAGTCCTATTTAGTAGTATTTATCATTAGCCTACATCTATCATTCAATTGCTCTTTTTGTTTGTGGCTCAAACCACAAACCTATAACTCACTTTGTCGGTCGGTCTGTCGGTCCAAAATTGTCGCACATTTTGACAAAATTGTCACACTTCAAATCGAGGCTACACTTCTGGCCGCTCTTTAAAATGATGTATTTTAAAAGCGTACAAAATAATAAACATATGTAATACAGACACTACAACAGACACGACGAGTATGCGGTGCTTCTTTTGATGAGCATAAGTAGGATACATAGTTTTTCATGTTTTCCAAAAGATATAAAAAGTTACGAAATGGTGCAGAGATAACATTCTGGTTTACAGATTAAAATTATTGAAAAGCCAGGGGAGGTAACTCATGATTGGAGTGGTAAAAATAGACCACGTGCCACAAACTATTGCAATTTCGCGCTTGTTTTAATTTGGTGTGATTGTGTCTTTTGCCAAAAAAGAATGGCATTTATGTACAGGTGACTTAAGACCAGGCTGAAGGATTCACCTTGGATTTAACCCAATGAGAGAAATGTTAACTTTCACGAGTTTCACGGGGTGCAAAGGAAAACATGAAAATTAAAACAAATTGCTGCCTTTAAATGTTGTAAACAACGGATGTTTAAGAAATGATGAATAATCAACATTCTTGTGGATCAAATTTTGAGTTAGTTTGTAGGAATTATCATTGGACAGATATTGTGGAACTTTCGGAGTAGAATATGGTTCACTTTGGTTCCAAGGAAACTGTTATCATGAATAAAAGACTTAGGTGGTGTTCTGCCTATGCCAGGTCAGATCAGAGTCCTGTGGACGCTACTGAAATAATGGCATTTAGCAGTCCTGTGTTTTCACATGTATTTGATAATGTAGCATTGAGGGCTCCTTATTCATCTAGGCTTCAACTGGACAAACCATGATGTGCTAAGTATCTGGATTCAAAATCAGCAATAATAGCAATAAATTCATTTATAGAGCGCACATTCTAGACGAACTACTCATGGCGCTTAACAAAACTAAAATCACTCCACGTGCAAGATTACATCATGCATATCGAGCATACTCAGACGTGCTTGCATTCCCACCGTCACCCCCACGCAAACATAATGATATACTCATAGATAGACCAACATGTACACGACCGCATCCCCCCCCACACACACACAAACACTCGCATCAACACACACAAGCACACAAAGAGAAAAAACAATACTCCTTGAACTAGCAGTATATATATGAACATGCTCAGAAACTCTGTACTGTGACCTGATTTTTGTTGTTGAATACATGTATTATGAAAGCTGCTGTGTCGTCAGAAGGCTGATGGAAGTGGACCAAAGGCCAGGGCCCCCAGAACACGCTTGAGGTTGAATAAAAACAACAAATCTGCAACAGTAAGAAACTTTTCTGGCTTTTCTTTATAAATTGGCTTTTATATATATCCGCGCCTTTCTTTGCCTTAAGTTGTTATGTACTCCAGCTACTGATATTTGGTTTTGCTGTGCTATGCATAGCCTATGTTAAGTTATTGACCCTGCATATTTGCTGTGCAGAGGCTGAATAAATAGACATGTTTACACGAAAATACAATTTAAGCATATACAGTGGAGCCTCCCTTTTAAGACTCCCTCCTACTCAAAACCTACTTCTCTGAGACATTGCCCTTCTTTGTAAGTATTAAAATTTACCTCCCTAGTAGACAACTCACTCCCACTTAAGACCTTATTTTGGATGGTTTTTCAAGGTCTTGTAATGGAGGTTCCACTTTATTTTTTATTGTAAATTTGAATTCTATGCCCATTTCAAAATCTTACTACAGCCTGGTAAATAATTTTTTTTTTATATCTTAAACTAAGTTAAAGTAATACCCTGAAGTCCTCTGCACCCCCTGCCCCTCCATCCCTGTCCTTGTTTTGCAACAGTTTGGAAGCTTATCTTTTCTACATGACTGAAGTCCCCAGTTATTACACACAACAGAACCATCAAAAGGATGATGGTGGTTGTCTACTGCTGCTGCTGACTGCAAGAAGAAGAGCTTGAATTTTTTGAAAACCCTCCCCCTGCCACCCTCTTCTCATCCACTCTTCACTCTTCCCTCACTTTCCTTACAACAATGTTGTCTGCCTTTTCCCTTTCACTGCTTTCTGCCGATGTTTCTCTTCGGTGATCCATTTCTGGACATTTTTGCAGGAGACATCGGATAGTGCCAGTGACTCTGCAGTTGATTCAGAGAATAAACCAGAGGAAAGTGCTTCTAATAACGAAGGCATCAATCAAGCTGAGTCATCAACCAGAAACAAGCGAAAGAAACATAAATCACTTTCTTCCGAGGACGAAGCCCCGGAGGCTAAAATCGTGAAAGAGAATGCGCATGAAGGCAACGCCGAGATGAGAACACGCACACGAACCAAGACCAGAAATATGGAGGCTGCTGTTTCCAAACCCAATGAAATCAGTCTTTCACAATCGACCGATCCTACATCCGAGCCCAAAACCGTCAATGGCGGTGAAACGGTATCCAACCAAGACGAGGGCAGAGCACATACTAGAACAAAGGCCAGAAGCGAGCGATCAAAAGACGTCCCACACACCAAAGAAGCATCCCCCACAGAAACTGGTATGGACACTGAGGGAAGTAGTGGGAGCGTGTTCGAGTCCCCAACCACCAATACCAAACGCACATCGGGTGGCAAAGTCTTGGATCAGATACCCACCACAAGCTGTTCCAGAGGGGATTCCGGCATCGGGCGATCTACCCAGTCGGCAGGCGATCGCGGACAGGAAATGGCAACATCAGCATCACAGCCTGAAACCATCATGGAAACCACTGCTAGCGTACCGTCACCAAAAGTGGAAGCTTCGCGGCGGGAAACTCGCGTCATCAGCAAAAGGGATTCACTGAATGAGGAAGAGGAGGAAAGGCCGACGCGCAGCACCCGCACAAAGACTCGCCAGCAGCAGGAACAGAATAAGAGTGCGTCGGAGAAGTGTAGGGAAGAGGAGGCAGACGAGCCAGCACCGCGCATGACTCGGTAAGTGTGTTTCTCCTTGTTTATGTGCGTGCTCTCTTTGTGCTCTCTCATGAGAGAGAGAGAGAGTGTTGATGCTTTATTCAACTGATTGTATTATGTATTGTGTTCTTGGTTAGGGTGAGTGGTGGTGATGGTAATGGTGTGTAGGTGTATGTGCATGCCTATTTGCATGTGAGCGATTGTTTTTGTTGAATTTCTTGCTTTTATTATTTTTTTTGTTAAGCGCATAGAGATCCACATTTGGTGGAGGAGTGCGCTATATAAATGATTCACTATTATTATTATTAAACGTGTTTGAAGCGTGATTTAGGCTCATTTGAATGAAAGCTCTCTGTTACATGGGTGCAACTTTTCCTGGTTTACAAGGCTTTACTGTTTTTGAATTTTACCAGAAAAGGAAGTTCCTTTTTTTCCCCTCTTTTTTTCAGACAAGATCTTTGGTTGTCTACTGTATTTTTCAAACACTTTAAAGTAAGCATTTGTATAAATTGTGGAAAAAGCAAACTAAAATACCTTCATAAATCAATTTTTGCTTCAGCTGCAGGGAAACATTAACCCTAGACCCTGGCCTTTCAGGGTTTTTTTTTGTTGTAGTTGCACCCATGTTATTATTGCAATTGAAATCTTTAACATCAAATTAATTCCAGTGGGGATGGGGTGGGGATACCGTTAGTGTTATGACTAGTTGTATTGGGATTTGTAAGGATTGATATCAGGAACTGCTTTAGCTGATGCTTCCTGCAGCCGGTGCAGGATTTTTATTTTTTTAAGCGAATTAGATTCAGGGTTCGTACAGGCCAGGAACCTTGAAACCTTGAAAAGTCCTGGAAAATTGACATGGCCTTTTCCAGGGCTTGAAAAGTGCTTGAAAAACAGCAAAGCCCCCCAAACTCCTGGAAAAGTCCTGGAATGTTCAGTATCATCTGTCCACGTCTTTAATCTCAATCCGTCAGTCAAAATCTGTCCTCCACAAAAAATATTGAAGGTTAAAACTAAATTCAAATATTAAAAAAACCCACTATCTATTCTATCATGTTACCGTTTCACTACGAATGAGTTATCTCTTCCAATTTGGAGCTAATGCCAATTACCAAAGACCAAAAAAGTCTTAGTCTTCACAAGACTAACTTACTTCCCTTGGTCTGGTTTAGCAATACCACTGAGCTGCTGTGGATCCCCTTCCTGACGTCACTTCCGGGGAGCCAACTTTGAATCATAATAAATTTTTTCCAATTGGAGCTGCCATGTTCTTTTTTGCTCTGCAAATTTAATTCATTTTCAAGCTATTTTCCTTGCCATTCTACCTTCTTTGTGTTCCCTTTTGCCCCTTGGGTAACAGGTATTGTCAGTGTATAATTTTAATTTGATTTTTGGGATCGAATTTTGGTTAAAGGAAAATTATTTGATTGTTGTTTGACACCGGTTTTGTGCCCTCGTTGTTAACATGTCGGACATCGGTGTCACTTCTGTGCCTTCTGCTTCTACTTCGTCGTCTAAGCAGTCTAGGGATGAGAAAGGGAAGTTCCTTTCTACCCCTACCCCTAGTTCTAGTTCTAGTTCGAAGAAAGAGTCTAGTTCTAAGTCTAGGTCGTCTTCTTCTTCTTCGTCTTCGAAGAAGAAAGTGCCCCCCCCTCCCCCCCTCCTTCCCACTCATTCTTCTTCTAGTACTTCTGCTGTGTCGGTGCCGTCTGTGGAGCAGACGGAACATGTCATTTCTTTAGTAGATTCCTCTACTTTAGTCTCCGATATGCTGGCAGAATTACAGAACAAGGGTTTAGTTTTGGTCCCGTCCTCTTCTTTGGTTTCGATGTCAGGTGGTTCTATGAGGCCCACCACGACTAGGACAAGTACAAAACTTGACTGTGACTCAGTACCATTGGATGAACCGCCAAGTTTGGCGGATGAGAACCTCAGAGACAGAGTGCCTTACCATTCTCGAAGTTTCGACGGATTTGAAACGGCTGTTTCAACCTCTTACTCGACGGACCAACTGGCCAGTTTGGAGAGGAAGACCGGCATACCGATCTTCCCAATGGATGAAAATCTCGACGGACACTTCTCTGACCGTCGGGAACGGACACGGACGGACACGGTACCGGTCTACGACTCCCGTTCACGTGAGTGTGTGATTCCACGGATGGATTCTCCCAGAAACTGGCAAATTCGTAACTCTAGACCTGTAAGTCCGCCCGGTTTGTCCGGGAGCGGCAGCATGGCGCGGGGCTGGAAGAAGTCCGGTCATGTGCGGTCCCAAACCGGTACCCGTCATGGGGACTCCGGCCGCCCGTGGGGCGAGGCAGATAACGGCTCCGTCATCCGTGAACCAATGAGACACGGTCACGTGACACTAGAAACTGCTACCCGTACCGGTAGCACCGTGCCCGTGGGCACTGTCGGCACGGACCGCATACGGACAACGTCCGTTGACCCGTCAGAACGAACTATGCTGTCACGGCGCAGAACAGTCTCTGCTACGGAGAGATTTTCAACGGATGAAACTCCGCATGGGCTTCCCTCTAGGAACTCTGGCCTGAGTCTACATGTTTCTCCTGTCGAAGATGATTTTCTTCCGCCTTACTCCGAGGATGACAGCGAATTTGACTCAGCAGTGAGAGACGAAGTTCGTCGGGTCATGCGCAAGAGATTTTCCGATCATCAACACCCTGGTGACGAAACAGATCAGGACGTTGATCGTTTCTCACGGGTGGAGCAGGGCAGCTTCTGTTCTGAGCCCCCTGTACAAGTGGAACCAGTTCCTTCTACCGGGAACTACCAAGGATACTTGGATATTCTCCGTCCATACTGTCAGGACATCAAACCGATGCCTCTTTCTGAGTCGAATTCCAGCAAGGAACAGCCACAGTTTTTCGGAGAATTACAGGCTCCGAAAGAAGCAAGACTGGCTCTTCACACTTCGCCGTTTATTCGCCAAGAGCTTCGACGTGCCGACTCTATTCTCTGGACTCAGCCTCAGATTCTGACCGAGGAGGACGACGGTCCCCCTCCACGTCAACCGGACCCAATTCCTTCTCGTGCGGGGACATTCCTGAAGAAAGACTTCTTCCCCCCGTTTCAGCTATCCAGTACCTTTGTGCCTGTGCCTTCGCACTCGAGTGTGTCTCCTCAAGAGAAACAATCTCTGGATTTTAGGCCACAGAGAGGACAATCGACGACGGTCTCTTTCTCACAGTCCTCGTTTAACAACTTGGAAAGGTCGTCTTACGCTGTTCTCCGAGCCGCTTCTCTCGCTACCTCCATGCTGCAGACTCTGTCCCAGATAGTGGGCTCCACCACAACGGCTAAACCAGAAGATTTCAGCCTGCTTGAGTCCATAGATGAACGGGCATTGGGTGTTTGTTTGGCTTCGCTCAACAAAGCAGTGAACTCGATTTCGTCAGTGGCTTCTAGCACCAGGGTTCAACTGGCTGCGACTTACAGAGACTCTGTGGTCCGGGCTTGTAAACTCCGACTGGACCTCGAAGAACGCTCCACGCTACGTTCCTGCCCGTCCCATCCTTCCGCCACCTTCCACCCGAACACGGTCAAGGACGTTCTGGAAGGCTCCAAGAAACGGAGGAACGATCTCTCTCAGGAACAGCTCATGATGTGGGCTCGTAAGGCTGCGAGTCAGAGTTTTGCCGCTCCTCAACCTAAGCGCGCACGCACAGAGTTCAAGCCAGCCAGTCACACTCCCTCCAGGATGATGTCTTCTAGGGGTCGTGTTTCTCGCTTCCCCTACAACCAGTCTTCAGGTCAGCGCCACCGTCCCGCTTTCCAGTCCACTCCCCCCTCTTCAGCCCGTGGTTCCTCGTTCTCAGGACGTGGATCGGCTGCTTCGGGTCCGCCCCGATTCAGCCGTACCGCGTTCTCGGGGCGGAAACAGCCTTTTCATTAAAGCCCGCTCGATCTGTGGAGGGTCCAGGTTTTTCGGCCGATACAAGCGTTGGTTCTCTGTGGGAATGCCTTCCTTCATGGGAACGTTTGGTCGAAAATACTTGGATCCTTCAGGTCGTGCGGGCAGGCTACAGGTTCCAGTTTACTCAGGAACCTCCCCTGTCCTCTCACCCAATCTCCTTCCCAGCACCCCAAGACCGGGCAAAATTCGAAGCTCTCGACAAAGAAGTCGCCTCTCTACAGCAGAAGGGAGCCATCATTCCAGTGGCCCCGGTGGACTCGGGGTTCTACTCTCGCCTGTTTGTAGTCCCCAAAAAGAACGGAGAGTTTCGCCCTGTCTTGGACCTTTCCCCTCTGAACAAGTACATCCGTACGGACAAGTTCAAGATGGAGACAGCCGCTTCCATCCGTCTGTCCATTCTTCAGAACGATTGGGCTACGTCCATCGACCTGCGCGACGCATATTTCCATGTGGGCATTCACCCGTCGCGGCAGAAGTTCCTTCGCTTTGTCTGGAGGCAACAGACGTTCCAGTTTGTGGCCCTGCCCTTCGGCCTGTCGCCAGCCCCTTGGATTTTTACGAGAGTCACCAAGGAACTTGTGCGGATTGCCAGGGCACAATCCATCCGCCTTCGCGTCTACCTGGACGACTGGCTTCTACTGGCGTCCTCTCGCGCACTCTGCTTGAGTCAAACGGAAACCCTGGTTCAACTGTCCGCTTCTCTGGGGTTTCGTATCCACGACATCAAATCGGATCTGACTCCATCAACCTCTTTCAACTACCTGGGCATGTCTTTCGACACCGTCCAATTCACCGTTCGGCCGTCAGACAGCAGGATTCTAGCCCTCGTGGAGTCGGTCACTGCCCTCAGGCAGAAAACCTCAGCTTCTGCCCGCCAGTTACTCCGTCTACTCGGACTGATGGAATCAGTAGCGGACCTTCTTCCTCTGGCTCGGGTCCACAAACGGCCACTGCAACGCTTGCTGGCTCAGAGAAAGATCTCTCGCCTTCAGCTGGAACACCAAGTGATGCTAGGGGACTGGTTTCTAGAGGCAACCGAACAGTGGACAGACCGTGCCTGGGTCAACCAAACGGTTCCTATCAGACCTCTTCAGCAACAACTGTTCCTTCACACGGACGCTTCCAAAACTGGTTGGGGTGCACACCTCGACGACAGGGAGGCTTCAGGCAAGTGGACTCTCGCAGAGACACTCTTTCACATCAATCTGCTGGAATTGGAAGCGGTGGCGAGGGCCCTCAAGTCGTTTGCAGTTTGTCTCACCGGCAAGTGGGTCACCGTTTGCGGCGACAATACGACAGCCCTGTCTTACCTGCGCCGTCAAGGTGGAACACGATCGCCTGCTCTCTCGAGAAAAGCGGAGGAGATCCTTCTGTGGGCTCAAGCCAAACAAATCTCCCTGTCGGTGGAGTATGTCCCGGGAAAACTGAACGTTTTAGCGGACCAGCTCAGCAGAAAGGGCCAGATCCTACCCACGGAATGGACTATTGCACATCAGTCTCTCCTCCCACTGTGGTCCCTCTGGGGGAAACCGCACGTGGACCTGTTCGCCACGAGGTTCAACTGCAGGCTGCCGGTCTACGTATCACCTATGAGGGACCCTCAGGCACTAGCGCGCAACGCCTTCTCGATGCCCTGGACAGGAATGTCGGCGTATGCATACCCTCCAACGTCTCTCCTACCCAAGGTACTCGAGAAATACAGCCGCGATCTACCCCGGCTGATCATCATCGCCCCATTCTGGGAGACCAGCCCTTGGTTCCCGGAGCTCACCAGCCTCTCACACGTTCCAAGCGTCCCTCTTCGTCTCACAAAAGACACTCTGCTTCAGCCACGCACGGGAGTCGGCCACGCCAACCCCCAACTGTTTCAGCTGACCGCATGGCTACTATGCGGTCAGGCCTGCGAGCACGCGGACTCTCAGAACAAACTGTGGACTTAGTACTCAAGGCGAGACGACAGAGTACTAACAAACTATATGACATACGGTGGGCCTCATGGTATGGTTTCTGTTTGTCCCATGGCATTTCTCCGTTAGATCCTTCCGGTCCGGAGTTTACTCAGTTTTTGGCTCACCTCCACCAGAACCGCGGCTTATCCGCTCAGACGTTAAATGGATACAAGGCTTCTGTTGTGCATACTATAACGGTAGCTACGGGCAAGAGAAATCCTTCTTTTTCCTTAGCTATTGAACTTTCACATCTGATTGATGCAGTCCGCAACAAGTCTGTGTCCTCGGGCGTTCGCCTTCCTCAGTGGGATTTGTTCGTTGTTCTGTCCTTTCTTCGGGATCAATGTGAACCTTTAGCATCGTTGTCTTTCAAGTTGTTGACATACAAGACAGTTTTTCTATTGTCTTTAGCTACGGCTAGGCGGGTTAGTGGCGTCCATGCTCTTAGCGGTCTAGGTTCGGATATTGAGTTCAATTCTTCGGATCAATCCATGACACTGTCTTTTCTTCCGGAGTTTCGTGCTAAGAACCAGTCCGCTCAGGCGTCCTCTCCTTCAGTGACAGTTCAGAGTCTTTGCACCATTCTGGCTCCTGATGACACCGACAGATTCCTATGTCCAGTTAGAGCCCTTCGGTTATACTTGAAGAGAACTTCTCAGTTCCGAGGGCACAAACGACGCCTGTTCGTTTCACTGAATGACAAATACATGAAAGACATTTCGAAATCCACCATTTCTAGGTGGCTGATAGATGCTATAAAATTAGCATACTCAAACGCTGACAAATCCTTGCCCCAAAACCCCCTGAGAGCCCATGAAATTCGGGCTATCAGCTCCTCCTTGGCCATGATCAAGGGTGTGGCCTTATCCAGCGTCTTGGAGGCCGCCTACTGGAAGTCAGAGACCACGTTCTTGAACTTCTATCTACGACATTTCTCCGCCAGGAGACAAAATGATACCTACGGCATCAGGAAGCTGGTGCTGGCACAGACCCCTGTCTCCTTGGTCTAACGGTAATTTATGTTGTTATTGTTTGTTGGGATGCATATATATGTATATGCCTGTTGGGGGAATGAAATTATATGTTCATACGGATGCTTCCGGTGCTATCACGGGGATACCCTGGGTAATCCCGCTTTTTGGATATAATGGGTATGAAATGTTTGCTCTTTGTTGGAAAGTTAAAAATTCAACAATGTTTTTTCTTACCCACCTCCTCGTTGGGAAACAACTCATTCGTAGTGAAACGGTAACATGATAGAATAGATTGGATGATTTTAGTTAATATAACTATCTATTCTATCTATATACTTACCGTTTCACTACGATCAAAGGTTCCCACCCACCTCCCTCCGACGAAAACATCGTTGCGAGTCGATTAGTCAAAAAATTTATCATGATTCAAAGTTGGCTCCCCGGAAGTGACGTCAGGAAGGGGATCCACAGCAGCTCAGTGGTATTGCTAAACCAGACCAAGGGAAGTAAGTTAGTCTTGTGAAGACTAAGACTTTTTTGGTCTTTGGTAATTGGCATTAGCTCCAAATTGGAAGAGATAACTCATTCGTAGTGAAACGGTAAGTATATAGATAGAATAGATAGTTATATTAACTAAAATCATCCATTCATGGTCATACCGATATCGCGATCATAGCAGACGACATTTGCACGAGTTGTCTGCCACTGAAGTTACTTCCCTTTACCGTACTTCTGTTCTCCGGTAAAGGAGACTGCATTTTCAACGATGTTTGACTGCAAAAAAGAATATCAGAGCTGGTTAGCTCCGTCAACACATGGTTCAAAACTGAAAGCTAATTGCACAGTATGCAAAAAGAACTTTGACATCGCCAGCATGGGCGAGAGTGCTGTAAAAAGTCATTGTCAAGGCCAGAAGCACAAGCAACACAGGCGGGAACGAAACCGGCATTGACTGGTATGCCAGATTGAGTCCTTGAAATTTAGTAAACTGGTCCTGGAAAAGTCCTGGAATTTTTTGTACACAGATCTGTACGAACCTTGTGATTTCTCCTTCATGAATATATTTTTGTTTGTTTAAAGGTCTTAGTTAATCTTAGTCTAGTTAAAGATAATTGTTCTTGCACTTCACAGAACAGCTAAAACTTTTAGTCTGCTATTATGCTAGTGATCTTTTTTTTTTAAATTTGGTTAGATGCAGATTTTGCCAAACCATTTACCTGTAAACAAATTTAGGCTGGCTTTATTATCAAGAAGCAGTGTTTTAGTGATATTTTGCACATTTTGAGCCTTTCATTTGCACTTTAACCCTTTCGCCGCCAATGTCGCATTTATGTACCAGAATGGCTTAACACCTACGTCACTAGAAGTAATTAATTCATGGCCTGTTATCTGAAGACCCTATTTTCTTAATTTTGGTAGGTAAGGATAGGCCTAATGTTATAGATGTCACAGATGAATTCCCAATATTGCAGATAATTGTTTTTTTCTACCTAGCTAGGTTTAATGGGGGGTTTTTCAGCTGAAAAATGGCTGGCGGCGAAAGGGTTAAAGCGCAATGGTTGTTCTCCAAATCAATGTTTCTCGCCTCCCCCATTTTAGAACCAAGACCCGGAAGCGAAAGGCTGAACAGGAAGCAGAGAACACGTCAGAATCTAAAAGATCTCACACTGAAACCTCTCCACAAGCAAACCATGACATGGGTGAGTTTCTAATCACACAATAGTGGAACCTCAGACCACCCTGCAGACTGGCCCAAACTGTAATTGTGAGGTGGTCGCTATACTGAAAAGTTTTAGTAATGAATAAGAAGAGAAGAGACTGAGTAAAACTGTCCAGATTACTGAGGTGCCTCAGAGTTTCGCTGTGCAATAATGTGTAAAGTTTTCTTGGATTGGACGATTCTGAAATAAACCCGATTTCCTTGAGGGACAAGTGATGTGCCTGCACAGTCATAAATTTTTATTTTAATGCATTTTTATCTTTTATAAATAATATTTAAATATTCATGAGCTGTTCAAACCCTGGTTAGATGCTGTGCACAGAAAACTGACTTTTGAAGTGTAAACCAGTATCTGTCATACAGCTTGTGAATTCTACCAATTATTTCTTATTTATTATTATTTAAGAAAATTTATATATGTTTACTTTGTTTTGTTGTCTCGTTGCCTACTACTGTATTTTAAAGATTTTACATAACAGACTTCTTCAGGCCCTGTTGTCATGAGTGCGTATTAGACAGTCAAGACAGGGATTAGTATGTAAATTAGACTAAACTCCCAAAATGATTGACTGTTTAACCTAATTTACATACTAATCTCTGTTTTGAATGTCTAATGCGCACTCATGACTACAAGGCCAGGTTGTTATGATTCTAATCCAAAGTACCCCTTATGATGAATTTGACATCTGAGATCTCATATAAATCATGTGGCAAGTAATATTGTTCTTTTCTGTAGGAAGGTATTGTGTTTTATTTCTTTAGAAATGGGTAAAAATTGCACTGTACTGCTTGTTTCTATCATGCATTTATGCAAATAACAGCATGCAAGCTATGTGATGTTGCAGATGTGGATGATCCAAACGAAGCCGACAAGTAAGTCATTTACATTTTTAAAATATGTAATGTGGTTTTTTTTCGTTTTTTCCCTTCCAGCTTCAAATGTTAAAATGATAAGCTAGAAACCTACTTATAGCAATTAGCATTTGAAGCTTTCGTGGAAAATAGTGTGGAAATATATTAACAGGGGTGCTAATTTTCCGGTATGTGCCTGATTTCCGGGTTTTGAGATGACTAAAAAATGTCTCCGGTTTTTGAGTTTGGAAACAAAATTCCGGCATCGGAGAAACAGGTGACGATTACAAACATCGTACATGTATTGGCCGAAGTAGGAAACCGATTCAAAATTATCTTTATACGGCACAACCTTCATTTCGCGCCTTTCTGGTCTTCCGCCGTTGTAATTTCCAAGATGGCGTCCGCCGAGAACGCATGTATCGAGTTGGCAAAACCAACATGTAAAAAAAAAGTACGTGAAGCATTGGAGAATTGAGTGGCTGCAGAATGTAAGTTGTGGCCGAAGATTCGTCGATGTTCATTCGGAAAGAGACAAAGAAAGAGTTTGAAGAGTAGGATGTTAAATACGAGTAGGCTACTTGCACCACCACCACCCCCCCCCCCACCCCCACCCCGCACTCAACAAAACTTCTGACGCTATCCGCTGAAAAATCGTGTGGAAGAATTTTATATTTTGGAAGAGACTAATTGACGCCATTCCCCGTTAAACAAAACTTGTTACACTACTGTTAGCTGTTTGAGAACAAAAAATTTGGAACACCAGTCCGCCCCCCCACCCCCACCCCACTCAACAAAACTGCTGACTTTAGCTGAAATCCGGGTGGAAGGATTTCTCGGCTGAAAAAATTGTATTGTTCATTTTCAGGTTTTCAGGAAATTGGAACTTGCCGTTTAGATTGGTTTCAGGTTTTCGGCTTGGCGAATTCCTAGTTTCAGGTTTGGGGACCCTTTGGCGCTAGCACCCCTGTATTAAGTATTGTGAAATTGTAATAAGTAGACTGTACAATCAAACAAAAACTAATGAAAACCATTATCTGAATTTTTGCCCGCATTTTATGTCTTTGTTTCCAACGCTTTTATGCCCTTCTGTGTTTTCTTTTCTTTGTTACGGCGGGAGGGGAAGGCTTGTTAATTATGACTGGAGAATGTGCTATCAAATAATGGGTCTTTTTTTGCAGTGACAGTGATGACTATGAAGACATTGAACCCGATCCACCTCATGTAAGTATTTTTATAATATGGCAGTATGATATCTTTACATCAAATAGGTTTGTAAACTAGCAAACTGAATGAGCACATTGATCTCATCAACATAAAGAGATACTGTTCATTTTACATTCAATTTATAAAATGCCATTATGTCGTTATTCAAGGGTTTTTTCATCGTCCCGTAACACAATAATAATATCAAAAATCAGCTGCAATGTGCCTTATTTTAATTTGCTGTAGTTTTTCATAGTTGGTTTGTGGTGTTTCGTTTTGTTTTTCCTTTTTATTGCGCCAACTTTAAATGATAAAGGTTTCATTTGTTGTCGTTTTTTTAAGATAAAACTAAACCTGTGATGCAGAATTAAAACCAACAGCAAGCCTCTTCGACAAAAAAAATAATCTGGAGCAAGACAAATTATCCTAAAAGGTGTCAGAAAATGACTTGAGTGTATCACTTGATCACAGACACCCCTTAAAAAATGAACGCAGCTATATAAATTCCTTAAAAATCAATCAGCTCGAAAAAGTTCTGAATGTGCACATTGTTTTTGCTCCTTTTTCTCCCCCAGCGTCCAATGTACTCGTTCCTGAGCCAGATGCAGAGGAAGAGCAGTCTGTCGCGCTCCACCAGTATGGTGTCGGGCATGGTCACCTCCTTCCTCAAGAGAAACACCCCGCCCAGAAAACCTAACTTCCATGTGAGAAACTTTTGTTTTTTTGTTTTGTTCCAGGGATGCCTACCATCCCTCGTAAGGGGTATTTATTTGTCCCTGGAAACAGTTTTAAATGACACCCTGTCCCTGGAAACCACTTTTGTGTCTGGCGTCCCTGGAAACTGAGTAGAATTAAAAGTTTGTAGAGCAGTCACTTGTCTTAGCTAACCTTACTATTATAAACACAGGAACGCCCAAAACAACAGACACTGTTGACATTTTCCTAACATGCATGTTACACATAGGTTACTGAACTGTGAATATCAAAGGATCTTGAATATTGAAGCACAATGACACCAAAAAGCAACAAGACTGAAAAATATCCAATCTAATTTAACCATATATTACCAACACTTAAAACATGTGCATTAGCTCTAATAAACCTGGAACCATACCCTAGTATAGGAAAACGAAAGTAGCCGGTGGTCTTGACCCCCCTACCGGATGCTGGGTGGTAGTTATCCCCCTTACATCCGGGTGGGCGTGGCACACCGGTCTAGTCCTATCTTCATTCCTTCATTTCCAGCTCACATGTCAAGACCTGGTTCCTCCCTTCTCCACTACCAATTTTGCAGAAATTTCGCTGGATCATGAAATGATCAGAAGTTAATTTTCGTTTTGACAACAGCTAGGGATGAGAACATTACGTGTGTGACCGTTTTTGATTACCCCGCCACGTGGGCAGCCACAATACTTCAGAGGATTTGGGACTGATGATGTTACGCTAGGAGCTTGCCACGGCTAAAGACAATCCCCGCATAACTATGCAGAGCATAACAACATTTTGATGTAGCCTTGGTGTTCTAGGTTATATTAATTGGTCTGACACAGCCAAGGTGAGGGGGGTATTGTAACTCCTCAGCCCCCAACAGGGATGCTGCTCCTGCACCCCATTGGGGACTAGGTGGCCCTGGGACCTCTGCCTTTTAGGGTTTCCACAATTTTGTAGAAGCATGTGGGTTGTGTGTATGTTTGTACTATTATAGTCTATATCATTAGATTAAGATCTGTTAAGATTATTTATTCATATATTTATTTAAATATTTGCTTGATTTCTTGTTGATGGACAGTATTACAGACCTGTTTTCTTTATGGATTTATCCGTAATTATTACGTTTTAAGTCAAGGCAACTTATATTTTGATACTTTACTGTCCTGAGTGATGATTTTTTATTGATTAAAAGCCAGAGCTGATTCTAGAGCGCGGGATTGGTACAATCCCCCGAAAATCTGTTCCTTCCCGCGATAATCGAGTCTTAATGCGGGCCGACTCCCGCACATTTGCAGAACTGCCCGCTATTTTCACCGATCGCTGCGTGCATGGCGTTCGTCGTCTGCAAAACCTGTTGTCTAGGCTACACAAACTGATCAACCAATCAATCGCATTCATCTCATTTATCTTGAATACCGACGAGAACTTGTGAGAATTTAAGCCGCCATATTGGATTTCTTCCAAAATGAAGCGCGTTGCCACGCTCCTTGATTTTGACTTTCGCGGAGGCAAAGTGAAAAAAAAGCAGTCTGTGCCACATGATGAGTCAGAGTGTGGAGAAGAGCTTGAAGGAACGGCGACTACATCCAAAAACTCGGAGAAGCAGCCCGATAACAGCGCCAGTGCAAGGGAACACCGGTTCCAAGACGACTGGCTGAAGAAGTGGCCATGGCTGTATCCAGTGGACCTGCCACCAATCCCCCCTTTTTTCATTCTTAGGGGGGACCTGCCCCCCTTTTTTCAATCATAGGGGGGGAATGCCCCCCCTTTTTCAAAATCCTAGAATCAGCTCTGAAAATTCTTCAGCTTCAGGGGGCCTTCTGGGGCCCCCGGACCCCCGCCTTATTTTTCCTCCTTTTTGACTTTTTCAGACTCATCTCTGATTACGGTCCGCAACCCAAAAATTCTGCATCTCAGCAGAACGAGTGCAAAACAAGAAGAAGAAGTCGATAGAAAGCATGTTGTTTGAACCGTAGTTGGCACTGTCGTCAGCTATCAAAGCTAGTGATGTCCTTTGACTCCTTCCGGTCAGTCCGCTTCCTGACCGCCATTTTCGTAGGTGCGATAGCAATTATGGCAAAAAAACAACGCATGTAAGCATCGTCGTGTGAATATCTTGCACACACACACACACACAAATTTCAACAGACGGTGAAGTTGGGTTTGGACGGGAAGTTGTGGCGTGCGTGTACGCGGCTCCATGCTCAATAGAAGTTCCGACGGTGGCTGAAAAACCCTGGTGGAAGGATTTCTCATCCGGTAAAATTACTGACAGATGCCTGAAATGACTGATTTGAGAGCTTGGATTACAGACAATGTAAATTTGGGGTAAACAGGTCTGGTACTAATCTATGCTTTTTATCTTAGCAGCACATGCAGGAGCAGAAGAAGAAGGAGCTGCTGCAGAAGGAGAAGCGAGACCAGGAGCGGCTGAACAAACTGGACGCCGTCCGCAGGACAAGAGCGGAGGAACAGAAACAGTGAGTGTGGAAAAGGGGGTGATTTCTTAACGCAGTTAATAATAATAATAATAATAGTACATTTATATAGCGCTTTACCTCAGATGAGCGCAAAGCGCTTTACAATCATTTATCAACAGACAACAAAAACAGCATTCAAGAATGACACCAACCAGCAACAACGCATATACAAAGCAACTCTCTCTAACACACACGCACACACACACACATTTATCAACGCCAACTCGTTCATACCCCATTCAGTAAGCCACAGCAACCAAGCCGCACGGACTGACCACATACACCATGACCAACACACATACACAAACACCCTCACACACAACGTACGCACACAGACACACACACACACATGCGTGCACACAAAACCAAAACGCTCACACACACGCACCACAAAACACAGCACAAACCTCTTATTCAATCTTCCCTCACGTGCACACAACAATAGACAACTGATCAAATATTTAGGGTGCAGCAGGAAAAAGATGGGTTTTAAGAGAGGTTTTGAATGAGGAGACTGAGTTGGAGTGTCGGAGAGGAGAAGGCAGAGAATTCCAAAGAGATGGTGCTTGACAAGAAAAAGAACGTTGGCCAGCAGATTTGAGTAAAAAAACCCACCAAAAAACATGCAGTCTAGTTATTAAAGAAATCAAAGAAGAAGAACCACAAAAAATTCAAAAGCTCTACACATAAGCAAGTAGTCAAGGGGAAAAAAATAGTAATTTCAAATCTAACAAAAAAATACACAGTGGAGAACTGATAACTCAAAAACGGATCACTCAAAAACACTGGATAACTCACTATAATTTTTGGGTCCCACTCCCAGTATAATAATCTCTATGTTAAGTCTTTTTAACTCAAAATATTGGCTATCTCCAAATAAAATTTCTGTCCCTTCAATTTTGACTTAAGCGATTTTTACTGTATCCACCCAAAATGTGTGTTTAGTCATCATTAACATGGCTTTGTGATATAGAAGACCTTACTCAAACAAACCAAAATGAAATCTTTGTGAAGGTACTGGTTTTTACTAAAAGTTACAAGGAGGAAGTTCTAGTAACAGAAAAACGAGTGGGAAAACGTTACAAATTGTCTGCATTGATGTCCAGAGAGCCATAGTCCTGCTAAACCTGAAAATGTCCTGTTGATGTGTTCCCCTGTGGGGACAACTGTCATATTGAAATTTGACACAGGTGGACTTTATCCTGTTGATTTCAGCAAGAGCCAGGACACATTGTCCTATTTTGGGGGGGACAGTTTGTCCTATCGTTTTTCCATCTTCGGTGCATCACTGCTATGGATCGTTTGACTAATTAGCCTGCACGATTCACTCAGTCCATTGCTCACGGGGGTTTTCAGGAAACGAGAGGAGCGGATGCGCAAGGTGGCTGAGATGCGGGAGATGCGTCAGCGGAAGGAGGAGGACCTGAAGAAGACCCTGGCGGAGAAGCTGAAGGAGCGCCTCAACTCCACGGAGAAGATGAAGGAGGACAAGTACCGGGAGGAGAGGGAAAAGCAGAGGATGAGGTAACACTGGGGAATGGGTGTAAAACGTCAAGTTCTCGTAGTCTTTTTCTGATATTCTTTTTGTGTTTTCTTTTTGTGTACCATATTTTTCGGACTACAGACAAACCCCTATTTTACGACCCTCTGTTAAGCGACCACCTCTCATTTGAGACCGGATTTGTTGGCACGGATGCATTTTACTATGTAAACGACTTCCTCTAAAACGCAACTTACGACTGCCATTTTGTTGATTTTTACGACCGTTGTTGTCTGCATAGACTTCGAGCAAAGGGAAACAACCACGGTCAAGGGCCTGAAAGCGGAGTCGCTTCCCTTGTTGTAGAAAAGATGGCGGAAAGCATAGGAAAAGCACGAAAACCACTGACTTTGAAAAAGAAAACCACTGACTTTGGACGAGAGTGGAGGTGATTAAAAGAAGTCGGCGAAGTGAAACTGTAATATCGATTGCATAATCCTATGGAGTTGGAAAGACCCAAATCCAGTTTTAATATGTCATTGTATGTGTGCATGAAGAAGAGTATGAACTGTGCTGAACTTTTTCTTTCTTCAGCTGCCAGTGAAAACCTCCGTCATACGACCCCTCCAATTTACGACCGATTTTTCCGGACATTTTGGAAGTCTTAAAATAGAGGTTTGTCTGTATAACCGGGTGGTCTGCAGTCTTTGAAAGTCTTTCAGAAAAGGAGTGCCATTTTCAAACCTTTGAAAATTGGCTTTGGTCTGAAAATCGTGAAATGGTTTGTGAAAAAGTAATTGATGCCTAAGAAAAGTAATTGACGCCATAATTGTTTTATGTTTGCTTGCAGAATTGATAAAGAAGCAATTTAATTTGACTTATTTTCCATATAGCAGACGTCATCGATTTGTTGAGAGTTACTTCCCTTCACTATATCCAGATCATTTGGCTACACAGGTGCAACTTGAATGATCATGATCGAAGCAATCGTCGTCATTGCATGTCATGAGAGGTCTTTGAAAATTGGATAAAGGGTCTTTGATAAGGTCTTTGAAAGTTTTTGAATTTTGATATGAAAAATCTGTACGAAGCCTGGATTGTCTTTAGCCATGACAAGTTGCTAGCATAACATCATCAGTCTCCAAAATCCCCCAAAGTCGGAGTGTGGCTGCTCACATGGCGGGGTAATAAAAAATGGTCAAACACGTAGTGTTCTCATCCGTAGCTGATGGTGCATCAAGAACTTCACCCTTCCCTTTTAGCCGGGCGCAGGCATTCAGCTGATTTATGTATCGATGGATGTGTCTTTATTAAAGTTCCTATGCCTAGTTTTTGCATTAAATATTTTCTATATGGCACGGTCATGTTTATTTTTTTTTAAATTAACCCTCCCCTGACCTAAAACAAGTACTCTTTCACTCCTTTCCTTTACGTAATGGCATGTTTGCTGACTTTATAGCTAATTGTTATTTGATGAAGATAATGTTAACCAGAGCAAAATAATGTTTTGCTTTCTACGTCTGATTTCCTTTGTTTTTGAAAATGGCATAAGTCAAAGTCAAGTCAAAGTCAAACATACTTTATTATCACGTTAGGTGAAGTTACAGTGTGGTCTCGTACAAGCACAATACAAGCAACGAAACATATTTGCATGCATTAAAAATGGAAACAAAGGAAAAATGAATAAGTGAACTACGTTGTACACTTGCTTTCAGTTTCAGCTATCTTGTACTTTACGCACCCTACCTCAAGTGTTCGCATTGCAAATTCTCACTGAGAAGCATCATTCTACCATTCTCGGGAAAGGGATAGGGTCAGAATCAGCCTAGAATTATTATCATAAAACTGAAAGAGGCAGACTTTGAGATTGAGGGTGGTAAGCATGAGGGGGGCTGTCTAAAATACATCGTTGCCCTTGTTTTCGTCCTAAGGTTGAAGAGGCAGCTGGAAGCGGACGGACGAAGAAACCGCGAGGAAGAACAGCGACAGAAGAAGTTTATTGAGCAGGTCAGAGTTCTTGGGTTGTTGGTTTTTTCTTTCCTCTTATGTGATGTTGATTACTGAGATTTAATTAGCTTCTATCCATTGAGATAATGGCAGGTGTCTTCTTCTTCGTCGTTCTCTCAGACATTTTCCTATCACATGAGCGCAGATGCATCATGCTGCCATTATGCGCCTAACTAAGAAATGAGCGACTTTTTTTGGCGATTATTTGCCCGCCAAGTGGCATAACGCTCGAGTGGGGCTAATCCTCTATATTCTTTTTTTTCTTCTTTTTTTTTATGATCAGCACCACCCATTCTTTACTAACAACAACAAAAAGACCACAGTGATGATCAGCGCCACACACTCCTTACTATTAACAACAAAAAGACCACAATGATGATCTATATTCTTAGTTGGGGATAAAGAGAGATAGGGAGGAGTTCAACCCTCTCTCTCTCTCTCTCACTACGTCCAACTAGGAATATAGTGTGATAAGCCCCTAGTGGTTTGACTGCCCCCTGGCGGTCAAATAATCGCCATAAGTCGACCATAGGCCCAGCATGTCTGACTTCAGCTGGACAAAATCTTTGTAAAAGTTTCTTGAAAAAAGGCAAGAGAATGGACCAGAAAGACAGTAAGCAAAAGGAAAAGGCAGAATCAAAGAGAGTGACAGATTAGAGGAAGTTACTATTTGCACAACAAACCAACAGGGGGGAATGCCAGATCTATGTGTGTCTGTAAGTTTAAGAGATGGAGAGTTCTCTGTCTTTATTCATTTGTCTTATCCTCTCGAAGCTTTATTACCAGTCGCGAAGCGAAGCTGGTATTGTTTTCACTTGGTCCGTCCATCCGTCTGTGTTCAAATTTGCTCAAAATGCATATTTCGGTGTAAAATGGCCCCACATAGTTATCAATGTGTTTCAACAACAACAAAAAATGTTTGTTTGTCTGTCTGTCTGTTTGTTTGTTTGTCTGTGACAGCGATAACTCAAGAACGCTTGGATATATCAACATGAAAATTTACAGGTGGATACTAGGGGTCAAAAGCTTGGACAAGTTCGAATTTGAGCAAAATCGGTTTAGGTTAAGATTAAGGTTAGGGGTGCAAGCGTGTGTCGCTACTGGGTCAGTTTACGCAAGTACTCTAGTTGTCTGCGTTTGTCTCTCTGGGTATGATTGGGTTTAGCGCTATAGTTCTCTGTAGTTTTTTTTACTCCTGTCGTTTGGGCTGTGCAGCAAAAAGAGCAGAAGCGGCAAGAGCAGCTGATCCAGCAGAAGAGGGAGCAGGAAGAGCGGGAGCGCCTAAGGCGACAAGCGGAGGAGCGCAAGCGGCAGGAGGAGCGCCAGGCCGAGGTGGAGCGCCAGAGACTGGCGGAAGCGGAGAAGCTGCGACAGCAGGAGCTGGAGAGAGAGAGGGAGCAACAGAGGGAGAAAGAGCTGAAGTGAGTAGGATTGTTGGAAGGGTCCGTTATTGACAACATTGTCCCGTGGTTATGTGTGTTGTTGGAGTCGTACACCTGTTGGGTATTTAGTTTCCCAAGCCATGTAACTCGTTTTAGTTGTCTAAACACACAAGCATGCACACATACAGACATAGACACACACACACACACCAGGGCTGCCACACGCCCCCCCCCCCCCGGGATATTTGTCCCTCGAAACAGTAAAAAAAAATTGCACCCTGTCCCTGGGATCCGCTTTTCTGTCTGATGTCCCTGGAAACTCAGAATCTTTTTTTCTTTTTTTTTAGAGCTAACACTTGTCTTGTTAGCTGACCTTACTATTGAACACAGGAACACCCCAAACAACAGATACTGTTGAAATTTTCCTTACAGACATGTAACACATGGTTACTTTACTCTAATGGATCATGAATATTGAAGCACAATGACACCCAAAAGCATCAAGAAGACTGCAAACAAATCCAGTCGCAGAAATGTTGCTTGCTCACGAAATAATCAAACATGGATGTTTATTTTGACGCTGAAGCATGACATTGCAATGTTTGTCCCTGGAAATAAGTCTGTCCCTGGTTTTTAAGTGGTTTGTCCCTGGAAACTGTAACAGAGGGTAGGCAGCCCTAACACTACAAAAGGCGTAGCGGTAAAGGGGGGGGGCTGTTCTGTTCGACTGTGCTGTTTACAAACATATTCGCCCATAGTTATTGACCTTTCTTCATTTCTCGTCTCCTATATCCAAATAATTTTCTCAAGTAAATTTGCTCTTTTTAATTTTAATGATGATGAAAGTTTGTTTAACGTCCTCCGGCCTGGAACACGCACATATGGGACATTTTTACAATTCAAAGATAGTGGAACGATCCTGGAGGTACTATACCAGGAAATGTTAATACAAATTTCGAATTTGACCATGAATAATACAGTAACACTATTTTTCCCTTAAGATTTATTAGAATGTGATTTTCTCTTGAAGAAACCTGTGTAAAGCTTGTTGATCCTTTGGAGCATTAACGTGTGGTTTAACAGAGCCAAAGCAGCTGCACAGGAGCGGGCAGAGAGAGAACGCCAAGAGCTGGAGAAGAGGAAGGAACGAGAACTGAAGATCCAGAAGGAGATGGACAAACTCCGGGAAATGGTCAGTTAAAAAAAATCCCCAAAAATCTGTGTTGTGACTACCTTTCCGGAGAGTGTTAAAAAAATATACGCAGAATGGCGTGAAGAGCGAGGTGTATTACAACAAATTGTGTTTGTCATTGGTTATTAGCCTGAAGTTGGGGCCAACACTAAAGTGAGGTCCACACTGCACATTAAGTGTCAAGTACAACATTGGGTCAATCTGTGACATCAAATAGAATACACGTTTATGTTTTGCCAAGAGTATGGTCACACTTTTTTGTTTTTAAGTTTTATGGGTGCTTCTCTTCAGGTTGTTTGCTTGAATTCAAGTGCCCTCAGTCTGAAATGTATGCCCTCTGTCTGAAATTTAGTTGTTTTTTTAATTATTGAGGAGCAACCTATCTTTCTCAAATTCCCAACTGTTGTTCACACTGCCCATGTCATGCCAAAGCTTTGTACTTTGCTGCTAGAGGTGCCTGTCAACTTCCTTTGAAATCACATTTTCCCTTCAGTTTCAAGGGGACATTGCCCTCTCACTACATCCCCCCTCCAACAGTGATGCTGCCCCTGTACCCCGACGGGTACTAGGGGACTTGCCAGCCCCTCTATTTCTGCTTGCAGGTTTGCCAGGATTTTGTAGAAGCACCCATGAAAATATTGTTGGCTTTGCTTACTTTCCCGTCTTTGCTGCCTCGGCAGTTTCAGGTTTTGGGGCCTCCTTCCATTTGCATCCCTGTGCTATGCACTTTGTATGAATGAAACCACGTAGCTGGAAAAGCAGGAATCCTGATTCTGGCTTTGTTATTTTTCAGGAAACCCTGACTGCGATGCTTCATTGAAGAATAATTGCGCTGGAATAACAAAAAATTAAGGGGGGGCGGGGGGAAATTATTTTATTGTTTTAAAAAAAAGAAAGAAGAAAGCTGTCTCTAAATGCTCTGATTTTATTAGTAAAAGTGTACAAAAACCTTCAGCTTCAGGGGCTTCGCTCCCTGACCCCCCACAAACGACTCCGCCCCCGCTTGACCCCCCACCCCCGCCAGAAACCCAGACCTTCCTGCTTTGCGTTTTGTCCTGGTTTCTCCATTGACTTTGTGCTGGGTGTTCCATCCAGGAGCAGCAGCGTCTGGCACGCATGGCGGCCCAGGAGGAGGAGAAGCGTCGGGAGGAGCAGAAGCTGCAGCAGATGATCCAGCAGCACAATCGCAACCTGCAGAACCTGCCCATCAACACCACCCTCACCCTCACCTCCAACAACAACACTAGCCTCAACCACCACAGCTCCAATACCACCACCCACACCGCGGACGCCAGCAGCGCTGCTGCAACAACGGCCTCCAGTTTTAACATGTCGGCGTCCAAACCTGAGATCAACCCCGACTCGTGAGTGGTATATGTCTTTTTTGTCTGTATGTTCCTCTGTGTGTGTGTGGACATACATGTTTGTGTTTGTTATTTTAGACCATGAGCTCCAATATACAAGACTTCACTGCTACCCCGCAAAACTTTTTTAAAATTATTATCAAAGCCACTTTTCAAACACCACTGATGCAGTGGCGATAGTTGAATGAAGAAGGTAATTTGTGTAAAGAAGCTGTAACGGCAAGCAGCGTTCCATTGTATAAATAATTCTTGTGATTTTAAAAAAAAACACGTACAAAATGACGTAATTCGGGTGCTTTTGTGTGAGTTTACAGACTAGATTCCGAGGGTTATAGTGCCATAAAGCACTGTCACAAAAGGGCTAAAGAAAAGGCTGATACCACTGTGGCTAATACCGCTGGAATTGTGCTCTGTGTACAGGTACCAGATCTCCCCGGTGCGTAGGATTAAGAAGAAGAACGGTTCTGCGGAGAACTACGACATCAACGATCTCAGGTCTGACGACTCCACCGACGACGACGAGAAGCCCAGGAAGAGGATCCCTACATGGGCGCAAGGTAACGTGTACAAATAGGGATAAACCTCTTAACCCTTTCACCGCCAATGTCGTATTTATGCACCACAATGGTTTAACACCCACGTCATCAAAAGGCATCAAATCAGGACCTGTTATCCAAAGACCATATTTTCTTAATTTGGGGAGGTAAGGATAGGCCTAATATGTCACAGAGGAATTCGCAATATTGCAGATATTTTATTTTTTCTACCCAGTTACATTTAATGGCATTTTGGGGGCTGAAAAATGGCTGGCGGCGAAAGGGTTAAAGGTTCAGTTTATTCATTGATTCCTCTGTGACATATTAGGCCTATCCTTACCTCCCCAAATTAAGAAAATATGGTCTTTGGATAACAGGTCCTGTTCACAAACAAAGTGCCTCATTTTCATCCTTTGAAAAAGTCGTTTTTAGGACAAATATGAAGTCTGTGATAGCATTCTGCTACTTTCTTCAGTTTTGAATGTATGAACTTTTCAGTCCAAAGACATCAAATGTGGGTGGGAAGTTTAGTTTATTTTTGAAAAAAATGTGTCCTTTTGCCTCACATTCTGCATAGCATTAATAAACCAATCAATGCTTTTTTGTGCTATGTTCACTCCCACTGAGCATCATTTGTCCATCAGTTTATTCATGGATTTTTTTTTTAACCCATTCACTGCCATAGGAAAACTGACAGATTATCTTTTTTTAAAATATATAAAATAGAAAAGAAACCTGTTAGACACAATCTGGGGAAACAGTTTGGAGATATGTCCCTCCTGGTTGTTCTAGAACAAACTAGCATTCTAGATTTGTGACATCAAAAGTTATGACATCATCAATGACATCGTACTGCCTGTAGTAGACAGGGCTGCCAGGGAAGGGGTTAAAGCCTGCTCTGTCTTTGGCACAGAAAGGGTGTATTGCGTACCTGACAATGTATTGCACACAGGCATTGGTAGTTGCTTCATTCTGCCTGACAAGTTGTCAAGCGCGGTTGGAACGAGTTAACAGATGTTTAGAATAGGAATATTATTAGTCCAGATTTGATTGCATAAGAATACAAAAAAAAGAATCAATTGATTATTTTAGGTACCGGAATATCTTTGGGAAAAAAAAGTCCAGAATTATGTCTGCAATGAAAAGGGGTTTCATTCCCCTTTGTCCCCCCCAAAGACGGAATGTGGCTGCCCACGTGGCAGGGCAATCAAAAACGGTCACACACGTAATGTTCTCATCCGTAACTGATGCACTTGTACCATAGTGTTCAAGCTCTACCGCTGTTGGGATGATCCCTGGAGTCTTTTAGCCAGCGTAAGCCAACATCATCAACAACCACCCCCCCTTTGGTTTGATGTTGCAGGGGCCAACCTGAAGGCCCTGCTGATCAACCAGGAGTACCACCCCCCTGATCTGGACGCCATCTTCGCCGTCATCGACCCACCCGATCTCAACCTCATGTTCGAAACCAAGCGGGCACGCTTCAACAAACGCACCAGTTCCGCCGTGTGGAACTCCCCCATGGGCAAACCCTACTGACCCGCCGCTGGGTTTTTAGTTTGTTTGTGAATGGCCAAACTCCTGTTGTCTCCGCTCTGTGGCTGAGAGCTTTTGTGATGAAGCTGTTGTTTTAGAATCAGTGACGCTTGTTGTTTTTAAGTATAACAAAATATTTTTGGGGGGTGGGTTCTCGACAGGTAATTTGTAATTTGTATTTATAAGCCATACACATACAAACAATCTTAAGTTGCTATTCTGTGGTGCGGCTTTGTGAAAAGTTTGCTGGTTGCAAATGAAGCCCTTGTCTTATTAATGGAATTTTGAAAGTGAATTTATTTGAAAGGAAGGAAAGCAATAAAGTTGCCATGTGCTGTCAAGGTAGGTTTCTATGAATGTTGTGTGTGTGTGTTTGGTATTGAAGATGTATCTGCAGTAATTGTTTAATTCTAAAGAAAGGCGCTATATAAATACTTTGTATTATTATTATTATTCATTTCCAGACCCACAGCTTCCAAATGAATCAATGCATATTTCACAGCTGGGGATTCAAGTTTCTTTGGAAAAATACAGATAGTAGTGGGGGTGGGGATCAGTTGAGTGTGTTTGGTGCCAGCACCAGACTGGATTTTCCAACAAGCCTACTACTGTGTGATGTCTGTTTATTCACCAAATCATTTTTTCACTCAACAACTGAACAAGGCTAGCTCTGTCTTGATTGGGGATTTTAACATTGCAGAACATATCGTCAGTGACATTCACAAACCTCGTATCTCGATTTGGGAGGGGGTTTGAGTTAGATACATAGTCAGTTCTTTTCATTTTTCCCGCCACCTTCCACCAAAAGCTCGTATCTCTAACGACTTTCTATCTAGGGTAAACGAGATTGTGAACATAGAAGAAAAACTCTTAAGTCCCAAATTCAGATCTAGTTAAGGACAAACCTCGTATCTTCGTTCTTTTCAAGTCTAAAAAAAACGTTTTCAGTAATTTTAACAGAATGCAGGACTTAACTCGCAATATCTCAAACAACATATTCATCATAGTTAATCAATTGTGGCCAGCGCAGTTACTTTTTAAAAGTTAAATTCGTTTTTCTCAAAACTACCAATATTGAGATATGAGGTTTGTGAATGTTACCGACGATATGATCTGTTTAAAGACCCACCACGTCACGTGTCCTTCGGACATCAGAAACCATCCTGCCAACTTTCTTCTTAATCACTTCAATAAATTTAACTTGAAATGATGGGCACTGTCTGTTCGCAAGATATCGGGAGCTATCCTGTCAACTGTTCTTCATGTCACAAGCATGTTGAAGCAATGCAGTGAAAAGTCATTCCGGTTCCCAGCATACAATGCGCGTCAATTTTTTAAAATTCTGTTTCAAGATGGCGTCAAAGCGACCGCGTGGTGAAAGTTCTAGGTCAAATGATCCAAAATCTGATGGAAAGACACCAAAGAAAAGGCAAATACATGGTTTAAAAAATGTTTTTAAAGGTCTCCCAGTGCACTGTTGCTTGCATATAATTGTGTAATTACAAATAGTTTTCTTTTTAATCGGGTTTTGTGAAGAAAAAGAATTGGCCGCACGTTGGATTAGTTTTTTTTCAAAATTACTATTTTTTGTTTCAGAAATTACAAATTTGCAAAATAGGGGTAAACAGGTCTGAACAAGGTATTCCTGTACTTACATAACTCGGATTACACAAATTTTACAACCAAGGCCTCGCTGTGGAACTATAGGAGCTTCTCTTTATTTTTAGCTGTGCTTCCTTCCTTGCTCGTGCCCGTTGATTTTTAATGTTCGATTTTTAAATGTATGCCACAAAGTTCTTCCAGGTATAAACAGTCAAATCTTTGCTTCGCTTAACCCTTTGCGTCCTGACAGTTTTATCTGAGAAACATTTGCCCATCCTGGGAAAGGGACAGCCAGTCCTGCTTGCCAGACTGTTTACTGAGTGCAGGCGCTGGTAGCTGCATTGGTCTGCCTGACAATTTGTCTGGAACAGGGTAGAAGTTTAAATAATAAAACCAGTAAATGAGTACCATATTTTACGGACTATAGGGTGCACCTGATTATAAGGCGCACCCCCAAAATTCAGATGTTGTTACTCTATTTCCTGACTGTATTATCAGTCACATTATAAGGCGCACCCCCAAAATTCAGATTTTGTTACTCTATTTCCTTACTATATTATCAGTCACATTATAAGGCGCACCCCCAAAATTCAGATTTTGTTACTCTATTTCCTTACTATATTATCAGTCACATTATAAGGCGCACCCCCAAAATTCAGATGTTGTTACTCTATTTCCTTACTATATTATCAGTCACATTATAAGGCGCACCCCCAAAATTCAGATGTTGTTACTCTATTTCCTTACTATATTATCAGTCACATTATAAGGCGCACCCCCAAAATTCAGATGTTGTTACTCTATTTCCTTACTATATTATCAGTCACATTATAAGGCGCACCCCCAAAATTCAGATGTTGTTACTCTATTTCCTTACTATATTATCAGTCACAGTATAAGGCGCACCCCCAAAATTCAGATGTTGTTACTCTATTTCCTTACTATATTATCAGTCACATTATAAGGCGCACCCCCAAAATTCAGATTTTGTTACTCTATTTCCTGACTGTATTATCAGTCACATTATAAGGCGCACCCCCAAAATTCAGATGTTGTTACTCTATTTCCTTACTATATTATCAGTCACAGTATAAGGCGCACCCCCCAAATTCAGATTTTGTTACTCTATTTCCTTACTATATTATCAGTCACATTATAAGGCGCACCCCCAAAATTCAGATGTTACTCTATTTCCTGACTGTATTATCAGTCACATTATAAGGCGCACCCCCCAAAAATTCAGATTTTGTTACTCTATTTCCTTACTATATTATCAGTCACAGTATAAGGCGCACCCCCAAAATTCAGATGTTGTTACTCTATTTCCTTACTGTATTACAGTCACTATTTCAGATTTTGTTACTTACTTACTATATTATCAGTCACATTATAAGGCGCACCCCCAAAATTCAGATGTTGTTACTCTATTTCCTTACTATATTATCAGTCACAGTATAAGGCGCACCCCCAAAATTCAGATGTTACTCTATTTCCTTACTATATTATCAGTCACATTATAAGGCGCACCCCCAAAATTCAGATGTTGTTACTCTATTTCCTTACTATATTATCAGTCACATTATAAGGCGCACCCCCAAAATTCAGATGTTGTTACTCTATTTCCTTACTATATTATCAGTCGCATTATAAGGCGCACCCCCAAAATTCAGATGTTACTCTATTTCCTTACTATATTATCAGTCACATTATAAGGCGCACCCCCAAAATTCAGATGTTGTTACTCTATTTCCTTACTATATTATCATTTATAAGGCGCACCCCCAAAATTCAGATGTTGTTACTCTCCTTACTATATTATCAGTCACATTATAAGGCGCAGGGATCTCAGTCTGGGGAAAAAGTATCGCCTTATAGTCCGTAAAATATGGTACTAGGAAAATGATTTTCTTTTTTCAGTTCAGAATGTCTGCTTTTAAGTTACATGATGATTGTGTACATGCAAAGGAAATGAGTGAATGGGGTTCTCCTTACATGTGAGCAGAGGATTTGTAGTGGTGACTACAATTGTTTTTTTCTGCAGAGATTAGGTGACTGATATCATTAAAATAAGTGATGGACTGCATAATTTCTTGGCCACGTGAACATCAGTTAAGTGATGAACACTTTCTATTACGTCCACAAAGGTTACATTTTTTGGTTATCTATGTTGGTTTGAGTGTGAATTTTTTTTGGGGGGTCTGTGTTGGTTTCTTTTTCTATCTGCGTATAGTTTTAGGATTTATTTATTTCATATTCTGCTCTCCCAAATCAGTATTTATCAGGCATCAGAATTGTCAGAGGATCTGCAAATTTCAGAGGATTAAGAATTTATGATAGAGGATTGGCTTCTACAATCTGAGGTTTTGCCTTTCTGTTGAGCGTTAACTTTTTTGTTAAATAGCATTTCAAAGTGATTTATCACGGCATGATGCCTTTTCTGTCATGTTGGGAACTGATTTGAGTGTTGTCCCATCACAGTCTTGGGCCTTAATGGCCCTTGTGCCGCAGTTTTCAGAGGATTGGACTTCAGACAATTCCAATACCTGATTTATTGTGAGTATGTGTGAGCACAAGATTTTGTGTGTTTTCTGTTTTGAAGTCTTGAAAGTTGTAGCAACTATGATTGGGTGGGTTTTCTACTCTCTCCTCCCTTATGTAGCTTTACTGAGTGAAAAATGTTGATACTTTGTTTTCCTCAGTCCTTCCCTGTCCTTTTGTATTCGCCATATCAAAAGGTGAAATGGGTCTCTTTTACAGAACATCTGGGAGAGGTCTGTCAGGAACCAAAGTGAAATTGCAATACCTGTTCAAGATCTAATTTGTGTGGGGGGTTGTGTTTGTTCTGTGGGGGGGGGGGGGGGGGGGGGGTCTGGGGGGTTGTGTTTGTTCTGTGGAGTATGTGTCGGGGGGGGGGGGGGGGGGGGTTGTTCTGTGGAGTGTGTGTGTCAGTGTATGAGACTGAGTGTGCATTTGTGTGTACTGATGTGTTTTCACAACCATGTTCATAAACAGGCACTAATCTGTCATGTTTCTTTTTCTTGTTATAACATATTTTATTTCCCTCTCTCATCCATCCACTCCACAATTCCTTCATTCTCTCCCCCACCCATCCATCAACATGCATTTTTCAATATTAGTTATTACGCATATTAATTAATATTTGTACATTATGATAAATGTATGAATCCGTCAAACAATAAATTTCATTTACAATATGTTTCTTTTTCTTTATCATTTTATTGGCAGGCTTCATTATCAACAGTTTTGTCAAGAACCAACCCCCACCCACCCCCTACCCATTTGTTCCCTGTCACATAAAAAAACCAACTCCACCATCTAACCCCCTTTAACCCAACACCTTCCCCAAATAGGCAGGGATGAATATGTATTAATTTCGGTGTTAGTGTTCATGAGGTTGTCGCCCTTACATTTTCAGAAGAAAGCATGAAAATTTGATGCCAGTTTTAAGTTACCATTTCATATGGTATACTATAGAAAAGTAAGATGTACATATACCAAGGTAAGTATTCTCTAGGCATCATATTAGCCAGAGATGGAATCAGTGTCTTTGTCACAATCTTTTTTAATTTTTGATTCATGTTTATTAAGGGGAATACCCACTTTGCTTTAATGTTAAACTTTCAACTTTTTTAGGGGAATAGCAATTTTGCTTGATAGTGTTACACGTTCAACTACTTTCTTCCCATTCAATGAGGCTTTATACTGACAATTATCTTCCCCTGATTCGTCACCAGGTGGCGCTTGCATTTGGGCCCTAAAGCCTGCATGGCCTAGGCATGCCGTTGTTGCTAGGTCTACTCTCTCTCTCTCTCTCTCTCTCTCTCTCTCTCTCTCTCTCTCTCTCTCTCTCTCTCTCTCTCTCTCTCTCAGTCCTTCATTCTCTCTCTCTCTCTCCCTCCTCTGTGTGTGTGTGTCTCTCTATCTCTGTCTCTCTCTCGCTCTCTGTGTATCTCTCTCTCCCTCCTTTTCTCTCTCTGTCTGGCTCTCTCTCTCTCTCTCTCTCTCTCTCCCTCTGTCTCTCTCCCTCCTCTCTCTCTCTGTCTCTCTCTCTCCCTCTTTCTCTCTCTCTCCCATCTCTCTCTCTCTCTCTCTCTCTCTCTCTCTCTCTCTCTCTCTCTCTCTCTCTCTCTCCCTCCTCTCTCTGTATCTCTCCCTAATTCTCTGTCTCTCTCTCTCTGTCTCAAGTCTCTCTCTCCCTCTCTCCCACCTTCTCTGTCTCTCTCCCTCCTCTCTCTCTCTCTCTGTGTCTCTTTCTCTCTCCCTCCTTTTCTTTCTCCCTCTGTCTCTCCCTCTCTGTGTTTCTCTGTCTCTCCTTCCTTCTCTCTTTGTCTCTCTCTCTCTCTCTCTCTCTCTCTCTCTCTCTCTCTCTCTCTCAAGTGAACAGAGGGCCTCAAGTGAAAGCGCCACCTACATAAAATGATTGCCCTTGGGAAACACGAAAGAGCAGTATAAAGCCTCATTGACTGGCTTGAACACAAAATGTGTTTGTGCTCAAAGTCAGGCTATCAAGTTTTTCTTGTTGATGTTTTCTACGGAATAAAGTGTTGGAAGTTGCAGTACAAGGATGCACATTTGTTATCTTCTTCAATTGCTCAGTTTCCTGTCAATTATGAGCGTAGATGCTTTATGCGCCTAACTAAAAAATAGGCCCAGCAAGTCCGACTTCAGCTAGAAGAAATGTTGAAAGTGTTTCTTGGAGAAAAAAAGGCAGGAAAGTGGACCGGCAAGGCAGAAAGATAGTAGATGACAGTAAGCAAAGGGAAAAGGCAGAATCAAAGAGAGTGACAGATTGGAGGAAGTTACAAGCACAGAAGGTGGGGGAACTATTTATACAGACCCCCCGGTATTCCCACAGGGGGGGGGGGGGGTATTATCTTTAAAGCACTATTAATACATTTCTTGAGTAGTTCACAAAAATGTTGACTTTGTATTTTGTAGCCTCCTCGTGCTAATAATAAACTGTGATTGCCTATGCACTTATGCTAATCCATAAAGAGATGAGTGTATGGGCTGCTTGAATGAACAAAATGGTTTTAAGTGTGATTTTTAGTTATGTAGCCAAAGTAAAAGTCAACACATCTTTATAAGTGGGCGATGCACTCAAACAGCTTCTTTTGTCTTTTTTTAAACTGATCTACATGAGCAGGACTTTTTTTCTCGAGAAATGAGCTATGTGTTAAAGTACTTGTTAAAAATAATGGAAGACACTAAGAAGAAAAAAAATGAAAAAAGATCAGTTACCCAATTTTGTGTGTGGTGTGTCACTGTCAGTGTGTATCAATAATATATTTTACTCATATCTGTACCATCCTGAATTTCAACCTTTGTATGATTTTTGACTTAGGCTAAACAAGCACCTAATTTTTTGTTTTGTTTTTGGGGGGGGTGTATATAAAGTTGTTGTAACTTGCAAAAAATAATGATTTTTACAACATACTGTTTGCTAACTGGTTTTTATCCTTAGATACTTTCTTGTTTGAAAGAATCATCTTCAGTAGTGTAGTACTCGTATGTATGTGCATTTTCTCAGCACTTTCAATCACCCGCTTTGTTAAATAGAGCCCTTACATTACGTTATAAATCTCTGGAAGCGTTTCTGTTCATTACTGCGACAAGCATGCTATGACTGACGAATGAGATAGACACTGATATCTCTTCTCTTCTGTTGCGTTCAGCTTGCTTTTGATTTTGGGTGTACTGTTGTGCCTTTGATAAGTTCTGTGCCCAGATAGACGTTGCATTATTCTATTTTAAAAAATGACACCTTTTGTTTTGTTGTTTTTGTGGGGGTTTTTTTTTTTTTAAGAAAATCGGAATGTCTGTAAGAGACTGAATTGTTATGTATATTATATTTGAATTGAAACATTTATATCAAAACGTTTTTCTGTGTAAGCAATCCTTGCTTTTGCAGAATGTTCAGCGTTCTCTCTCTCTCTCTCTCTCTCTCTCTCTCTCTCTCTCTCTCTCTCTCTCTCTCTCTCTCTCTCTCCATGAAGTTTGGAATACAGTGAACTGGATCAACATCTCAATATCACTGTGAAGTCACTTGAAGACAAAGAAGTAGTCACTCATGTAAACAGATACGATCATTATGTGTGTAGTGATCTGTAATGTGATGATTATCCCTTGCAGTTGCACTTGTGAATAAATGCACTGTGTGTGCATGCGAATGTGTGTGTGTGAGTTTGCACTTCTGGATTTTTCAGGATTGCTGGATTTTTCCTTTTATTGTTTCGTAATAGATTTTTAATCCTATTGCACTTTTGTATGAAGACCACCTCTAAAATGTCTCCTCTGTCTCTTTCGCTCTTTATCTCTGTCTGTCTTGGTAAGATAGAGAATTTTTTCATCTGCTTGACATTACACATATTAACATAATTTTTCAAAGAGGATAAAGTATCGCACATAATATGTGCTTCACAGTTTCCGTATTAAAGGGACACTCTGACGGATGAGGTTTTGCAAGAAACACGTCGAGATCACCAGAAAGACAGCCTTTTCAAGGATCGGAACACTTTGCTCTGGTTTCCTAGAAGTCAGTACGGCGATTCCTCCTTGGCGGATTTGCCAGAGGGAGACCATTTTGGACGGGGTGGGTGGAGGACACTCAGTGGTTGAAGCTTTTTCTTCTTTGTAGTGCAGTAAAACTAAAAAAAGGAGCTTTTTCCTTTGTTGTGAGTGAAACTCCTTTTGGTAAACTGTAAATAAAAAGGCTTGTATTGTGGACATTTCGTGATTTGGTCTAAGCGACTCAGGCGGCCATTAGAAATAATCTGACTTCCAGCACCTCCGCCATGGAGGAATCTCCGATCTGACGGTTTGATTTCTAGGAAACCAGAGCAAAGTGAGTGTTGCGATATCTGTAAAGGGTGTTTTCCTGGTGATCTCGACGTGTTTCTTGCAAAGACGCATCCGTCAGGGTGCCCCTTTAAAGGTTTCTGGTGGGACTATCAGCTGATGAGCTATCACTGCTATTCCATCCCAATGGAAGACATGAGCTTTGAAATTGAAAAAGGAATAAAATGGCTGTTTGTTGCTTTTATATGTAAGTGTGGTGTTTAACTGAATAACATATTGTTACCGTTTTAGAAGGAAATGTGTCCTGAACAGCTGTGTGTACATATGTAAAGTATTTGATTCTGACACAATAATTAAACTCTTTGGGGGAAAAAAAGTATTTGACTTCTGTGAAAAATTGTACTGTTTGCCTTTCTTTTGTCTTTTTCACATATGCCAACACAAATGCACATACATGTGTGATTAAATGTGCATGCACACACACACACACACACACACACACACACACACACACACACACACACACACACACACACTGTCAGTGCAGAATCCTGAGTGTGAATGCATGCACTCACAAATATTTATGTATAAACGCTTACAGGAGACAGTCATTCACATGGACACAAATACACCCACCATTACCTCACAATCATTGTACTGCACCAGTTACAAGAAGAAAAAGCTTCAACCACTCTCCTCCACCCACCCTGTCCAAAATGGCTTCTCCCTCCGGCAACTCCGCCAAAGAGGAATTGCGGTTTGATTTCTAGGAAACCAGAGCAAAGTGAGCCGATCCTTGAAAAGGCCGTCTTTCTGGTGATCTCGACATGTTTCGTGCAAAAACTCATCCGTCAGGGTGGCCCTTTAAGCCTAGTCTGAGGGGACACACGGAGACAGGCACACATAGAGACGGGTGCATAAAGTTAAGCTAAAAGAGACGAGGGCACAATGAAGGTGACATGGAGAGGGGGCGCATCGATATTATTCCCTTTAGAACCGCGCTGCACCAACATAGCTTTGATGTACACACTGCCACAAATGTGTTAAAGTGGTTTGTTTTGCATCAATGTAATATGCCATATCATTTGAATGTTAACAGACTAGCTGTTATTGGAAGCAAGTTTAATAGCTTTATTTGCTTGTGCAAACCTAATGTGTGTGTCAGTTGCATGCCAGTTTGTAGAGTGGGGTTTCCAGATACAGACAAATTAACTTTTGGTGCAAGTAGGCCTGTCTTGTTCCGGTCATCAGCTAATCAACAAGCAGCTCACTTAACTGAATTAGGGCCGTAATCAGACTACAAGTGAACAAAGAGAAAGAAATTGTGGGTTTCATAACAATTAATGGATTTATATTCTTCCATGTTTCTTCTTTTCTGTATAGTTACGACAAAAATACCAATAAGTCGACTGAAACTCACAGGCTGTTTCGCTCAACCAGCTTCTGCAGTTTTAGGTGCTTCTTTTGTCACAGCTGTAAATTCTTGGTTGTTTTCTGTTTTCTTCTCATTGCATATTCTTTTTCAAGAGTAACACTGTGCGTGAGAATAAGGTGCCCCCCCCCCACACACACACACACACACTTCCCCATTAAGCTAATAATTGTTACCATAAGCTCATCATAGCACTGTTGAACAGGGGATGGTGATGTGTTCAACTGAATGATCGTTATTTCTCTCGTTAAAGCATCGATCTAGTCGTGGGAACTCGCAGCAGCAACACGCTGATAAATGTTTCGGATTTTTTAAAGGAAAAAGAAAAGACGTAGATACTCGACAGAGAATAAAATATAGACACAACGCCACGATGGAAAAGCCTGAACAATGGGCCCTAGCTCGGGAAGAGAGAACGAGGGAAAAAAAATAAAACTAGAAAGCACTGATACAGCGCAACCTGGTGCCTAAAGCGGTTCTTTATCAATTCATTTTCTCAATTTGAACCTATTGAATTTTCAATTAAATTTGGTTGGTGCAAGATATTGCAAATAAAAGTTCTTAAATAATGTTTTGTTTTCTATGCCAAGATTATTAAGCAACGGTACTTGGTTGGTGCAAGATATTGCAAATAAAAGTTCTTAAATAATGTTTTGTTTTCTATGCCAAGATTATTAAGCAACGGTACTCTGGTTAATAATTTATGTCGGTGTTTTTTTGTTTTTGTTTTTACAGGACATGGCACTAAGATCATGGCATTTTATGAAGTAAGCATGTGATCCTAGCAGTCTGTGTATGCCACATGTTTACATAGCCAAGGTTCCTTTGTTTGACATGCACTAACCTGCTTCGTAGATAATTTGCTATTTGTTTGCATAGCCTAGGTTCATTTCACTATATGACGCATGCAGGTATGCACGCGCACACATGCACGAACGCACGCACACACACTGCTCTTGTCAGTTTCAGTCACCTGGGCCTGCCGGTAATCATACTAAAAGACACCAGGACCACACCAGCACCACCCCACACTCACTTCAGGACCCCCCCCCCCCCCCCCCTCCCTACTTCAGTCCCATTCCCACAAAATGCATAAAAACCCGTTTGCATACTATTATGCATAAGGAACACACTAATCAATGCATTTGCAAACCTCGGGTTCCTGCCTGTGTAGCTCTTCTACATCCATCCTCCACTTTCCCTGAGCTTGGCCTACAGTACTCCAACTGCCCCTGTCTTGTCAAAGGGGTAATAGGCTTACTCTGGATTGCTTTTTTGTCAAATACCTGGGGTTGCTTCCCTAGGTTCATTTTGACAACATTTGAATGTTAGTGCTTGAACAAGACAAAACAAAAACATTAAAAAAATAGCAAACTTCAAAGTCAAGGTCATCACAGGTGGGTTTTTTTGGTTGATAGAACCCTCCCTGCACAATACACCACCACACAAAATTTGAAGTGATTCTTTTCACTGGTTCATGAAATACAGATCAGAAATGAAATATATAGCCCGAAGAAGGAAATTTCGGTTCTCAAGGTGAAACTTTAAAGGGGCGCCCTGACGGATGAGCTTTTGCAAAAAAACACGTCGAGATCACCAGGAAATCGCAACACTCACTTTGCTCTGGCTTCCTAGAAATCAAACCGTCGAATCGGCGATTCCTCCTTGGCAGAGGTGCTGGAAGTCAAATTCTTTCAGTGAAAGAGAAGGCATGTGCCTTCTCTTTTCTAATGGCCGCCTGAGTTGCTTAGACCAAATCACGAAATTTCCACAAAACACACCTTTTTATTTACAGTTTACCAAAAGGAGTTTCGCTCACAACAAAGGAAATAACTCCATTTAAAAATTTAAAAAAAATTGTTCTGTACTACAAACAAGAAAAAGCTTCAACCACCCTGAACCTTCCAAGCTATGGTGCGTCGCCTCCTGGAATATGCCAGTCCAGTCTGGGACCCCCACAACAATTAAGAGCAGCATTGATGCCATCGAAAAAGTCCAGAGCCGAGCTGCAAGATGGGTGGCCCGTGACTACCGTCAGGCAACAAGATCGGCAGACCTGAAAAACTTGAAATGGCCCCTTCTACAGATCCGTCGAACTGAAGCCCGTCTGACTAGCCTACCTTAAATTCTTTACATTCCACACAGAACTCCTCTCAATCAATTCCAACACATACCGGGCCTGCAGAAGAAAAGTCTCCGTCAATCTCACTCAGCTTCATACAACATCCCTATACCAGTCATAGAACACACACTTTCTTTCCTCGCACTATCCCACAATGGAACGGCCTCCCTGAAGAAGTTGCCTCCACCCAGTACTTGGTGGCCTTCAAGATGGGCCTCCAAAAGCACCTCTACTAACCAACCATTCCTCTGTCCTCCCCTCCCCACCTCCCACCCTGCATTCCCACACCTGAAAACAGACCCCCCCCCCCCCCCCCCCTCTTTACATGCATGTCCCCTAAATACAAATACTCCTGTGCATGCATCATGTGGGGCCCGTACGTGTTTCCCCGGCTGAACTGGGGGGATTTAACGGTCGTGCATGACACGTAACTACATGCATCATATGGGGCCCGTGTGTCCCTGGCTAGACTGGGGACATGAAACGGTCGGGCATGACTTTCAGTTTAACTCGTCTTTCACTCTATCACACCCACCCCACCCCACTTTTTTCTTCTTCTCCCAAATCAAATCTTCAAATATATAACTAACTTCCTTCGGTTTTAAATCTCATGAATGTCTTTCTACATAGCAAACTGTGTATCTGTAAATACTTCAGTTGTTTCCTGACTATCTTGCAATCATTTATTTTCCCCCATAATGTCCTCATTTCGCTTTGTAGGCCTACTCTATCTTTTGCTATTTCTCTCTTTTTCGTACTACCCCCTAAAGTGCAGCAGAATCTTCAACGTGATGAAGTTGGCTGCCTAAGGAGAAGAAGAAGAAGATCGAGTGTCCTCCACCGACCCCGTCCAAAATGGCCCCGGGATTCTCTCTCTGGCAACTCCGCCAAGGACTGAGGAATTGCCGTTTTGATTTCTAGGAAGCCAGAGCGAAGTGAGTGTTCCGATCCTTGAAAAGGCTGCATGTCTATAAATTCTGGTGAATCTCCCGACGTGTTTCTTGCAAAAACTCATCCGTCACCACAGTCACGAATATCGAAAGGAGCCTTCCTGACAAATTTGCTAAAAAATATGTCCAGTAGTTTTTGCTAACTTATGTAGTTACACACGCACGCACGAACGCAAGCCAGCACGCGCGCGCGCGCACACACGCACGCGCGCGCGCGCACACACGCACGCACGCACGCACGCGCACGCACGCACACGCACACGCACACACACACACACACACACACACACACACATACATGAGGCCCCAGTCTGACCGGTTGTCTGGCTGTCTACCCACCAAATATCTCTCTCTCTCTCTCTCTCTCTCTCTCTCTCTCTCTCTCTCTCTCTCTCTCTCTCTCTCTCTCTCTCTCTCTCTCTCTCTCTCTCTCTCTCTCTCTCTCTCTCTCTCTCTCTCTCTCTCTCTCTCTCTCTCTCTCTCTCTCTCTCTCTCTCCTTTGTTTTTGCAATTTGTCTTCTTTTCTTTTGTTTCCCTCTCTCTTCGACCTCTTCAGTTGCAATAATGGTCAGAACTGACCTTGACAACTTGTGACTATACTGGAAGAAGAAGAAGAAGATCGTGGCACTAATTAAGAAACATACTGTTGCCGTTTCGGCACCAGAATAAAGATTTTTGTTGTGGAATATTTACACACACACACACACACACACACACACACACACACACACATTTTATACAAAAGATGGATACATCGATCTACTAATCATGGTGGTTGTTCAAAGAAAGAAGAAGAAAAAGAAGATTTGAATAACGCCCTATTTACGAATCCTGCAGCATTTTGAGAGAGAGAGAGGGAGGGTTCGAAGCAGACGATTTAATCAAGGGGCGTTACTTTTGTAAACAAATAAGAGTTCTGTTTCCTTGTGCTACACGCGCAAGGAGGGAAAACAAAATCAGTGAACTTATTAATAATAATCTTTGGCTAAAATAAAGTTTGAGCTTTTGAAAAGTGCAGGTAGGTTTCACAGAAAGTTGCCGTGGCATGCTCATACACTTTTCCTGAAAGAGATGGAGATTTTTTTTAAAGTTTTGGCTTGACAAAATTACACTCGAAAACGAACTGTAGTTCAAGTTGTGTAGTTATTCACTGTGTTATTGAGACTTCTGACTTGTCATGTTAAGTCAGTTGTAAATCTCAGTCATGTCACTGTTTTGAAATTACCTTGGTGAATTGTAAGAAAATGGCTTGACTTTTTATTTTATTATTACTAAATTGCAAAATGTCCCAGGGGCTGCACAGTTAGGATAGATGGGTGGGTGGTTGAGAACTTTTTTGAGGGGCTTGATTTTATTCTTAAATATGGCAAAGACTGGCAAAGTAATGTAAACAGTAAAGGCTTGCCCTGTTTGTACAAAGTAACATTATTGTAACACCAGCCCCCGTAGTAGCTCAGTGGTTATAGTTGTGGACTATTGGCTGGAAGGTCATGGGTTCGAATCCTATCAGTCTTGTGGGGGGTTTCGGCCCAGACTGGCTCCTACCCAGAGTGAGTCTGACTCTGAGTAGTCTGAGTGTGCCGTGGACTCAGTGGGAAGACTGGGACCACACAGTCGAGCTTCATCCACTTTACGGATGTGTATTGCGAGTGTTGCTCTAATTTCCTGATCAACACTGCAGGTGTCTGTTTCTCCCGGGCCTGGTTGATGCCAGGATAAATTTGAAAGGGAGCGTGGACTTGAGGACAGCCCTGTCACGGATCGTAAGCCGTAATGGACCCCACAGCATCATCTTCATCAGGACTCGATATCATAATTATCATCATCATCTATCATCCCCCCCAAAAAAGGGGGGGGAGAGAAGAAAAACAAACAAAATGATAAAGAAAAAAAAAGACTAAGGAAAAACTGAGATGAAGAAGAAGACAGAAAAAAAGAGAAGAAAGGAGAAAAAGAAAAAAGAAGAAGGAAAACAAAAACAAAAGAAAAAAAGATGGAAATGAAAATAAAGAAATAAGTAGGAAGAAGGGAAAAGGAAGAGGGAGAAGGAGAGCGAATGAAAAGGAGAAAGAAAATAATGGACCAAAGAATCAAGGTTCAGAGCGGCAATGGCAACGGAGGACAAGAGCAACAACAACGGAGTGAGAGCGAGAGAGAGAGATAGAAAAAGGAAGAAATAAAAGATGAAAAAAAAAGAAGTTATACTTATAGTACTGATCCAGCAAATCCACACTTAGCTAGCTTATGATCCTCTTTCTTTCTTTTAATTCTCAAGATTTCTTTTCCTGCCTACTTAGGGCATGTTCTTCCAACAATAGTGGTTGAACTTGTACACACACACACACACTCCCCCAGCTCTTTGACAAAATAACCAACAAACTGATTGTGGCCATGCAAGGCAGCAAAGAAGAAAAAGAAGTAAGAGGCTAAGCATTGCCTGAATTGTGCTTCTCCCCAATCCTGACAGAGACGGTTAACTTACGCTGCAGGGAAAAAAAATGTGGATATTGTTGACGACTGATTCCATTGCCTATGACGCCCTTGATGTTGGACCTCTTGGGACCTCAAGGAACTTTATAACAAAGAGAAATAAAAGCCCTAGTAACTGTCTACCATAGTCAACCTTCAGTGTTGTACCAGGGCTTGCCAAAACTACTAGCCTGGTAGCTATTGGCTAGTAGTAGTAGAACAATTTGTGGGCGAGTAGATTTCAAAAGTCACTAGCCCGATGAGCGACTGACAATTTCAGTACTGCATGGCCCTGTTGTTTTACCATTGAATCTCCCCAGACCATCTCTTCCTTCCATGTAGCCAGCTATCAAGGCAAGCTCAGCTGTCTGCTAAGATAACAACATGCCAGCACTGGTACTGAAAAGAAAGGAAAGGCAGCCTCCTCCTCCCCCTTCTCTCTCTCCCCCACCTCTCCTCAAATCATTTCTTTTTCTCTTTACTCCTCTCCATTCTCTCTTTCCCACTCTTTTTTCTCTCTTTCTCTTCCTCTCTCTCCTTCCCTCTTCCCTGTGTGTGTGTGTGTCACTGTTTACTCTACTCTTTTCGAGTAGTATTCTACTCAATTTGGACCTTTACTACTCTTCAAACCTGAAAACAATCTTTAATTCTTGATTACTACTACTAAAAAACAAAAAAAAACCTCATTTTCAGTGAACATTATTTGATGGTTTAATGAATAAAGCTACACATTTTGCACTAAAACTACTCATTTCAGCTATCCAGACTACTCAAGACTTGTGTAGGGGGTAAACAGGTCTCATGTGTGTGTGTGTATGTCACTGTGTGTGTTCAGGGATTTTTGTTGTTTTCTTCGGGCTAGTGAACAGATGTTTAACCATTTCACCGCCAAAGTCGTATTTTAGCACCACAGTGATTTAACACCTATGTCACTAAAAGCAGGCATGGTAGACCTCCGCGAATCACGGAAAAGCCGCGAAACAGTTTAAAACAAAATTATTAAAAAATGCATTGAAATGGCATGAAAAAGTGAACATTTCACTCATTTATTGAATTTTCTTCGGCCCCCTGGACCCCCGGCCATTTTCCTTGAAAACAACTTTGCCCCCACTACCATGCCTGTAAAAGGCATCAAATTGGGGTCTATTATTTGCGAAGTAAGGTTAGACCTTATTTTATATCTGTCACTGAAGAATCCCTAATACTGCAGATGGATTTTGTTCTCTATCCAGGTAAATGTAATGGACATTTTTAGTTGAAATATGGCTGGCGGTGAAAGGGTTAAGTTACTCGCCCGGAGGGCTGGTGAAATGTTAAAGTTTGTCCAACCTTGTTTACAGATGGACCTGACGGACTCCATGTCCATGACCCCCCCGATGTCGGAGGAGGACCAGGAGGAGCCCCAGGATGTGGACATGATGGACGATTTCCACTCTCTGCCCATCCACCTCCTGCAGGACTTGGGTAATGTGCATGGAAGTACTAGACGGAAAGCACATCAAGCTACATGTATTCCCAATAGCTTCAGATCAGAAATTTGCTTTACGTCCTCCGACCTGCTTAGAGGCACATATGGGACATTTGTTAGGATGAAGATGGGGGAGAAAAAGAAATGGAGAAGGGGCATCAAGAATGAAAGGATTAATAATGATGAGGTATGTTTTTATTAGGATATGGTAGTATAGGTAAATCCCAATAGCTTGCAGTTGCAGACAGAGAAACACTATAAGCCTTTGGTCAAGTCAAAAGATTTCAAGTTTTGTTGGTGTCACTACATACTTATTTTTTATCATTATTTCGCACATATAGAGTATAGACACATACTAGTACATACCTTTACCCATGGCCTGGGAACACAGAAGAAGAAGAAGAAACTATTTAAATATAAAGACTAAATTTTGAGGCACTCGTAATTAGAGGATGTTCTAAGGGCAATAACTCCTCGGCAGTCAAGGGGTCAGGTTTGATGGAGAATGTAATTGCAGTTTGAATGTTACTGTGGTCTTTGTTTGATGTTAAGTGTGGTTTGTTTAGTGTTAAATGATGGTTGCTAGGACCTCATAATGCTACTCAATGTCTCTGTTCTCTCAGATTCGGAGTCTCAGAGGGAGACGAAGACAGCAGCATGTTTCCAGTGCCATGGGGAAGTGTTCCTGCGCCGTTCAACAAATCTCTACCACCACGTCCGATTTCACGATAGAGGCATTCTTAAATCAGGTGGCATGGATAGGTAAGGCTTTGCTTTGGGGGGCTGGGGGGGCACACTTTTTGTTTGATCCAGTGAATCAGCTGAACAATCGCTTCTGCTTAGACAGAAAGGGGAAAAGCTTCTGTGCATGCTTTAAAGACCCCCCACGTCACGTGTCATATTCCCTCTTATACTAGGAAGATTTCTTAAGAATCTTTACTAGCTATAAGAGGGAAAACACGTGGAAACCGTGATTTTGACACGTGACGTGGGGGGTCTTTAAAGAAATGAGTGAATGCAGCTGTGGTGCTGGTTTTGAATGAAAACTCCTGCTTTGGCTCTAAGTCTGGCATTCGCAGGCAGTGGAATACTTCTCTGTGTATTAGCTTGCTTAATTAACTTTTTAACTTAAACATGCAGCTCCTTTGATTAAGGGCTATTCATTCCTCTCCAAATCAGTAGCATTACTTTCAGGAATCCGCCTTGGTATAAGGCTGTGTCAGACCAATTGACATAAGCTAGAACACCAAGGCTACATCAAAATGTTATGTTCTGCATAGTTATGCGGGGATTGTTTTCAGCCATGGCAAGCTCTTAGCATAACATCGTCAGTCCAAAATCCTCTGAAGATGGAGTGTGGCAGCCACGTGGCAGGGTAATCAAAAACGGTCATACATGTAATGTTCTCACCCCTAGCTGGTGCATTAGTACCATAGCGTTCAAGTGCTTCAGCTGTTGGATCCCTGGAGTCTTTAAGCCAGGGTACAACATCAACAACAACTTTCAGGAATGTTCAGTGCACGCCTGAAGTGAACTATGACACCACATATTTGGCATGGCCAATGCCAATGGGGTAGAATTTCCCCAGCAGAGATCAGATGGTTACGAGCTATGTGAATACAAATAGCCACAAGCAATCTAGGACATTATAACATTGAAGAAGTTGACACTGACAGTTTTCAGACATTTTCCAAACGTTTTAACAGATAAGCTAGCTCTAAATGTGACTGGTTGAAATTTTTTGTTTTATGTTGTTTTGATATGACTTTTTTATGTTTTTTCTTAAAAAATATTTATGTACCAACAAGATCAATAGACACACCATCAAATATGCTTTAGAATTACATATAACCAGAGCTTCAGATTGTTTTCAGACTTCATGGGTCATACGACCCTTGGCTGCTCAAAACGAGGGGTCAATTCTCTAAATGATGGGCCACTTAAGCAGCACAACGGTTTCATTAAATGGCTGCCAAACTGGATGCGCATCCCAACGTATTGATGTGCGTTTTTTGCGAAAAATATGCGTCATTGACGTGGGCGCACCGACAATCTGAAGCTCTGTATAACCATGGGGGTACCTAGTTGAAAGGAAGCACAATTCAATCTTCTTTGGTGGAGGTATGAAGAAAGACAAAAGCTGTTAAGCTGGATAGATGGCTCCTTGTGTCCTTTCGAAGACGAATATGTATTTATGATATTGAAAGGATTGGCTATATCGAACTAAAGCTGCTCTATGTTTTGCTCTTTAATTTGAATTTTGTTATGTGTATTCTTTCTAGTGTCTTACAGCCGTCATACGCATTGGAACCTGAGCCCTCCATTGACTTGTTTGGGTACACATTTCCCTACTGTGCCCTCAGAGATCGGATGGAAAAGCTCTTCAGCTTTGCCAGGTGGGACATTTGTGTTGAGCCCTTTTTTGTTTTTAGTATGACAAGTAAGTGAGAACTTATTATTAAAACTGAGTGTGTGTGTGTGTGATGTACGTGAGTGAAGGACAGGCTGGTAAGGAATTAAAAGAACTTATAAATAAACACACACACTCATGCACGCACAGATGCATGTGCACACATGCACGCACCAACACACACAGAGGCACACACAGAGAAACATGCACACACACATTTCTCTCTTCCTATATGTGCGATCAAGGTAACAAGAAGATTATAGATGCATATTGACTTGTGCATAGTTGGTATTTTTTGACTGTCGGAATGTTATGTCAAGTTTTGAAGATAACCTGTTGTGTTACCTGTATGTTTTCAGGCAAACTTTGGGAGAAATTCAGAATTCTGCTAACCAAGGTAAAAAATAAATGTATAGAATCTTACATTCTTTGTTTTGTACTTTGATGCCGTTCTATGCTCCTTTGTTTAAATAGTTGCCCCACCTTCTGGAAATTATGTGCTAGAAACTTCCTCTAATCTATCACTCTCTATCGTCTATGACTCCTTTTTTTTCTTCTTTTTTTTTTATATACTATTATCTGCTATTTTCCTGCCCTTTAAAAAAAAAAAATTCTTCCAAATAATTTTCCCCTTTGAGCTCCTCCGAAATCAGAATGTGTCGGCTGCGTCGGCTGCATGCAGCGGGGAGACCACTGAACACTGGACACATGTACCTCACCCATTATGGCCATATGGCCTAGGAACGGGAAGAAGAAGAAAGAAGTAGTTTGAAGCAAGTCTTGCAAGTTTTATGAATCCCATGTCCTTTATTCATTGTCTCAGAGTAGGCCTGTGAACTAATTTAACAAAGGAGTGATGTGGATGATAGCAAACTTTAAAACAATCAGAAGTATGTGAATGAAGCAAAAAAAGACTTGGTATGCGCTGACAATTTTAAAATAAATCAATTTAAGAATAATGAAGCAATGCCTCGTATGTTGCTTGAAAATGTCTTCTTTTTCTTCTATGAATCATGCTAACAATCTATTATAACTGGATCAATACATCAAACTGTTGTTGTTGTTGTGTTGTTGTCATACCCTGGCTTAAAGACTCCAGGGATCATCCCAACAGCCGAAGCACTTGAACACTATGGTATAAATGCACCAGCTAGGGAAGAGAAAATTACATGTGTGACCGTTTTTGATCACCCCGCCATGTGAGCAGCCACACTCCGACTTTGGAGGATATCAAACTTATAATCTTTACTTTGTAACACAAAACCTCCTGCTTTGATTAAGATCTTTGCACGGTTATATTTTCTCATTGTTTTAGCCCCCTTTTCCCTTGTATGAATCAACAACATTTGCATCTTCTGTGTAGCTTGTGGTGTGTGTAGCTTATTTGATTGTATGTCCACAGATCAGAGTGTCCGAATAAAGAAGCGACAACACATCGTCACATTTTTGGAGTATGTGGATGCTTTTGTGAAAAGGTATTACATCTACCAGAAGGTTGCCTACCGGTAGATAATATGTTTAAATTTTAAAATTTATAGCAAAAATATATGATGCTGAATTTCTAATTCAATGCTGAGATGTTTGTAATTTCTTATGCTCTGCTGTGTGGGTGCTAGACTGCTACTCTTTCATTTTTACTTGTATTTTTAATTTTACCAGAAACTGAACTTCAGTGGTTTTTTAATTCATACGTCAAATGTTTTTGCACATGATTTGGGGCGTTTTGAACTTGTGTTCTATCTTGGAAGTTTACAAAGGCAATGTACGTATGTGTGCATGTGCGTATGTGTCATGTGTGCGTGTGTGTGCGCGCAAGCGTGTGTGTGGTGTGTATGTCAAGTCAAGTCAAGTCAAAATGATCTTTATTGACGATAAAAGAATAAGCTTGATAAAGCTTTTTTACATCATGTGTGTGTGTGTGTTGGTGTGAATGTGTGTGTGTATGTATGTGTGTGTGTGTGTGTGTGTGTATGTGTTGTGTGCACATGTGTGTGTGTGTATGTGTGCACGCACACACGCTTGTGTGCACTCATTAGTGCTTGTGTGTGTGTTTCTCAAGCCATTGCAACATTTTTCTCTTTCCCCCCCCCATCATATTGTACAACTTGGCTCTTGTGTGATTTGATGGCAGCTGTTTGCCAGCAGACGACAATGAAAGGAGGAAATTTCTGCGGTCTTTGTTGAGACAACTTCATCTACTTCTCGTCCATGCTGGAAGAACATCAGAAGACGGGTCGCTGACAAGATATTCCTTGAACCAGGTATTGAATTGAAATTACTGTTGATAAATTAGTATGTTGTGGTAAGAGATACAAGATTACGTTTTATTTTCCTGTGTCTTATATAAGTGATAGTTTTACTATTGATAAGTTTTATTGGTGTTGAGATACTGAAGTAGATTTTTCTCCTTTTGTGGGTGATAGCAATTCTGAATTGTTTTGGTTGTTGTTTTTTGCTGTCACTTCTTCTGGGCCATATAGTGGCGTTCGCTTCACGAGTCCCAACTCGCAGCCACACCCCAGCTTGTTCAATTCGCAGAATCCTAAACCAGCAGTCCAAGGGGAGCGAATCTATGTTAGGCCGTCAGGAGGCAACCAACCGAGGAGACACTGCACTGCTGCTGAGTAACTTCGGTGGAGTTCAGTGGAGCCTGTATGCAGGACACCACCTACTAAGCCCCCTACTGATTACAATGTCTTAGTCGCGGAGCCAATGTGAGTGAGGTCCTCTCTGAAGGCGCCACCATGTCCGTCCATGGACAGCTCCCCAGAACACACTGATCCCCATGACTTTGACCCCAACGCACCAAGGCATAGACTGGATTGGTAATCGCAACTGAGGTCACCATGAGAGCAGGGCGGGCAAGACCACAGAATTTGAGACATTTGTTTCTTTTTTGGTGTTGTTGTTTTCGTTCCCCAGTTTAAACGCTCTGGGGGCACACCCAGTGCCATGTGAACATTTCGCATGGCCTTGGGTGGGAAGATTACGTGTATGGCTGCTTTTAAAGGGCCCCGCCACATGGGCGGCCATACTCCGACTTCAGGGGACTTTCTTTCTGATGATTAATAGAAATGAGGGGGATGACAATGATGCTATGGAGTTCCGTATCGGTCTGAGAGTATGTGACAGGGCTGTTTTCTACTCTTCCTTTCATAATGATACCCCGGTGTTAACCAGGCCCGAGAACTACAGACACCTGCAGTGTTGGTCATGAAATTAAATCAACACTCTCAGAATCGCATCCATTAAGCGGACTGAGCCATCAAGCTCATAGCGACTCACTCTGGGTAGGAGTCAGTCCAGGACTGAAAAAGTCATCGCCTCTGATGGGATTTGAACTTGTGACCTCCCAGCCAGTAGTCCACAACTTACCACTACGCTACAGCGGCAGGTAATTCTGAATTGTTATGTTGGATCTGCAGCACCTGTGTACTTCCATCCATGAAGAGATGCTTTCATCCTTGTTAGCTTGTCTGTTTGTGAGCAATATTACATTAAAGAAAGTTTTATTTTGTGTGTGTGTAGTTTGGATATTATCAACAGGTCTTTTTATTAAACATTTTGGAATTAATCTAGAAGGTCATTTCTGATTTTGACACTCAGATGTTTTGTTTACTTTTATACATGTACAACTCTTTTGTTAGTTTTGTTGGATTGCTAATTGCTATAAACAGACTTTGAAATGAACATTATTGGCAACTTTCATGTAAGAAAAACAACGACAAATAAATTAAATGAATAAAATTTGGATTTGATCTGGGGCATTGTTTGAATACATGGCTTAATGTCGTTAAAAATAAAAACCTGGTTAGCGTGAGTTTGGTCTCACACGACACGTTGACATGGTTATTCTTGCAGTTGGACCGTGTGCATCACACTTTTCATCAGCGATTGGAGTTGAACTGGTGTCTTCTGACTGTCCTTCACTCCTTGACAGCTGGACCATGGGCCCCAGGTGAAATACCTATCCATTCTTTCTTCTTTCATAAGAACAGTTCCCCCATCTTCTGGAAGTTCTGTACTTTAATTTCCTCTAATCTGTTACTCTCTTTGACTTTTCCCTTTTGCTTTCTGTCTTGCTGGTACATTCTCCTGCCCTTGTTCTAGAAACTCTTACAACAGATTTTTTCCTGCTGACAACGGCCATGCTGGGCCTAACTATTTTTTAGTTAGGCGCATAACAGCAGCATGACGCATCTGTGCTCAGATGACGGTAAGCTGTCTGAGCGATTGAAAAAAAAGAAGAACTTAGTGCATGATCTCCTCCCACTGTTCGTAAGTTTGAAGGGGAAGCCCCACAAAATATAGAAAAAGGACCAAAACATGTTTCAGGCATGGGAATTTTCAGCTTTTAAGCAAGTTTCAGCTTTTTGGATGGCCCAAGGGGACATTTTTTAGATGAAAAAGAGACTGACTGAGTAAGAATTACTTCTTATGAGAGAATGCAAAATGAACTAAATATATATCGGTTCTATTTCTGTTTTTAGGCTTAGATTACCAAAATAAAGCTTCAGCTTCAGGGGGCTTTGTCCTCTGACTCTCGCTTGTCAGCCTTTTTTAATTTAATTATGATTCCTCAATGCCTGTGTTTGTAAACAGTACATAGACACTTTAACCCTTTCACCGCCAAAGTCGCATTTTAGCACCAGGCATGAAAACAGCTCTGCCGTTTCTGCTGTGTCCGCCAATTTTGTTTTTCAAAATCGAGCGATATCCGCCGGGAGAAAAAAAAAATCTCCGCCGAAACCCCCCCAAAACAAACAAAAAACGAAACAAAAAATCTTTACACAACACAATCTTCATTTCGCGCCTTTTTGCTCTTCCGCCGTTGTCATTTCCAAGATGGTGTCTGCCGAGAACGCATGTATTGAGTTGTTGGAAGGCGAAGTAGGATGTGAAATGAGTACTTGCCCGCCCCCCCCCCCCCCCCCCCAACAAAACTTCTGAAGTTAGCTGAAAATCCGGGTGGAAGGATTTTTCGGCTGAAAAAATCTCTTTTTTTGGGGGGGAACAGTAATTTTCATGCCTGAGTGCCTATGTTGCTAAAAGGCATCAAATTGGGGTCTATTATCCAAAGACCCTATTGTCTCAGTTTTGGGAAGTAAGGACAGACCTTATTTTATATATGTCACATAAGAATCCCCAATACTGCAGACAGATTTTGTTCTCTACCCAATTAAATTTAATGGACATTTTGGGCTGAAATATGGCTGGTGGTGAAAGGGTTAATCTGCTTTTCTTGCTTTTCATTGGCTTAGTGTTTGACTCTGTTATTACAAGTATACTTTTGAAGTGAAAACCTACTTTCTGGCATGACATAATAATGATATTGGGTATAAAAAAAAAAGTCCTACTATTTGTAACAATAATGAAGCTTTTGGTCTGTTGTACTTGCTTCAGTCATAATTCTTGATTTTAAATGCAGGGGTGCTTGTGTGTTTGCCTGAATTCAGGCAATTTGTTGTGCTTTGGGGCAGTGAGTGTGCCTAAAGAAAAATGCTCTGCAACACAAAATCATATGCTAAATAGGCTGCGGAAAACACTGTTTTAATGCAAATTTTAAAATTCCAAGTTGAGAGCACTCACCGCCTGCCGTGTAGTGTGATCCTAAGTTGGACTTTCTACGCCTGAAGGCCCTGTCCAGTACAAGGAAGAAGAAGAAGAAAACATTTTTACTAAGTGTTAACCCTTTCACTGCCAGCCATATTTCAGCCAAAAATGTCCATTGAAATTACCTGGGTAGAGAATAAAATCCATCTGCAGTATTAGGGATTCTTCTGTGACATATATAAAATAAGGTCTATCCTTACTTCCCAAAACCAAGACAATAGGGTCTTGGGATAATAGACCCCAGTTTGATGCCTTTTAGTGACATAGAAGTTAAATCATTGTGGTGCTAAAATGCGACTTTGGCGGTGAAAGGGTTAAGCCATGTGCTTGAACTTGTTGAAGTGTTTTCAGGTAGAGTTTTGGGTTGCCACATGCTTCTATAAAGATGTCTGTTACATAGACTTTTCCCTGGATGGGAACTTCAGTCAGTAAAAAGTAAACTCTAAAATCCATGGTTTTGTGGCAGTGCAGTCGTTTTTTAGATTTCATAAAATAAAGATGTATTGATTTTTATCATGATACGAGCCTTTGGGTTGGCTTGGTTGTAATCCCGATTTGTGATGAAGATTCTCGATGCACAGAGCTCCCCCTGGATGTGAAGTGGTGCCAGAGCCCCGCGGGGGAAGAGGAAGTGAGGTCAGTGTTCGACCAGATGACATCCATCTTGCTCTTCGACCTGGTCACCATCGCCGTTCCTGTCTTCGATAAGGTCAGTTGAATAACGGATGGTGAATGCCAGACGAGAATATTTCTGATGCTGCATTTTCTACTCTTGACATTTGCCAGAGCTAGAGTTTTTCCAGAGAATTTGCACATTTTAGTGTGAAGGTAATGAGCGCTTCTGTTGGCCCCGTGGAAAATTAGTACTCTACTGTCTTATTTTGCTTCCCTGGATGAAATAGAAGGCAACATCGATTTTTTTGCAGCATGTGGGCAAGAGTGTGCGAGACAGAAAGAAAAAGAATGAGTTTTGCGTTGCTAAGAAACGGTCTTCAGATGGAACACCACCTGGTGTTAAGGGTTTAGGACCGTAAGTCCACCTAAACAGCTCAGCTCAAAGTCATTAGGGGGGAAAAAAGCACTAAAGAAGGCAGTTGCCCAAACATTGGCATAGCCATGTGAAGAGAACAGAACAGAACAGCTGTTTATTGCCTTAGCAGTCAAAAACAATAGGCACAAAACAATAACAATTGAAAGTATTTAGAAGACAACCCCCCATGGGGATACCGGGGAGTCTTTTGTATAAATAGTTCCCCCACCTTCTGGAAGTTCTGTGCTTGTAGCGTCCTCTAATCTGTCACTCTCTTTGACTCTGCCTTTTCCCATTGCTTGCTGTCATCTACTATCTTTCTGTCTTTCCGGTCCATTCTCCTGTCTTTTTTCAAGAAACACTTTCAAAAAAATTTTCATCCAGCCGAAGTCGGACACGCTGGGCCTAATTATTTCTTACTTAGGCGCATAACAGCAGCATAACGCATCTGCGCTCATAATTGACAGGAAACTGTCTGAGCGATCGAAGAAGAAGAAAAAGAAGACAAAATACCATGCACAATTTTATTCTCGTCTGGCATTCACCATCTGTTATTCAGCTGACAGCACACAGAACATGTGTGTTGTCTTGTTTGTACTTCAGTATGTAGTTATTTATAATTATGGAAAAAGTGCTTTCCTGTCCGGCACGAATTATTGGACTGCTAACAACTTGCTCACTTTTTTCTCTCTCTTTTGTATGTGTGTGTGCACATTTGATTTATGTAGGAAATTATATTTTATTGTTAGTAATCTTGATTTGTGACTTGAAAGGCGTGGACTTAAAATCATTGCGATGAATAAAAACTTATTTTGAAGAAAAAGGAAGATTAGAAAAAATTTATTAGTGGCAATAGTGTGAGGGATAGAAAGAGAGGCCGCCACACGATTAAGTTGTCATACCCTGGCTTAAAGACTCCAGGGATCATCCCTACAGCTGAAGCACTTGAACACTATGGTACAAATGCACCAGCTAGGGGTGAGAACATTATGTGTGTGACCGTCTTTGATTACCCCGCCATGTGGGCAGCCACACTCCGACTTCAGAGGATTTTGAATACTGATGATGTTATGCTAGGAGCTTGTCATGGCTAAAGACAATCCCCGCATAACTATGCAGAGCATGAGAACATTTTGATGTAGCCTTGGTGTTTTAGCCTATGTCAGTTGGTCTGACACAGCCTTAAGCCAAGGCGACACGGTTAAGTGATAAGTAGATGCATATGGCTTGCTAGTTAAGTGAATGTAATGCTAATCAGGACCTGGCTGACGGGGTCAGTATTAGATTAGGCTGGGTTTTTGTTGTTGTTTTTTGTCCGACCTTCGAGCCTCGACGGTCATGGCAACGTACATGACCTGTGTTCACTCTGGATGCTAGAGTGTCCGTCTGAACCGTACGAGAAGAAGAAGAAACTGTTGATTGTGGATACTCAACTGGAGAAGAGGAAGATAATGTTGTGACCTGTGATTGACAGTGTACTGTTGCATTTCAGCTTTCCCCTCACGAATGGCTTCTGACGTCGCCCTTTTCCTGCACCTGTGTCTTGGAACTGTGGGTTCTGCTGATACTTCTGCTTCGTCACAGGAAGGAGAAGTTTGATAGCGAGGTGTGTGTAAATATGAGTGTACCAGTTCGCACATTACGTTCAGTTTCCGACCCTCTTTCTCTCCAGATCCCTAGGTATAAGCTTTCAACTGTTGGTCGGTGCTCTTTTGCTGTTTCAGGCCCAACCTGGAACGGGAGCGTCTTTTTGAGTCTTAGTTTACTTTGTTTAATCTCATTCGGCACCTAATGCACCTAACTGAGAAGTAGCAGCATGTCTGTCTTCAGCTGGAGAAATGTTTTGTAAGAGTGTCTAGAGTGTCTGTAGATAGTAAGTATTAAAGGGAAAAGGCTGATTCAAAGAGAGTGACAGATTAGAGAAAGTTAGAACAACACTTCCAGAAGGTGTATGAACTATTTGTACAAAAGACCCCCGGTATCCCCTCAGGGGATTCTTTGTAATGATGGTGGGACTTTATTCCTCAATTATGGTTAAGGTAAAGAGATTCTTTGACTAAAGTTATTGTTACTTTGGTTATAGCTCTGTTGATAAAAAGATTTAATTACCCGGTGTAAAATTATTTAACGAAAGTGCATGCTGTATTGCATGACGATTATTTACAATTTTATACAGTGAAACCCGTTTAGTACGAATTCCAGGGGAGAGGGCCAATTTACTCGTTGTAAGCATTGCTCGTTCAAACCATTTTATCGATTTTGGCAACCCTGACGAACCTATCAATCGGTCCTCACATCTACTGTGATGTGCGTGTTGGTAAAGTGTGAAAAAGACAGAAAAACGGAAACAACACACTTACCCAACAAAGCATGGTTGTAAGCCCAGTATCCTGTATCCATAGGGTTTTTAATGCCGATTACATACACTTTAAAACAGTTTATTAACACACGATAACATCAAAAACATAAAATCCACACACGCGCTTTAAGAGAAAGTTAAAATTTCCCGGAAGTCACAAGATCAGTGCGCAAAGAGTGAGTCCAGTGTCGTCTGCTTGCGCTGCAGACACCCAAGTTGTTATATCGGCCAATCAGAATGCCGCTTACATATCGAGGGGTCAGTCAAGATGGCGATGTTGTTGTCAGTGTGTACTCGTTCTAGCCAGGTAGTTGTGCAAGAAAGCTTGACTTTGGGATGGCGGTGTGGCTGTAAGTGCGTTCTCGTTCTAACCATGTAGTTTTTGCATAAAAGCTTGACTTTGGGAGTCAATAAATTGTACGTTATATGCAAGTTGCTCGTTGTAGCGAGCTTGTTGTATGCAGAATTATTTAACAAGGAAAAAGAAGGCTTGTGGTCGGGAATTTTGAAACCACTCGTTAAACACGGGCTCTCGTTTAAACCGTACTCGTACTAAATGGGTTTCACTGTACCGTAATTTCCGGCCTATAAGACGCAACTTTTTGACTGCACTTTGACCCCTGCGCCCTATCGGATGTATGCGCCTATTCTATTATCAAAATAGAAAAGTTATGTTGGGGTCAGGGGTGAAAAAATCACTCACCATGCGCTGGAAACTTCCGTCAACAAACCGGCAACAGCTCACATTTCACTGTCGATCGTGATCAGTTCTCTGCCGCGATCACATTCAGACAAAGCATTGATCGGATCAACGTCATCATGCCGAAGACCAAACGCATGTCATACGATGCAGAATTTAAACTGAAGGCAATTTCGTTGGCAGAAGAAAAAGGCAATAGGAGAGCTGCTTTTGAGATTGGGATCAACGAATCAATGATTCGAAAGTGGCGACTGCATAAGACGAAACTGAACGCGTGCAAGAAAACCCGGAAGACATTTCGAACATGCAGAGCTAGATGGCCAGAGCTAGAGACCGAATTAACTGACTGGGTTCAAGTCATGAGAGCCGATGGTAGGGGCCTGAACACTGTACAAGTACGACTGAAAGCCATAGAAATGGCAAAGGCAAAAGGCATCACTGATTTCACGGGCAATGTGACTTGGTGCTTTCCATTTATGCGGCGCCACAATCTGTCAATTCGTACGAAAACAACGCTATGCCAACAAGTACCAGCTGATCTGCAAGAAAAACTTCAACTCTTTCGAAATTTTGCGAACGAACAGATCGCGGAAAATCTGATCTCGTCGGATTTTGTTGTAAACATGGATGAAGTCCCACTGACGTTTGATATGCCTCTCACTCGTACAATCAATACCAAAGGGGAATCATCTATCGCGTTGAAAACAACAGGCCATGAAAAAACCCATTTCACCATCGTACTCGCTTGCACGGCTTCTGGGAAAAAGCTACCCCCCATGACAATTTTCAAACGAAAGACAATGCCAAAAGAGAAATTCCCACCTGGAATTGTTGTGAAAGTCAATCCAAAAGGATGGATGGACCAGTCAATGATGAAGAATTGGCTGGATGAGTGCTACTCGAAACGACCAGGTGGCTTCTTCCGTCGGTCAAAGTCTTTGCTCGTGATGGATAGCATGAGAGCACACATCACAGAGCCTGTGAAACAAGCGATCAAGGCAACAAACTCTGTTCTTGCTGTGATCCCCGGAGGGACAACCAAATTCTTGCAGCCTTTGGACATTTCAGTCAACCGCACTTTCAAAGTGAATCTCCGGGCTCTTTGGGAGAAATGGATGACTGACGGGGAGCATGCCTTCACCAAGACTGGGAGAATGAAGAGAGCCACGATCGCAGAAGTGTGCAGTTGGATCGTGATTGCATGGGATCAGGTTCCTGCTCGTGTGATAATCAGCGGATTCAAGAAAGCCGAAATCACACCAGCAGACGCAACAACTTCAGCACAGAACACAGAAGAGGAAGCATCAACATCAAGAGCAGACGACGGAGAGGCAAACTCCGAGAGCGATTCCGATTCCGATTCCGAAGATGACGTCACGCCACGGACAGACACGAACGAGGCCATTTTGACGGATGCACTCATGGCGCTGTTCAGGTCAGACACAGAGGAGTCGGATTTCTGTGGATTCTCTGCGCCTGAAGATGATGATGACTGATTGAAGTGAGTCGCTGCTGGATGACTTGCTTCAAGCGTTTTTTCATTGCATGCTTTTTGAAAGATTTCCTTTTGTATTGTTCAACAATTTGTTGCTTGTTGGTTTTTCATTTTCACAGGCCACTTTCGGTGATCGTTTCCTTCTTTCGCTGTTGCTCAGTTTTGGTTTCAATTTTCAAAGTAACCGGTTCTCTGCGCCTATTCCGCTGTATGCGTCCTATGTAATGTCAGGTTATGGGGTTTTTTTTAAAAAGAGGGGGTGCGCCTTATGCGCTGTGTCGCCTTATAGGCCGGAAATTACGGTATACCTTTTTTGCTTTATTTATTTATTTACATTTTTTTTGCAGTCATTTTGGGTGCAGTTGCATCAAACCCTGCAGACTTTGCACAACCCAACTGGAGAGATTAACGAGCCAGAGGAAGACATTGGTAAGTATAGTATAGTATAGTATAGTATAGTATAGTATAGTATAGTATAGTATAGTATCGTATCGTATGGTATGGTATGGTATGGTATGGTATGGTATGGTATGGTATGGTATGGTATGGTATGGTATGGTATAGTATGGTATAGTATGGTATGGTATGGCATAGTATAGTATAGTATGGTATAGTATAGTATAGTATAGTATAGCATGGTATAGTATGGTATAGTATAGTATGGTATAGTATAGTATGGTATAGTATGGTATAGTATGGTATGGTATGGTATGGTATAGTATGGTATAGTATAGTATGGTATAGTATGGTATGGTATAGTATGGTATGGTATAGTATAGTATAGTATAGTATAGTATGGTATAGTATAGTATGGTATAGTATGGTATAGTATGGTATAGTATAGTATGGTATAGTATAATATGGTATAGTATAGTATGGTATAGTATGGTATAGTATAGTATAGTATAGTTGTGCAGCGTATATAGGCCACAAGGCCTGTTGCTGATCTTTTGATCAGGAAACTAACTAGCCTAACTTTGGGCTACAACCTAGCAATCTTTTGATTGCTCTTATTTCTATGACTGTTCACACGGGCGGTCTGCAGCAGACACACTGGCTGTGGCACGCAGCGGGTGACTCACGTAAGCAGTCTTACATTTATTGTTCTTGCTATGGAGATGATGATATTTATCAAGGGCCTTCCATTTGCCTTGTTGCCTTCTTCTTGGCGGTGCATGGCTGCAATGAATGCCTTGGTTATTTTGCCACAGAACAGGGGAGGTTCTACCACTTGTGCTGGAAGAAAAGGCCTCATGGCTTGCGTTGTTGTCTTTTGAAATTGTAATTCAAACCAGCTTAAAGGGGGAAGAGCAGCCTAATTGGCTGCAACTGGTCAACTTTAACTCATTCGCATCGCTACGATTTTGAATGATTAAAAAAACTCACAAATCGCTCCAGCCGTACACACAAACAAAGCATACATAGACAAAAGGAGAAATGAAAGAAGATTACAGGTTTTTACTTCAGGTTTAGACATAGGGAAGTGGTAGATCAGACTTTTTTATATATAAACTTTAGACTTTATATAGAAAAACTCTCTACACCGATTGGTTCCCCCCACAACGAACCACTACAAAAGAAAAGTCAGAGGCAAAATTTTGGTCTAAGGGAGCGAAGCGAGTTTAGAAGTGACCAAGGTATGGTGTGCACACAGATTTACTTCCCTTGAAGCAAATGCATCAAATTGACAGCTATCTATTAATTCCGGACATATATGTCCGGAACGACTTGAATGAGTTAAAATCACAGCAAGGATGCGCATGGGATGTGCGTAGACTGAGCAGTTGGCTGTGTGTGTACATGCACGTGTTAACTGTTTATGTGTACATGTGCATGCATGCATGCCTGGTCTACTGAAATGCGCATAGTAAGAAGAGAAGTAATTATACAGACACAAGTCTCCTTCAGACCTGAGTGTGCATGTTGCTTTCATTTGCCATGGTTTATTTTCCCTGTTGGTGCAGACACTGATGTATTCGTCTTGACGGTCTCTCCACCCCCTAGCAGACCGCTGGCCTTCTGTCTGTGGCTGACCACGCACGTGGCACACCTGTTTGCCTTTGACCCCCAGGGTAACGTCACTAGCCCAGTAAGGTTTACTTGTTTGTTGTTGAGTTATTTGGTGTGTGTTAGTGTGTGGTGTGTTAGTGTGTGTGTGTAAGTGTGTGTGTGTGGTGTGTTAGTGTGTGTGTGGTGTGTTAGTGTGTGTGGTGTGTTAGTGTGTGTGGTGTGTTAGTGTATGTGTGGTGTGTTAGTGTGTGTGTGTGGTGTGTTAGTGTTAGTGTGTGTGTGGTGTGTTAGTGTGTGTGGTGTATGTATGTGTGTGGTTTATGTATGTGTGTGTGTGTGTGGTGTGTTAGTGTGTGTGTGTGTGTGTATGTTAGTGTGTGTGGTGTGTGTGTTATGTGTGTGGTGTATGTATGTGTGTGGTGTGTGTGTGTGGTATGTGTGTGTGTGTATGTGTGAATGTGTGTGTCAAAGTCAAAGTCAAACTTTTATTTAAAGATGGACATTGAATAAGCAAGCATGTGTGTGTGTGTGTGTGTGCTGACCATGAATGTGTCGCACCGTTTTACATTCGATCCCAAGAGCAACATAGCTACCCCAGTAATGTTTTCTTGTTTATTTGTTGAGTAATTATTTATGGTTGTTTGTGTTTGTGGGTGGATTGGTGGGAGAGAGAGAGAGTATGTGTGTGTGTGTATGTTTGTGTTGGTTAAATTATGTTTTGTGTGTGTGTTTATGGTGTGTGTGTACGCGTGTGCATGTGTGTGTGTTTATGGACTGTGTTTATGGTGTGTGTGTATGCGTGTGCATGTGTGTGTGTGTTTCCATGTTCACTACAATTCACAGCCTATTATTTGTACTGCAGGATCCAACCCAGACCTGTTTCCCTGCCGTCCAGATGACTATGGAGAAAATGATGAAGGTGGGTGCGCTGGTTGGACTGGATTGTTCTCTGTTGTGACCTCATCTGCAGAGGGTATGGTTTGTCTTGGATAAGAACATTGGTGAAGAATACAGGACAGGATTTTGGTGAAATCTGATAAAGGGTTGGGATATCAGCTAATGAAAAACGAACCCCAGCAAACAAACATGTTCATCCTTTTGGACTGCTGGTGTCGGATTCCACAACCTGGCAAGTCAGGGTGTGGCTGCGAGTTGGGACTTTGAAGAAGGGGTGTGGGAGTGATGCCATGGTACAGCCCAAAAGATGGGACAGCTAAAAAAAAAAAGTACATATTCTGTGACAAGTTTTTCTTCTTTTGGTCTTCTCTCTTCTTCTTCCTTCTCCTTCTCCTACTCTTTGAACGTATTTTAACATTCCATTACTTTATATTCTTCTTCAGTATGCTGGCATGTTGTCTGTCAATCAGCTAATATATATCAGGGTTCGAAATTAGCGCGTGCCCGGAGCCAAATGCTACGAAAAGTTACCTCGGGCTCTCAAACTTTTGGTCAAGCGTGCCCCAAAGGCACTCAAAAGAAAAAGCTAGGCCAACCTACGATCGAGTAACAAACGCGTCGTCTGTTGAGCAATTGGTTGGATGCAGAGTCGCCAAATTTTGTTTTCGTACTTCACTGCGCATGTGCAAACGGATGCTGTTAAGTTTTTGTTGACGCGATTCAAACGTTTAGATCAATAGTCCTACGATGTTTCCGATCTTCAACAAAAGAAAGGCAGCTAAAGAAATATGGCTTCATGGTGAGTCATGAATCAAACAGAATTAGCAGTCTTTTAATGCGTTTGTTGTTTCCAAAATAACAGTCTGTAGTGGTGATTTTTCCTGTGAATCTTGGCACTCAAAATCAGAATGGGGTTTTATGATACAACTACTTATTTGGCACCGAAACTACTCATTTCAGCTGTCCAGACTTCTCAAGACTTGTGTAGGGGGTAAAGAAGTCTGATTTTGTTTTTGTTGCATCCTGTGTATGCGCTATCTGTGGCACAGACTCCGATCAAAGAAGAGATGCTGAGGGCCTGCCTCCGCTGTTGCCTGTCGGTGACGTCCATGTGGAGCCCTCCCAGCCAGCTCATCACTCTTCTGTGGGAACATTTCGCCAAGAAACTGGTGAGGATTGACAGTCATATGTATTGCTGTTGCCTGTCAGTGACGTCCATGTGGAGCCCTCCCAGCCAGCTCATCACTCTTCTGTGGGAACATTTCGCCAAGAAACTGGTGAGGATTGACAGTCATATGTATTGCTGTTGCCTGTCAGTGACGTCCATGTGGAGCCCTCCCAGCCAGCTCATCACTCTGCTGTGGGAACACTTTGCCAAGAAACTGGTGAGGATTGACAGTCATATGTATTGCTGTTGCCTGTCAGTGACGTCCATGTGGAGCCCTCCCAGCCAGCTCATCACTCTTCTGTGGGAACACTTTGCCAAGAAACTGGTGAGGATTGACAGTCATATGTATTGCTGTTGCCTGTGAGGATTGACAGTCAGATGTATTGCTGTTGCCTGTCAGTGACGTCCATGTGGAGCCCTCCCAGCCAGCTCATCACTCTGCTGTGGGAACACTTTGCCAAGAAACTGGTGAGGATTGACAGTCAGATGTATTGCTGTTGCCTGTGAGGATTGACAGTCAGATGCATTGCTGTTGCCTGTGAGGATTGACAGTCAGATGTATTGCTGTTGCCTGTGAGGATTGACAGATGTATTGCTGTTGCCTGTGAGGATTGACAGTCAGATGTATTGCTGTTGCCTGTGAGGATTGACAGTCAGATGTATTGCTGTTGCCTGTGAGGATTGACAGTCAGATGCATTGCTGTTGCCTGTGAGGATTGACAGTCAGATGCATTGCTGTTGCCTGTGAGGATTGACAGTCAGATGTATTGCTGTTGCCTGTGAGGATTGACAGTCAGATGTATTGCTGTTGCCTGTGAGGATTGACAGTCAGATGCATTGCTGTTGCCTGTGAGGATTGACAGTCAGATGCATTGCTGTTGCCTGTGAGGATTGACAGTCAGATGCATTGCTGTTGCCTGTGAGGATTGACAGTCAGATGCATTGCTGTTGCCTGTGAGGATTGACAGTCAGATGCATTGCTGTTGCCTGTGAGGATTGACAGTCAGATGCATTGCTGTTGCCTGTGAGGATTGACAGTCAGATGTATTGCTGTTGCCTGTGAGGATTGACAGTCAGATGCATTGCTGTTGCCTGTGAGGATTGACAGTCAGATGCATTGCTGTTGCCTGTGAGGATTGACAGTCAGATGTATTGCTGTTGCCTGTGAGGATTGACAGTCAGATGCATTGCTGTTGCCTGTGAGGATTGACAGTCAGATGTATTGCTGTTGCCTGTGAGGATTGACAGTCAGATGTATTGCTGTTGCCTGTGAGGATTGACAGTCAGATGTATTGCTGTTGCCTGTGAGGATTGACAGTCAGATGTATTGCTGTTGCCTGTGAGGATTGACAGTCGGATGTATTGCTTTGTGTCAATAGGTTACAGACTGTAAGGCACACCTTACTGTAAGGCTCATCCCCCACATTTTACACTAAATTCAGAATTTTGTTTTGGGGTTACACTTTCTGACTGTTTTGTTCATCATCATATTATAAGGCGCAGGGTTTGGCTAAAATTTGTTTATACAGTGGGACCTCCATTATAAGACCTTCAAAAATCATCCAAAATGAGGTCTTATAAGGGAGGTAATTTTAATACTTACAAAGAAAGGCAATGTCTCAAAGTAGGTCTTATGTGGGAGGGAGTCTTATAATGGGAAGTCTTATAAGGGAGGTTCCACTGTAGTTATTAAAATTACCTCCCGTACGACTCCCTTCCATTTAAGACCTCATTTTGGATGATTTTTGAAGGTCCTATAAGGGAGGTTCCACTGTAAGTGGGGAAGCCTTGAAGCAAGAAATTACAGCACTGACAATTCATTTGGTTACAAAGTGTGTTCCCTCCAACCCCTCTGTTGTTTCAGAATGACCGCTTTCAAGTGCACACCACCAGTATTGAGGGCCTGGCTGTTCTCACGTAAGACAAGCCCATCATTTCTTCTTCGAGTCATTATTTACGTCAATATCTGTATTGTTATAAATTCGGGACTTTCCTGGTGTTGCGCTGCCTCCGGGCATTGCCTCCGGGATCACTCCCACCATCTTTATTATCCACCAATGTCCCACTTTTTTTATTTCTAAAATCAAATCCTCAAATATCTAACTTCTTTCGGTTTTGAATCTCATAAATATCTTTCTGCATTGTAAACTGTGTGTCTTCTTCTTCTTCGCCTTAGGCAGCCAACTTCAGCACGCTGAAGATTCTGCTGCACTTTAGGGGGTAGTACGAAAAAGAAAGAAAATAAGTTCAGCAAAGATAGGGTAGATAGTGAGATAGGATGAAATATTATTCTATAAATATTTCAATTATTTCCTGACTAGCTTGGGATAATTTCTTTTTCCTCATAATATGTCATTTCGCTTTGTACTCTATCTTTTGCTATTTTCTCTCTTTTTCGTACTACCCCCTAAAGTGCAGTAGAATCTTCAACGTGATGAAGTTGGCTGCCTGAGGCGAAGAAGAAGACATGTGTCTGTTCCAGACCGGAGGACGTTAATAATAATAATAATAATAATAGTACATTTATATAGTGCTTTACCTCAGATGAGCCCAAAGTGCTTTACAATCAATTATTCATCAACAGACAACAAAAACAGCATTCAAGAGTGACACCAACCAGCAACAACGCATATGCAAAGCAACTCTCTCTCTCTAACACACACACACACACACACACACACACACACACACACCCACAAGCGGATTTTCATTCATTCTTCGAGACATCTTCATCTTTGTCTCCCCTTACCTTCAGCACATTCCCCCCTTCCCACCACCCCCACTTTTTGTTGTTGTTGTTGTTGTTGTTGTTGTTGTTGTTGTTGTTGTTGTTGTTGTTGTTGTTGTTGCTTGCTTTTGAGATTAGCAAATAAATAGGGGGAGAATAATGGTCTTCAGTTTCTGGTTTAAACAAAATTCTTCTTCTTCTTCGATCGCTCAGACATGTTTCCTGTCAATTATGAGCGCAGATGCGTCATGCTGCCGTTATGCGCCTAAGAAATAGTTAGGCCCAGCATGTCCGACTTCGGCTGGAGGAAATGTTTTTGAAAGTGTTTCGTGAAAAAAAGGCAGGAGAATGGACCGGTAAGGCAGAAAGATAGTAGATGACAGTAAGCAAAGGGAAAAGGCAGAGTCAAAGAGAGTGACAGATTAGAGGAAGTTACAAGCACAGAACTTCCAGAAGGTGGGGGAACTATTTATACAGAAGACCCCCCGGTATCCCCATGGGGGAAACAAAATGTATTCTCCGTTATTTGTAGTTAAAGAAAGAAAAAACTGAGTATAAGAAGCCAAGACTTATGGATTGAACCCAACGAACATACTACCAACAGTGCAAAGAAAAGGTGCATCTCGTTCTTACTCGGGCAAGAGATTTGTCAGCCTTTAGGCTGATTTCAGGCTTTTTGGTGGCCCCAGATGTCATTTTTGAGATCGAAAAGAAACCAACTGAGTATAGAAATACCTCTTATAAGTGAATAAGCATGAACTAAATGTATCAATTCCTCTCTTAATGCTGTTTTTAAGGCTTAGATTACTAAAAAAAAAAAAGGCTCCAGTTTCAGGGGGCTTCAGCCTTTTTCGGATGCTTTTCAGCCTAAATCACAATTTCTCAATCTCATGCCTGTTACTTCACAATCTTCTGTTTGTCAAGTGTGAAGCGTAATAACGATGACTGTTGAAAGTGGGAAATGCTCCCCTCGTTCCTGCTGTTTTTTGTTTCCTTCTTTCTTATTCATTCCACTAGAATTTCCAGCACTTTGTTTTCCCTTGTATATGAAATAATTCTTTTGATTCCTGGTGTTAACTATACCATCTTTTTGTTTCACCAGATTTAGGGGGGGAACCCCACAAAGGCCACTTAACAAATATTCTAACCTCTTCACTGCCCCGTCACGGATATTTCCGTCAACTTCCGGTAACCTGTAAACTGCCCCATCAAGGAAATATCCGTCATAGGGTTATTCTAAGAGTTTCCCTTTTTCTATCCATATGCTTTTTGCAGTATGTTCGAATGCATGTGAGAGTTCTCAAAGGATAGTATGTTCAATTCCCGTTCAAAAAAGTATAGGGTATATGCACTTTTATTCAGAATTTTTTGCGATAAACGTAAACCTAAAACGGCTTGGCAAATGGTTGCCCCGGAACCGGGCTCGGCAGTGAAGGGGTTAAGTATTCAGATCAATGTCCAATGATTGTTTTCATTTATGAAAGTAGATTTTTTAGTTCTATTATGTTTCGTTATTTTAAGATGTAACTTTGTGTGTGTGTGAATGGTTTTGTTTTTTGTCATTTGTCCACTTAAAGTTCTTGTTTTTGTCTACCCAGAAAATCATCATCTTCCCTGTTGGACCGATGCAGGAAGTGGTGTAGTACAGAGGATTCTGGGTAAGTCTGGTGAGAACATGTGTCTACTTCCGTGGAATCTGCAAAGTTATAGGAAATTAAAACAAGGGTTTTTTCTTCTGATCCTGTTCTTATTGCATAAAAAACCTGGATTGAATAGCATGTGTATTATTGTGTAATATTATTGTATTATTATTGCAAGTTCTTTGCATTGGCTTCCTGTCGCAGACAGAATTGAGTATAAACTAAACACCCTTTGCTATAAGTCTATCCATAAAGCTGCTCCATCTTACCTCTGCGACAATATTTCCATCTGTACGCCAGCTCGCACTTTACGTTCAGTTTCTGACCCTCTTTCTCTCCAGACCCCATTCTACCATTTTTGTCCCTAGGTATAAGCTTTCAACTGTTGGTCGGCGCTCTTTTGCTGTTTTAAGACTGACCTCCTGGAACAAACTTCCTCTCTCCCTCCGTCAGCGACCGACCCTCTCTGCTTTCAAATCAAACCTCAAAACCCATCTGTTCCCCCGTCATTGAAGCTTAGCTCACTCTCTTTCTCTCCTCTCTCTCTTGCCTTTAGGTCTGTTTCTATTGTATTCCTTTGATGTCAATCTTGTGTGTTCGTTTTTGTATAGTGTTTTTGTTTGAATGCGTTATGAATGCTAACGTGTGTGTGCGCTTCAAAATGATTTCTATCAAGATTTAGTGATGTACAAATACTCTATGTTGTTATGTTTCAAGCATGGAGTGCATTGCTTTATTGGACATTGTGGCTGCCTTTTGGAAAAATGAATTGCTGTTTGTGCAAGGCCATAAAACATTTTTGTTTTGTTTTTTGTTCATGTATGTATCATACCCATTCTGTTGTGTTTTTTGCTTCAGAATTTTGCTTACTTGCTTTCTGCTTTTAACTGCTTTATTGTTGTAAACTTCTTTACTCTTAAACTCTCAGCCAATTCTTGCGTTTGGTGCTTTTAAGATATCAAACTGTTATATATAATGGCACATAAGCTTCTTTACTCTACATAGACTTTCATCTTTGCCAAATTTTCACTGTGTGATGGATTCCAAGATTTCAATACGCTTCTCGCCCTTACACACATGACACACACACACACACACACATGAACTCACACATCACACACACAACACACACACACTCACACACACACACACACACACATGCACACACACACACACACACACACACACACACACACACACTCACACACACACGCACACACACACACACACACACACACACACACACACACACACACACACACACACACACACACACACACACACACACACACACACACACACACACACACACACACACACACACACACACACACACACACACACACACACACACACACACACACACACACACACACACACACACACACACACACACACACACACACATTCCCTCTCTCTCTTCTGCAGAACATAATGCACCCCACCATTCACAAAGGCATGAGTATGCATGCATCTGAATGGTGTATTGTGAATAGATTCATGCTCAAAACTAAAAAACAGGTTGGAACAAGAGTCCAGTTTTCACCTGTACCTTCGACTTCTCGCGAGACTTCTGGGACACAGTGGTGCCCTCATGGAATGGCGGCAGATCAAGGGAAGGTAAGTCGTGTTATACTGTTATAGAAGCTGTGTTATGCTTTGCAGATAAATGTTCTCTCTCTCTGTTCCAAACTACAAACATGAACAGGATAGGAATTTTGCTCATACTGTTCTTTGAAGACAATGTGTTGCTGCTGCTCATTGTTATAGTCATGATTTCCCACGAAGACAGAGTGTGGCTGCCCACGTGGCGGGGTAATCAAAAACGGTCACAAACGTAATGTTCTCATCCCTAGCTGATGCATTTGTACCATAGTGTTCAAGTGCTTCGGCTGTTGGGATGATCCCTGGAGTCTTTTAGCCTGATATACATTTCCAACAACAACATAATTATGATTACTTTGCTGCTGCTGCTTATGATAATGTTGATGATTATAAATTTATTCTGGCTTTTTGCTTCAAGTTTCACCAGCAACTTTTTGCAAGAGACTGGCCTGCTCAGCATGAGGATGATGATGATGATGTTGGTAATGAGTGTAATGACGATGATACGAATGATGATGATGATGATGTTCAGGTTTTTCTGGAAGTTTCACCAGTGTCACATGCAGAAGCTGCAAGAGACTGGCCTGGAAGGAATGGCAGGATGGTTAAGACATTCACCTGCCAATTCATTGCACGAGTGTCCTGGGTTCGAATTAGGATCCGGGCCTCGTCCTTTCTTTCCTGTTTGACGGGAAAATTGAACTGAACGCCTGGGGCAGTGTGTGGATGCCTTGTGCCTCCATACGGGGAGCTGGATGACCTCGACCCCTCCACGAGTCTCTCTCTGTGAGGATACCGGGGGGTCTTTCGAAAAACAAAGTCAGAAAGATAGTAGATGATAGAAAGCAAAGGATAAAACTTCCAGAAAGTAGGGGAACTATTTTTTGAAAGATCCCCCGGTATCCCCATGGGGAGAGACTTGTGGAGGGGCGGGGTTGTCCAGCTCCCCGTATGGAGGCACGAGGCAGCCACCCATTGCCGCAGATAATGATTATAATATTAACGATGATGATATTCTTTTCATCCAGGTTTTTCTCCAAGTTCCACCAGCGCCGCATGCAGGAGATGCAGGAGACAGGGCTGCACAACATGATGATGAAACAACGATAATGATTATGATGATAATGATTATAATATTAACAATGATAATATTCACTTTATTCAGGTTTTTCTCCAAGTTCCACCAGCGCCGCATGCAGGAGCTGCAGGAGACAGGGCTGCACAACATGACCTGCCTGTTCCTCACTGTGGCCCTCTGTGTGGACCCCGAAGAACTGGTAACCACGTCCAGCAGGTGGCCTTGTTCTGGCAGGGCTGCCTGCAGACATTTTTTTGGGGGAGCTTTGTCCCTGGAAGGGCAGAGTCCCTGGAATAATCCACTCTATGTTTTTAATCTGATGTCCCTGGAATCTGATAAAATTAACGATTAACCCTCTTGCATTTATTCCACCCAAAACCGCCCAGCCAGAAGTTGCCTCTGTGTATTCAAGTCGCCCAAAACCGCCCGTAGCTTGCCCCCACTCTGAGACCCCCTCTGATGGCATTTTCATCACGCGCTAAGTTCTGGCCTGTTATACACACACTATGAAGAAGCTTCTCACTTGCAGTGATGTGGTAGTAACTACTGTATGACGCTCTGTGTGCTTCAAAAGGAAAGAATCTGAACACTAGAAGGGTTTTTTTCTGCAACAAATGCGAATGCAAGAGGGTTAAAAAATGCTCATCAAGCATTTGTCTTGGCATGGAAATGAAGCACCCTATAAAAAAAGACGGCAATTTGAATTGCTTTATCACAATTGACTAAAACAAAAAAACAGAAAAACAACACTACGTTAGTAAACTTTCATTCCATAATATGGGTGGTGCTCCTCTGGCTGCAATGCGCTCTCCAGGTGGGAGCAACTAGAATTTCACAGACGCCTCTGTGACTATAAAGTACATAATAATAAATAATAATGTGTGAAGATCGGACGCAGGAAGTGTGGCTCTTTTGAAATGAACAACTGTCACATCAGTATTGAAAACCTCGAAGACAATGTGCAATGAGATTGTGCAAGCATTATAGAAGGCTTTCATTCTACACACTCCTGAATGGTTTTAATAATTATTTAGTCCAAGTGTATGTTAAGTCCCTTTTTATTAAAGGAGAAAACTGCTGAGTCAGAGAAGATCACAGGTTATTGGTTTTGATTATGATTCTTGTTGATGATGCGTAGGTCCCTGGAAAGAAGCCTCTGTCCTTTGGGTTTTTCTTCTTCAGGTTTTAAATTGATTTTAATGAAACCAAAAGAGAGTTTACAATTGCGCAAAAGAGAACAGTGCGTATGAAGAAACAAATGTACAAAGAATAATGACATGTATCATGTTCAGGCATGCTGCTCTAATACCAGCAAAAATGTACACCCTTCATAGGAAAAAGAATGTGGCTAAACCATGTGATAATATGAGAATCAACAATACAGAAAAAACCACCCAGAACACATGGATAAGTAAGAAATTATTGGGAAAAGACTGTAGATCCTGTTATTGATGTTCATCTGAAACGCACTGAATACATGCAAGCCTAAACAGCAACTTACAAACCCTTGCCATGAGGACAACTAGGCAGACACAAAGACACACACAGTCTGTCCTTTGTTTTTAACCAATCTGTTCTTGGAAGCTGAAAAAAAGGGTAGGCAGCCCTGTTGTCGCTGTTCGTATTGTTGTTGCTGTTGTTCTTGCTGCTGTGGTTAACTAACCACTTCCATCTAGAATAGAGGGGTGTTGTGATCATTCAGGTTTTCTGTTTCTTTTTTTCTCTTCTGTTTATCTGTGTAACAACTTGTAAACCACCACACAGAATCACTTAAAATTTTGCATGATGGTCTGTTAACCCAAGCTGATGATGACAATGTGCAGCTTTACAAACCGTTTTTTAAATAAAGAGGAAGCTGCAAGCTCTGTTTGAACACCCATTTATTGAAGATATTAGTCTGATGACTTGGATAATTGGATAAACATGAGGAGGAATCAATTTCTTTGAAGATATTACCTGGAGGACTTGGATAATTGAAAAAACAAAAACTTGAAGAAATATTGTAACATCGAGACTTTGTTGGTTTGTCCCATAATAAAATAAGATCGCTTGCGCTGACTCAGCATATACAGGGTTACTTTTGTTTTGCCTATTTCCGAACATACTGTCCCTTCCCCACAGGCCAAGAAGTTGCTGGCCCTGTATGACATGGTAAACCTCACCTCAGGCTACAGTCGGCTTCGCATGCAGCTGTGGTGTGGGGCCCTGGCCATGACTCAGCATTTAGCCAAACTGAGGCTGCCCTTTACCTTCCTGGCCGAGAAAATGGCCGCCTCTTTCAATGCTGTGGCGAAGTGAGTTTTCTTCTTTATCTTGTTCTGTTGTTTATTTTTCAGTTTGCACACACAAAAATGAAATTTGCGTGCCGAAATGTCAAAGGCAAAAATACTGTCGAAGCATTAGTATTGATAATTTTGATACAAGTTTGTTTTTATATGTAGTGGGTGCAGTTACATCACTCAGGGTATGTTCAGGTGAATCAACTTTTACAAGTCAAATTTTTCATCATCAAATGCATTTTCTTATTCATGTGTGTGTGTGCATGCATGCGTGCGTGCTGGGAGAACTACAAAAAGTAGGTCAGCTTGAGGTCTATGAAGGGGGATGGTGAATAAGAGAGGGGGGGGGGGGCGTAGTGTGAGAAAATGCCTTTTGCGTGGAAAACGCTATTTGTAATTGTTTGGATTCTAGGGGAGTGTGAAGGGGACGTAAATGTAGTTATTGTTATTTCGTTTCGGGTTGTTCCTTATGATAAGTGCGTTGTTTTGTTGTTGTTTCTGCTCAGATTTTTAACTTTTTTGTGAAGCACTTTTTAAGGAGAATAAGCACTATATAAGTTGTCATTATTATTATTATTATTATTATTATTATTATTATTATCAATATTTGGTCAAAGTAAGGGATAAGGCTAGGAACATGCTTGAGTTAATTTTAAGCTTTTCAAGACACATGCGCATAATTTTTTTTTCGTCCCGTGACTGAGCGCCGTAACTGTAGCCTGGGGGATGCGGTTACGGATCCATAATCCATAACAGCCTCTGCCTTTTTGAAAAAAACACTTTCTAGCATGTTCAGCCATTGCATAAGATTGATGGTCCTAATGGTGAATGGTGTGCATTTGTTGTTGTTGTTGAAGGCAAGTGTCCAGTTGTGCAAAGGACTTTGGTCAGAGGCAGGAGTTCTCCCCCCTGGTTGTTCTGTACGTCGACGGAGTGAGGGACGTCGTGGAGCTGTCTCAATTGGACGGAGCGGAGCACATTTTCATAGGTAAGAGAATGGGAGTGTGTGTCCTTCATTTAGCATCTGTTTACTTAACCCTCTCACTCTGATCAATCGAACCGATAATCTATATTGAATACCAAGTGATGGGAAGTAACTCCGAACGTCACACCAAATCTTTTATTTAAAAAAATCACCCAGAATAAAGTCTAACTCAAAATTTGATTTCTGAAAGATGCATATTGAATAGCAATGATGATATTTTCATTGCAAAGCTAACACACTGTCACACAACAAACCATGAATTGGAATTAAAAAATCCGTAATGGCACTCCGAGCATCGCGCCGAGTCAATACTGCGCACGTCACGTGGAAAGAAGAAAAAAATTGGGGTCACTTCGAAAAATCCGTTCAAAAAGACTAGTGGGTCCTTTCCCTTGCTGTAAGAACCAAAAACGGACCACTGAGAGTCAGGAACAGGAAGAACTAACTTAGTATATTGCATTTTGGGTAGGGCAAAAGTGAAAGTATCTTTAGACCGGGCGTTCAGCGGGCGCAATCGGGGGCTACGGGAGCCAATGGTAAAGAAAACTTTCGGTCGGATCTGGCGTATGCAGCCGTGGGAGGGTTAATGTGGTATAAGACAAAAATGGGAGGATTTCTTGCAAGAAGGTAGGACAGGAAAGAAGGAATGTTCAAGAATGAGAGTAAAGAGTATATCGTCGCTGTGCGACGCTAACCGTGTATTTACACAATCAGTGATTTTACAGGAGCATCAAAAAACATATTGTCGCCTGCTACAAAGTCAATCCCCATTTGATATACGCTTGACCCTTCTTCTTTACCGATGAGTAAACATGTGACACAATAAAAGTTGCATTAACACCCAAAATGTTCGTGATAATTCAGTTACACGGTTAGTCACAAAGTTAGTGCATTGTTCTCACAATGGGAGATGAGACAGCTTTGCAGTTACACGATTAGCGTGACAGTTACACGCTTATTGTGTCAAAACCAGCAACAACCCGCCACATACAGTGATTATTTCCGTGTATCATGTGACAAATTTGAGCATTTTCATTGGTCGCAGACACAAGATATTTATAGAAGACCTGCGTGAGGTCACTGGAAGGAGTTTCAGTAAAAAATCTATTTTTGTCAAATTTTGTAGATACACGGTTAGTGTCGGACAGCGACGATATGTGTGTTAGTTTTCATGTAAAAAACAACAACAAATCTTAGTTTTGTTTTGTTTCTGTTTTTTCTTGTTTGTGGAGTTTGTGTGCAATTTGGTGAGTTACTTGTAGTAGACACTTCCAATTGCTTTTTATTGATGTTTTTGTGTGCACATTTTGATAAAATAAAAAAATGCATAGGAGACATGTCAAAACATTCAGATTCACATGATATCGGAAGGTCTTTTGTATATATAGTCCCCCACCTTCTGGAAGTTATGTGCTTGTAGCTTCCTATCATCTGTCACTCTCTTTGACTCTGCCTTTTCCCTTTGCTTACTGTCATCTACTATCTTTCTGCCTTACCAGGTCCATTCTCCTCTTTTTTTTCACGAAACACTTTCAAAAAGATTTCCTCCAGCCGAAGTCGGACTTTGCTGGGCCTAACTATTTCTGAGTTAGGCGCATAATGGCAGCATGATGCATCTGCACTCATAATTGACGGGAAACTGTCTGAGCGATCGAGGAAGAAGAAGAAAGAAGAAGTTAACAAGTCTTTTGTTTTTTATCCCAAGAAAGCAAGTAATGGCAGTGACAGTGAAGAAGATTGTGACAGAACTGAGTCACTGCCAAGTCAGTGCAGAGACTGTTATGAGACTCTTTGAGGTTTCCTTACAACCGCTGGTTTTCTTGAAATTCCTTGGAGCCAGGCTCAGACCTTCCCCCTGTGGGGATATAGGGGAACCTTTTGTCAGGGGTGCATGTGGGTGTGCCTAAGCCTGAATTCAGGCAGTTTGATGCAGGTTCAGGCAGCTGACTGCCTGAAGAAAAGGCTTTTCAATACGTTAGCCCTGCCAAAGATATTCTAAAAGGGTAAGATGGCTTGCTTAAGAGCTCGGCGAACCGGGCTGATAGAGTTATCGTTAGTGGCGACAGTACACGTTTCACCCAACAGGCTATCCAAAAACTCAGACTGGAACTTGAACGGAGAATTCAACTGGCCTATCGACGTGTAAAATGTGTCCTGTTTAAAAGGGACATAACCAGTGTTTCTGTCCTCACTACTCATATAGGGAAAAGAGACCGGATGGTTATCTTCCCCTATACAGTCTTTGGAAACTGCTCTTGTTCATCTGCAACTCTGCAAAATAGTTCAGGCAAAAGTTTGGGCCACTGCATGCACCCATGTTTTGTTCAAATAGTTCATCCACATTTTGGACGTTCTGTGCTTGTAACTTCCTCTGATCTGTCGCTCTCTTCTATTCTGCCTTTTCGCTTTGCTTACTGTCTTTCTAGAGTCCATTCTCCTGCCTTTGTTCTAGAAACTCTTACTAAAGAAAGTTTTTGACTCCAGCAGAAGATGGCCATGCTGAGCCTATTTCTTAGTTGGGCGCATAATGCAGCATGACACATCTACGCTCATGTGGCAGGAAAGTCTGAACGACCGTCAAAGAAAAGAAAAGGCTCGGGCTTGCGGGCAGATTATACAGAGGCAGTGATATAGTTGAAGCTCAGTAAACCGACCACCCAACAGACTGGCCAAACCTGTCCGTAATTGATGATTTTCTGAAAAAAAACTAGGGGAGAGCACTTCGTGAAAACTATAGGTTGATTACCTCAACTTACTCGGTCAAAACCATGGTGGCTTGGCGTCGAAGCTTGAAACTGCAGGATGCGCATCAGCAACTTGCAAACATTTTTTTTGCAAAGTGAACTGGGAGAACTTGCAAAATGTGACGGCATAAATGGGGGCATTTTAGAATGACGCATGGTGTCAACAAGGTGTTGACTGTAAGTCTACTCAAACACACGAGGTGAGAGCTGGGGATGTACCTGATGGTAGAGTAACTTCCCTGTTTGACCGATTGAATTGGGCAAGATCACAAGGTGTTGACTGTAGTCAGAATAGCGCTGATGGGGCTTTAGAGAAAGGCATTGATGGGTGCATTGTGGACTGACGGATGACAGCGTCAACAAGGTGTTGACTGTCGTCAGAATAGCGCTGATGGGGCCGTCGAGAAAGGCATTGATGGGGGCATTGTGGTCTGACGGATGACGGCGTCAACAAGGTGTTGACTGTAGTCAGAATAGCGCTGATGAGGCTGTAGAGAAAGGCATTGATGGGGGCATTGTGGCCTGACAGATGACGGCGTCAACAAGGTGTTGACTAGTCAGAATAGCGCTGATGAGGCTGTAGAGAAAGGCATTGATGGGGGCATTGTGGTCTGACAGATGACAGCGTCAACAAGGTGTTGACTGTAGTCAGAATAGCGCTGATGGGGCTGTAGAGAAAGGCATTGATGGGGGCATTGTGGTCTGACAGATGACAGCATCAACAAGGTGTTGACTAGTCAGAATAGCGCTGATGAGGCTGTAGAGAAAGGCATTGATGGGGGCATTGTGGTCTGACAGATGACAGCGTCAACAAGGTGTTGCGCACTTGCGGGGACTCTGAGATGCGGCACATTCTGACTGCTCTGGATTCCATTGTCATGAAACTCAGGTAGGTCATGTTTACCTGTGTCAGTGTGTGTGTGTGTGTGTGTGTGTGAAAATATATTGAATAAGGTATTTTTAACAATATGCATGTATAAATGTAGGAATTTATATGCATTTTCCCCCCGGCGGGCTTCCACCTATCATGGTGGGGGGGGGGCTTACGGAGAGTAGCCCAGCAGCCTCCTAAAGTCCAACCACACGTCCTCGTCGTAGGAGGCGGGCAACGGCTTAGGCTGGCTTATGTGGTTAAGGCCCTCCCGTAGGGATACCGGGAGGTCTTTCAGCAGAAATAGTTCCCCCTTCTTCTGGAAGTTCTATGCTAGTAACTTCCCCTACTCTGTCACTCTCTTTGACTCTGCCTTTTCTCTTCTTTTTGCTTTCTGGCGTCTACTTTTTTCTGCCTTGTTGGTCCATTCACCTGCATTTTTTCTATAAAACCCTTCCACGTTTTTCCTTTTTACAATTTATGACATGCCAGTTTTTTTTAATTGTACACTGGCATCCACGAGTGATAATTGCGCACTTGAGTGGGCACCTGTTGTCCATTCTGCAACACACACACGCATGCTTGACACAACACTAACAGTCACACAAAACAGACACACAAACACAACAGTTTTGATCATCTTGCCAACTGTCCAAGATCTGTTAGGCCGGGTTCACATTAGACGCGTAAGTTCCATACGGAAAACCCTAAATAAGTGGAAGAAAGAAGGATAAAAGTTTACGCATATACGGGAAATTCGGACACGTGCGCAAATCGTTTCCCTTCTTTGTTTCACTTATTTATGAATTGCGCACGAGTGTCCGCATGGAATATCCGCTTATGTGTGTACACGGCTTTATTCTTATACATGCAGGCTGTTGGATTTAATTGATGCACTTGCCTCCTTGTTTTGCAGATGCCTTGTGAGCAGAAAAAAGCAGGGTCACCCCAATGCAAAAGATGTTGCCAGATACACTGGTGAGTTAATGATCAAGAAATATAACAGCTGATTCCACTTCAAAATTAATGATGACTTTTTATCCAAATTTTCTTTATGTAGCAATGGCAAAATGTTATACAAACTTATTTTTGGGGGGAAGATGTCTGGAGACAGAGGTATTTTATACGAATTTCGCTTACAAATGTGTGTGACCTGGGCCTGTATTCACATTGAAATAGTATGAGACTTATCATCATGATATCTTAGAAGTCCCTCTAAAGTCCTATTAAATCCTGTTACTTTAGAAGGACTTCTGAGATATCATGATGATAAGTCTCACACTATTTCAATGTGAATACAGGCCCAGGGCAGCAAGCTTTTATCACAAACTTCCTGACCAAAAATGTGTTAGAAAATGTGTGAGAGAAAAGCTGATATGTAGCTTTAAAGTGTGATTGTGGCCTTCTGTTGAAACAGTGGAGGCTTGTACCTCTGTACTTTCTATTGACGTTTTTTTTGTAATATCTATGCATTTTCTGTAGCATATGTGCTATCAGTTTTACCTGATTGCCTGTGCTTCAATCACTCAATATCGTATCAGTTCATCGTGTGAAATCTATTGATTATTGTGATTGCTTTTTGCTTTGATGTCTTTTTTTTCACCCTGTAATCTATGTGTTGCTAGCTTTGACTCGTTGCCTGCAGCTGCGACCTCTCAAAATGTCCGTTCACAGCATTAGTTTGATCAGTTCTTATTATCTTGGTCTTTTTATTGATCATTCATTGATATTATTTCTGTTTTTGTGATGATTGTTGTTGTTTGTTTTGCTTTTGAAAATCTGTCCATTATTGTTTTGTTTGTTTTTTGTTTTTCCTTTCAAGATTGTTTGATTTAATATTATGCCTGTTTTTTTGGGCAATAAATTTAGATCCATCAGTCATTGTGTTCATAATATTTTGCCGTTTAGATTTTAAGGGTTTATTGTATTGACTTTTTTTAGCATCAAGGTTTTCTTTTCCTATGGGATCTGACGACGTGCCATCACACGACTATTATTACATCCCTTTGAATCTCCCTAATATGTAGTAACTCTTGGAAAACTGCTAAGGGAAACAAAGAACAATAACTCTGGAGAAACTGAAGGCTACTAACTCTGGAGAAACATCCCATATTAACTGTGTGTAACTGGAGGAAACATGAACAATAACTGGAGATAGCGTTTCATCCCATATTATCTCTGTGTGTAGCTAGCGTTAGTAACTCTGGAGAAACTGAAGGGAAACACAATGAACAATAACTCTGGAGATAGCGTTTCATCCCATATTATCTCTGTGTGTGAAGGGAAAACACAACTCTGCTAATAATCTCTGTGTGTTGCTAGCGTTGGTAACTCTGGCTGATAGCGCTCTGTGTGGCTAGCACGTGTAGCGTTTCATCCCATATTATCTCGTTGCTACCCCTTTGTCTGCGATCACTCCATGACCTTGACCCCTCCCCTCAGCCTGGCTGACCTGGCCGTGTCCTTCGCCCATCTGGCTCTGGAGTTGTGAGTAACAGCTGACGGAGAGCACAATCTTTTTTGTTTTCTTTTTAGCTGAAAAGTTCTAAGACGCTTAAAGAAGAAACATGTGAAAAATCAGTATAGATATACATCAATTTCAGAAAAAACGCATTGACAAGTGCCCATTTTTGTTTCGTTTTGTTTGTTTGTTTTGGGGGTGGGGTGGGTGGGGGTTGCACATTGAATTATTTCAGCTTTAAAGTCAATCTCCTGACCGTTTTATCAGATTGAGTCTAAAAGCTCTCTTTTCACTTTTGTAATAAGGAAGATGAGTTATTGAAGATGAGCTGCCCTGGTGCTTTGCCCATTGAAGGTTTAAGAATAAACCGAAATATCGCGATTTTATCAGTGTTTAAATTTTTTTTTTTTATATTCATAATAAGGAAGATGGTAATTTTTTAATTTTTCTCTTGCAGTGAAGGGGTTAATAGATGTTGGGCTACATAATTTATTAGTGAAGCAAGCACGGTATAGCCTTTTGAAAGCTCTATGAGCAGAAAGCTTGTTCATCTTCTCTTCATCATGATCATCAGACCCCCATACCCTGGAAATGTTTTGCCATTTCTTCTCTTTCCACTCTATGCTTCATAAATTCTAGGTTAACTACAGAAATGTATTTTCAATGCAAACTGTAGATTTAGATGTGGGCATTTCTTCTGTGGCAGGCCGGCACCAAGGGGGGCGTGCCCAGGAGGGGTCACGGGGGTCGTCAGACATTTTGTTGCCTCTGAAAACATTAACGGCGGGTGAGCCACATTGTGGTTGTGTGCGTATGTGTGTGTTCATTTTTCGTGAGTATGTGTGTGTTCATTTTTCGTGAGTATGTGTGTGTTCATTTTTCGTGAGTATGTGTGTGTTCATTTTTCGTGCGTATGTGTGTGTTCATTTTTCGTGCGTATGTGTGTGTTCATTTTTCGTGAGTATGTGTGTTCATTTTTCGTGAGTATGTATGTGTTGACGGCTACTCTTACAAGCATCTCTCTCTTTCACTTTTAAAAATTTTATTTGCAGACATGCTGCATCTTTGAAATCAGAGAAAAGTGAATGCAGTAAAACAAAATGTCAGAGGGAGTTTTAATGCTTGGAGAGATGCCGTTTTCCCCAATTTGTTCAGTTTTACTTTTATATTCATTTTCGAGAGGAATTTCCACCTATCGCCATGAAGGGCTCTTTACCCCTTAAGGGCCAAGCCGCACATCCACTAAAATCGCATGACTGTACGATACGATTCGATCACATGGTCTCCAAGAACAAATGGGATTGGCGCATCGAGATCACGTGATCAAATTGTATCGTACAGTCGTGTGATCACCAGGATGCAACATCTCCTGAACCTCCCAAAATATGTTCAGAGAAAAAGCCTTTTCCTTCAGTGCCATGCCTGATTTGTGAGTTGTTTTATTAACCCTTGCCCTGCCCCGTCCTGTGTCTATATGTGATGTCATTGATGATGTCATCACTTTTTAAACCCTTGAATGATGGTTTTTGGTTTAGACAAGTCAGTACATTTTCACTTGAGGACATCCTATTTTTTGACTAGTTGGTATTTTTTGTAAAACATTTCTGCATTTGTTTTAATTGTAATGGGATCCAACATCGATAGTTTCATTTGCTTTTAATTGCAAATTAAAAAACCCCATACTGAACTGTTTTGAGTATGAGATTGAGAGATAAAGAAATAAAGACAATTCTGTACAACTGATGCTAACTTTTTTTTTATATTCGTTATGATTCTTTTGTTATTTTAATTAACCCTTTCACCGCCAATATCGCATTTTTGCACCATAATGATTTATACCCATGTCATAAAAAGCCTTGAAATCTGGGTCTGTTATCCAACGATCTTGTGTTCTTGATTTGAAGAGGTAAGGACAGGCCTTATTTTAAACGTCACAGAGGAATCCCCAATATGGCAGACAAAATATTTTCTCTATTCATGCAAGTTTAATCGCAAATTTTGGTTAAAAAAATGGCTGGCGGCGAAAGGGTTAAAGCTCATATCATGAAAAAATATCTTTCTGTTTCCTAGAATTGCCTGTCACTTTGTGAACCAAATATTGGCGGACCAGACTTTGAGAAAGGCTTCCATAGAATTGGAGACGCCCTCCTCCTCCTCCTCCTCCTCCTCCAAACTGCCATATTCAACATCATCCGTGTCCTCATCCTCATCATCGGCAAACGCAGGGACAATGGCAAGGAGCATGAGTGTAGGTCAGAAAACTGCGACATCGTCGTTACCACTGCCGCAGACGGACATCGTGAAATGCTGGTGGAGATGCCTTCTCTTGGTTCCGTCGTCTTCGTCTTCACTGGTGGAACTAACTCAGTGAGAAGCTTTTGTGTTTGTGTGTGTGTGTGCGTGTGTGTGTGTGTGTGCGTGTGTGTGTGTGTGTGTGTGCATGTGTGTGTGTGCGTGTGTGTGTGCGTATGTGTGCGTGTGTGTGTGTATGTGTGTGTGTGCATGTGTGTGTGTGTGTGTGTGTGTGTGTGTGTGTGTGTGTGTGTGTGTGTGTGATATTTTTGTCAGTGTTGATATGTCGTAAATTATGTGTGTCTTGTGTGTGTGTGTGTGTGTGTGAGAGAGATTTTTCTCAGTGTTGATATGTCATAAGTTCTGTGTGTCTTGCCTGTAGGTTAGTTTATTCCCAGCGATAGGAATAGATGTTTTGTGAAGTTTCTTGGAGGGTTGTGCAATAAATTTGGATAAATGCTGGTGGCGATGCCTTCTCTTGATTCCGTCATCCTCGTCTTCACTGGCGGAACTAACTCAGTGAGAAGTTTGTGTGTGTGACTGATTTTTGTCAGTCTTGATATGTCGTAAGTTCTGTCTGTCGTGTGTGTGAGTGATTTTTGTCAGTGTTAATATGTCGTTAATTCAGTCAGTCTTGCCTGTAGATTAGTTTATTCCCAGCGATATGAATAGATGTTTTGTGAAGTTTCTTGGAGGGTTGTGCAATAAATTTGGATCAAGATTCGGTTACAGGAGCTTTTTAAATTATTTCTCTCTTTCCCAAGTTTTGTTTTTTTTCCTATGGAGGTTAGGGTACCATCTAAAGAATTTTTTTTTTTATTAAACCTTGATTGTTTTTTTCAAAGTAAGATTTTGGACATTTTGTATTTAGACTCTTTTTTTTATATATCAAATTAACTGATGTAAACGTTATGAACAGATTGATTTTTTTTATATTAATAATAATGCATATTTTTATAGCGCCTATTCTCAGTAATGGCTCTAAGCGCTTTACAAAACATTTACATTGATTAAAAAGACTGGGTCAGTCTAGAAGTAATGGTTTCAAATGTTTAATTGAATCAATCAGATCATTATTCCTGTACTCTCGTCTTAGCATTATTTAGAATGCTCTACATTGCTAGGAGTTGATCATTTTGCCACAAAGTGGCTCAGAAGATGGGACAGTCAAGAAAAGAAGAAACAAATCTTGACAGAAAGTTTGCATCTTTCAGGCATGTGGCAGCGCTACCAGACATTACCATATTGTTGTCCGGGCAACAAGGGGAGACGATGCTCGACGCAGCCGACGTCCCGCTTTCTTGGAAGCAGTTGGTGAAAGCGATTGGGGCCCGGTTCAGTCAAGCCCAGGTAAGTTGATATTTCTTCTTTTCTTCTTTGTTTCTTTCTTCTGTTTTAATTATTCACTAGCGTTTTGGCTTGTTTGATGGCTTAGCCAAAGACACTGTAATGGGAATAAGACAGACAACTGGAGAGTTACGGCGAGCCGGGCTGATAGGGTTATCGTTCGTGATCTCATTAACAATGGCGGCTCTATCCAAAGACTGGAATTTGAATCGACGTTTTTTTTAAAATAGTAGATTCAAATTTCAGTGCTTGGGCAAACCTTTTTTTTCTGTTTTCCTGAAGTCAAAGAAAGGTAAAGAAGCTGCAAATACGGCCAGAAAATCTATGAAACAGTAACAACCAGTGTTAGATTACTGCTGATGTTCATGGTTCAAGGGGGCCATAATCAGGGTTTCTGTCCTCACTACTCATAGGGAAAAATGGTCGCTTGTCTGTCTTATTCCCATTACAGTGTCTTTGGCTTAGCGTGTCACTTGTTTCCTTCCCTCCCTGTTTTCCCCCAGTCTCTCCCGTTGTGTCATCGCTTGTATGTGTGGCGTCTCCCCGTGTTCTAGCCGGCTGGCTTGCAGCGCAGACAAGCAGACACACAGTTCATTCCATTATAGGACTGTAGGTTTCTTCACTCACTCATTTATCTATTTATATTGTTATTTTGTTTCTTCTTCTTCTTCCGGTTAAGTGCCCACAATCAACAATTTGATTTTTATGGCACTATTTCGGTCGAGGTACGAAGTCGGAGAAACAAAAGAATAAAATAAAATAGTAACATAAAAAGAAAATACAAAGAGAGAGAGCAAAGGAAAAAGAGAAAACCCTAATCTACAATGACCCAGCCAGCTGGTTCTCCCTGTGGATCCCCAACATTATGTTGCATCAAAACAGGAACACCTTATTTTAAAAAAAAGCTTGTTGCTTCATTTTTGCTCCCAGTTCTAAAAAAAAAAAGGAACTTTTTGCTGCCAAAACAGGGCTCTCTGTGTGTATGCCTGTCTGCTTTGCACGCTACTGGGAATGTGTTTAACTCTTCTAGTGCTATGTATTTTATGACGTTCTTGGTTGTCCAATGCATCTCAACCGACAAGAAGGTGGCAACTTTTTTTTTTCCAAGCGTGCATGTGTTGCTCTTAACGGAAAAATCACTGATATGAGCTCTAAACATTAGACAAACGCTTGGCAGGGTGCTTGGCAGTGAATGTCTTTGCATTTGGTGGGAGTGTAGAGTGATGTACTGGGCGAACATATGGTGCCAGAAGAGTTAATGGCTTGTATGTATTTTTATTTTTCATTTCCTTTTTTAAACAGAATGGTAGGCCATGAGGTTTTTTTTGTGTGCATATCTTACTAGGTTTTCTTCTTATTAAAAAAACCCCCAAAAACCAAAGGTATCCCTTCTTAAGAATTTGTAGCAAAAAAGCTTTGCTCTGTGACTATGATTTGGTTGGTATCTATCAGTGCAACTGCCAATGTTTTTTTTTTTGTGTGTGTGGATCAGACGCTGCTGCAGAAGCAGACTGTTCGGGGCCAGGTGATGCCCTACTTCATGGACACCAGCCACCAGGTGGCAGCAGTGGTGCGCTCCTCAGGGCCTCTGGAAACGCTGCTGAACGTCTATCGTGTCGCCGGATGTCTGATCAAACACTGCTCTCCAGTCCTGTACTTGCAGGTATGGTGGGGACTTTACAGTGTGTGTGTGTGTGTGTGTGTGTCATTCATTTAACGTCTATCCACTAATCGTGATACAGACCTCCAAAAATCATCCAAAATGAGGTCTTATAAGGGAGGGGTCTTATTAGGGAGGGGTCTTATAAGGGAGGGGTCTTATAAGGGAGGGGTCTTATAAGGGAGGGAATTTTAATACTTTCAAAGATGGGCAATGTCTCAGAGAAGTAGGTCTTATGTGGGAGGGAGTCTTATAATGGGAGGTCTTATAAGGGAGGTTCCACTGTATTAGACGGAAGTTAGAGTGTGTCGTGGATTGGGCTCTGGCTTATTACCACAGTAGCATTGTTGGATACTTTTTCCCCCTTAACTCCTTCAGTGCCGGAGAAAAATGGAGAGACTGTCTTTAAAAAATATATATATATATAACCAAGCCATGTTACGCTCGATCTGAGAAATTGGTTTGTAGATTTGTTCCTCCTGACTGTTCTGGATCCAAAAGTAGCTTTCCAGACTTGTGACATCAAATGTTATGACATCATCAATGACATCATACTGCCCTAGTAGACATGGGGGCTAGCAGTGAAAGGGTTAGGTTTGTTTACCATATTTTATGGAATATAAGGCGGAATGAATCGTATTGTAAGGCGCATCCACCAAATTTTACACAAAGTTCTCTTGTTATGACAATTTCTTACTCTTTTATTATTAGTCATATTATTAATAGAGAGAAAATGGAGTTTTACGTCCTCTTGGTCTGAATCAGACACATATGGGACATTTGTAAATACAAATATGGTTGGAACAATACTGGAGGCAATGCCCGGAGGCAGTATGAAACCAGTAAAGTCCCGATTTTGTTTTATTAATACAGATAGCTGTAGCGGTGACCACGCCTCGGTTAAACCTCATCGGCTATGGCACCGCCACAAGTAATCGTAGTATACTTCTTCATATTATTAACAATAATGAGGAAAATTTATATAGCGCCCATCCTACTATGTAGGCTACAGGGCGCTTTACACAAAATCAAAATGGAATAAAAACATGAAACAAAAATCCAATAACATGAGCAGACAAAACAATAGCGGTCAGACTTTGTTTGGCCGGTAAAAATGCACATATCAATCCACAACAACTGCTGTAACTACTACTACTACTACTACTATTAAGCGAAGGGTTTTAGTCCGGGGGAAAAGTATCACCGTATAGTCTGAACAGTACAGTGTTGTTCAAGATTGTTTTATTTTTCTAATTTTCTTCTTGGGTCATTATTCCTCCACGTCCCTCAGTGGAGTGGCTACGCCCCATTTTAGTCCGATTATCACTGCTCAATGCTGTGGTCTGTCCCAAAACATTCAGCCTGATAAAAACATACAGCCTCTGACTTATCAGAATGATGCGTACAATCACCCCCCCAGGTGATGCCGTTCTTCATGGACACCAGCCACCAGGTGGCAGCAGGTGACTGTTTCCAGTCTGTCCACAGTAAACTGTACTAGACATACTGTAAAATTTAACTGGTTTGCATCGCAACGGTTTTGAATTATTAAGAAAACCTCACAAATCACTCCAGCCATGCACACAAACAAAACATACATAAACAAAAGAAGAAATGAAAGAAGATTACAAGTTTTCACTTCAGGTTTAGACATAGGGAAGTGCTAGATCAGACTTTTATATATATAGACTTTATATTTTTAAAAAACCTCTACACCGATTGGTTTCCCCACAAAAAAACCACTACAAAAGCAAGGTCAGAGGCAAAATTGTGGTCTAAGGGAGCGAAGTGAGTTTAGAAGTGACCAAGGTATGGTGTGCACACAGATTTACTTCCTTTGAAGCAAATGCATCAAATTGACAGCTATCTATTAATTCCGGACATATATGGCCGGAACGACTTGAATGAGTTAAAGAGTTGTGGAATGCCTACAAAGTTATTTTGTAATAAAGTGTTGTGCTGGTTGATTGTTTGAGCAGTCTAAGCCCTGCCCGCTGCCAGAGATCATCAAAAGTCTGGTTCTGCCCTCCTCAGTTTTTCACGCCGATCGGCCCCTACATGCTAACTTCCTGGCCGCAGTGAGAGAGACCGTTCATCTGGTGAGTGCTGTGTGTGAGTGTGTGTGTGTGCGCGTGTGTGTGTGTGTGTGTGGTGTGTGAGTGTGTGTGTAGTGTAATGTGGTGTGTTGGAAAACTATCACATTGTCATTACTATTGCTACAGACAAACACTGTTAAATGCTGGTGGCGATACCTTTTCTTGATTCTGTCATCTTCGTCTTCACTGGTGGAACTAACTCAGTGAGAGGCTTTGTGTTTGTGTGTTGTGTGTGTGCAAGTCTGTGTGCTTGTTTAAGACTTTGACTTCTATGTTTTAAAGCTGATAACATGAATATAAAGTGATCTAAGACTTACTGAACTTTGTGATTTAGCAATCACGAATTAGAATCAGTACTGAATGTTTTCACAATTTAGGATTAAAAAAAAAAAAAGTTCATGGCTAGATGATTCCAACTCTTTTCTATAAATTCTTCAAATGAGATTTTTAAACAACTTCATGTGCAACACAAGCATAGTGTATGACACAACCACATGGGCTTCAATTTTGTCCTTAAACAGTAATATCTTTTGAAATTTGAAAGATAAAGAAAAAAGAAGCAGAGAGATCAGGGAAATGATGGTAATAAGTAGTCACAAATTGAATAATCGGCATCCTGACAGAAAGCTGGCTTCTCTTTGGTAGAGGAGCGTAATGCTATTGAACCCTTTCGCCGCCGATATCGCATTTCTGCACCACACTGATTTAATACCCATGTCACTGAACAGCATGAAATAAGGGTCTGTTATCCAATGACCTTATGTTAATTTTGGTAGATAGGGAAAGAAGTTATTTGATACATGTCCTAAGGGGATTGACCGTATTGCAGGTGCCAACTTTTCTTTACCTTTAGGTATGTTTGACCCCAAAACATTTTTTAGCTGAAAAATGGTTGGCGGCAAAAGGGTTAATGAATATAAACAACTAGAGTTTGGTGTGAGAAAGAGATGACGCACTATGACATCCACACACGAGGCACTGGAAATTTGGTCAGAGAGGCGTAGGATGATACAACCATCTCTCAGGATGATACGACCATCTCTCAGGATGATACGACCATCTCTCAGGATGATACGACCATCTCTCAGGATGATACGACCATCTCTCAGGATGATACGACCATCTGTCAGGATGATACGACCATCTCTCAGGATGATACGACCATCTGTCAGGATGATACGACCATCTCTCAGGATGATACGACCATCTGTCAGGATGATACGACCATCTCTCAGGATGATACGACCATCTCTCAGGATGATACGACCATCTCTCAGGATGATACGACCATCTCTCAGGATGATACGACCATCTCTCAGGATGATATGACCATCTCTCTGGATGATACGACCATCTCTCAAGTCATGCCACGTTTTCCTTGTGCAGTTCTTGGAGGGCCTCGGCCGGCTGGACTACCAGCGTGATGTCTACATCCAGCGACAAGTGCGCAGCATCGTCGCCCACTTCCTGCCACGATTCCCTCTGGTAGGCAACAATCATGGCATTGTTCTTGCATTTAGCCCACTTCCTGCCACGATTCCCTCTGGTAGGCAACAATCATGGCATTGTTCTTGCATTTAGCCCACTTCCTGCCACGATTCCCTCTGGTAGGCAACAATCATGGCATTGTTCTTGCATTTAGCCCACTTCCTGCCACGATTCCCTCTGGTAGGCAACAATCATGGCATTGTTCTCGCATTTAGCCCACTTCCTGCCACGATTCCCTCTGGTAGGCAACAATCATGGCATTGTTCTTGCTTTTAGCCCACTTCCTGCCACGATTCCCTCTGGTAGGCAACAATCATGGCATTGTTCTTGCTTTTAGCCCACTTCCTGCCACGATTCCCTCTGGTAGGCAACAATCATGGCATTGTTCTCGCATTTAGCCCCATATTGGAACGATGCATATTTGCTTGCTGTCATCTACTGTCTTTCTGACTTATTGGCCCATTCTCCTGCATTTTTTCAAAAACAATCTTACAAATATTTGTTTCTCCATTGAGCTCCTCCCAAATCGGAATGTGTCGGCTGTACGCAGCGGGGAGACCTGTGAAAACTGAAAACCGGACACATACGTACCTTACCCATTATGGCCTTATGGCCTGGGAACGCAGAAGAAGAAGAAGAAGAAGTGACCGAATAGACATTCGTTTGTAGTCTACAATGTACCATGTTTTAGGAGCTATAAGGCACACCATGTTGTAAGGCACATCATATTATAACTTGCACACCCACCAAATGTTACACCAAATTGATTTTATCATTGCAGTTTCTTACTGTATCATTAGTCTTATTATGAGGCGCAGGGGTCTCACTGTGGGGGGGAAAAAGTATCGCTTATAGCCCGTAAAATATGGCAGCTCATTACAATTTCTGATTTACCGTATTTTTCGGACTATAAGGCGATACTTTTTCCCCAGACTCAGACCCCTGCGCCTTATAATATGACTGATAAAATAGTAAGATAATATAATAAAAAGATCTGAAATCTGGGTAAAACTTTGGGGGGAGCGCCTTCAGGCATGGGAATTGTCAGTCTTTGGGCTGATTTCAGCTTTTTTGATGGTCCTCTTCAGTCTTTTTTTGCAAGTTTCAGCTTTTTTGATGGTCCAAGAGGACATTTATGAGATAAAAAAAAGATTTCCAATGAGTAAGACTTAAGTTATTGGTTATAAATGAATGCAAAATGAACTACATATATCAGTCTTATCTCTAATACTGTTTTTCAGGCTTAGATAACAGAAGAAGCTTCATTTTCTGGGGGCTGTATCCCAACACACACAGTTTTCAGTTGTTTTTTATTCCTTGTTCCTATGCCTGCTTCCAGACCCCAATTTTCAGTCTTTTTTGTCTTCTCTAATTCCCATGCCTGGCCTTATAGTCGGAAAAATACGGTAATTGGCAACAGCAGAACATCACTTCCGAGAAAACTTGTATTAACTTCTTCGTTTTCTTCTGTGATCGACGCAGTTGGCATAAAACTTTGTCTGAATTGACATTTTCTTCATCCATATTATCTGGCCTAGGGCCACAATGCTACTTCTCTATTCATTTGTAGAACGTCCCCCGTGGGGCTTTTGTACAGATAGTTCCCCCATCTTCTGGAAGTTCTGTGCTTGTAACTTGCTCTAATCCGTCACTCTCTTTGACTCTGCCTTTTCCCTTTGCTCACTGTCATCTATCTTTCTGCCTTTCTGGTCCATTCTCCTGCCTTTGTTCCAGAAACTCTTACAAAGATTTTCTCCCGCCGAAGACAGACATGCTGGGCCTGACTGTTTCTTAGTTAGGTGCATAACAGCAGCATGACGCACCTGCGCTCATTATGACAAGAAATTGCCTGAGCGATCGTCAAAGAAAAGAAAGAAAATCTGTAGAACTCTGCCATAGCTTGCCTGGTCTTTTCTTTGTCTTCAAACTGCGTCTCCCAATAGGGCATTTGCCGTGTGCCAGCGACCTTGAATTTCACTGAGTTGAATTGAGAGAGCTGCATTTGAAAGGTCAACGCAACTCGGGCAGAATGAGCGCGGGCAAGTTAGTAGTCTTGTATAGAGTTCGAACTCTCGTGGCAAATGCCCTATTTGACTACAGGTAGATGTTTTTGAACAATGAAATGAATGGGTTTGTTTGCTTTTTTCCAGAGTGTATTGGACATTTACAGCCACCCTGTTCTGGTGAGTTTTCATTCATCTCTCCTTCGCTGTCCTGCTGTATTATTATGTTATATCCATCTCTCTCTCTCTGTCTCTCTCTCTCTCTCTCTCTCTCTCCTCCCAAATCTATTGTCCATGTACCCTTAAAGACCCCGCACGTCATGTGTCAAAATCACGGTTTTCACATGTTTTCTCTCTTATAGCTAGTAAGGAATCTTAAGAAATGTTCCTAGTATAAGAAGGAATTGACACGTGATGTGTGGCGTCTTTAAGGGGCATTTTGGAAATAAGGTTAAAGAAAGCTTGAACTTATAAAAGCAGGAGTACATTGCAATTAGAACTAGGGCCTTGTCAAGGTGTGAACTTTAGGACATGGGCATACAAAGCATTGGCTGTTACCTCCAGGCTAAGCTGACATTTGGAACTAGGGCCTCTGCATTTCTTTGTCTGTCTTCTCCCAAATAACCGTATATGCTAAGCAGTAGAGCCTAAAGTAATGAACCAATTATAGCGAAAGTTAGCAAAATTGTCTCCCTGATGATGATGCTGTTATGTCATTTTACCCAAATCAAATGACAAGCCAAAACTTTTTTTTTTTTAAATGTCAGCAAAAGAGTCAGCTTTGTGAAGAGATAATTTTCAACGTGGAGAGTGTTTGCTAGATTTCTTCCAAGCTTTTATCATTGAATTCTGTTGCACTTTGTTTTCAGAAACTGCTGGGAAGGTTGCCTCATCAGACCACTTTCACCGACGCTGGTTTCCACCGCTTCGTGGCAGAAGTTGCCGTGGAAACGCTGAGAAAGGCCAACACCTCTGTGGCCCATGAAGTGACGTCTGCCTTGAAATCACGCTACGCCTGTTCGTAGCGCTGGGTTTCTCAAGTCAGAGTCTCCAGTGGTACAGTCTCCAGGGTTACACAGTGGTTTCAGTATGATTGTGTAAGTATTGAAGCTGTGTGTGTGCTTGAAATCATGCTATGCAAGTTCTTTTTTTGCGTTCCCAGTCCATATAGCCATAATGCGCGAGGCATGTATCTGTCCGTTTTTCAGTTTTACTGGTCTCCCTGCTGCATTCAGCCGACACATTCTGATTTTGGAGGTGTTCAGAAAATAAAATTATTTGGAAGTTTTGTTGTTGTTTTTTAAAGGTTGAATAATGGGCCAATAAAGCAGAAAAATATTAGATGGTAGTAAGAAGAGGAAGAGATTAGAGGAAGATGCTGGCACAGTACTTCCAGAAGGTGGGGGAACTATTTATACTGAAAGATCCCCCGGTATATCCACGGGGGAAACGCACATTCCTTTAATTTTGCCTGCTCATACTGACAGTTTCCTGGGGTCCAGTCTGAATCTGTGATGAATGAGGACGTGGTTGCATTGAAGTCATCCCATGCTCATATTTACAGTTTCCTGGGGTCCAGTCTGAATCTGTGATGAATGAGGACATGGTTGCATTGAAGTCATCCCATGCTCATATTTACAGTTTCCTGGGGTCCAGTCTGAATCTGTGATGAATGAGGACATGGTTGCATTGAAGTCATCCCATGCTCATACTGACAGTTTCCTGGGGTCCAGTCTGAATCTGTGATGAATGAGGACATGGTTGCATTGAAGTCATCCCATGCTCATACTGACAGTTTCCTGGGGTCCAGTCTGAATCTGTGATGAATGAGGACATGGTTGCATTGAAGTCATCCCATGCTCATATTTACAGTTTCCTGGGGTCCAGTCTGAATCTGTGATGAATGAGGACATGGTTGCATTGAAGTCATCCCATGCTCATATTTACAGTTTCCTGGGGTCCAGTCTGAATCTGTGATGAATGAGGACATGGTTGCATTGAAGTCATCCCATGCTCATATTTACAGTTTCCTGGGGTCCAGTCTGAATCTGTGATGAATGAGGACATGGTTGCATTGAAGTCATCCCATGCTCATATTTACAGTTTCCTGGGGTCCAGTCTGAATCTGTGATGAATGAGGACATGGTTGCATTGAAGTCATCCCATGCTCATATTTACAGTTTCCTGGGGTCCAGTCTGAATCTGTGATGAATGAGGACATGGTTGCATTGAAGTCATCCCATGCTCATATTTACAGTTTCCTGGGGTCCAGTCTGAATCTGTGATGAATGAGGACATGGTTGCATTGAAGTCATCCCATGCTCATATTTACAGTTTCCTGGGGTCCAGTCTGAATCTGTGATGAATGAGGACATGGTTGCATTGAAGTCATCCCATGCTCATATTTACAGTTTCCTGGGGTCCAGTCTGAATCTGTGATGAATGAGGACATGGTTGCATTGAAGTCATCCCATGCTCATATTTACAGTTTCCTGGGGTCCAGTCTGAATCTGTGATGAATGAGGACATGGTTGCATTGAAGTCATCCCATGCTCATATTTACAGTTTCCTGGGGTCCAGTCTGAATCTGTGATGAATGAGGACATGGTTGCATTGAAGTCATCCCATGCTCATACTGACAGTTTCCTGGGGTCCAGTCTGAATCTGTGATGAATGAGGACATGGTTGCATTGAAGTCATCCCATGCTCATACTGACAGTTTCCTGGGGTCCAGTCTGAATCTGTGATGAATGAGGACATGGTTGCATTGAAGTCATCCCATGCTCATACTGACAGTTTCCTGGGGTCCAGTCTGAATCTGTGATGAATGAGGACATGGTTGCATTGAAGTCATCCCATGCTCATACTGACAGTTTCCTGGGGTCCAGTCTGAATCTGTGATGAATGAGGACATGGTTGCATTGAAGTCATCCCATGCTCATACTGACAGTTTCCTGGGGTCCAGTCTGAATCTGTGATGAATGAGGACATGGTTGCATTGAAGTCATCCCATGCTCATACTGACAGTTTCCTGGGGTCCAGTCTGAATCTGTGATGAATGAGGACATGGTTGCGTTGAAGTCATCCCATGCTCATACTGACAGTTTCCTGGGGTCCAGTCTGAATCTGTGATGAATGAGGACATGGTTGCATTGAAGTCATCCCATGCTCATACTGACAGTTTCCTGGGGTCCAGTCTGAATCTGTGATGAATGAGGACGTGGTTGCATTGAAGTCATCCCATGCTGATTCACAGCGCATACTTTCCGTGGTGACTGTCTCCATGGTTACAGTAGAAATCCTGTAATTGTCGAAGCGAAGTCTGCCTTGAAATCTTGCTATGCCAGTTCACAGCTCTGTATGTCTATGATTACATTCTCTATGGTTACGAGTCTCTGGTTACTGTCTCCGTGATTGCAGTACAAGTGTGTTATTGAAGTGCTGTCTGCATTCAAATTGTGCTACACCAAATCGCAGCCTGGAAATGAAACTATTGTACCTCAATGTTGCAGCCAGCTTCGATGTGTTGGACTCACCAGTTGATCAAGGCAAGGCGCATCATGTTCAAGCAAAGCTACAGAAAACAGTTTGCAAAAATAAAGCAATGACGGAGACGCCATATGAACAAAAATGATGTAACTTGACCTGAAATCAAATGACCGAAATATAGATATATATATATATTCCTTCTCATGTGAAGTGACGTCTTACGACTTACATCATGTTTTCCGCACAGCGAAATAATAGAGAGCTTAGTTTCCGAAGTTGTTATCCCCATGGCTTCAGTATGAATATGTAAGTATTGGAGTTATATCTGATTTGAAATAATAGAGAGCTTTGTTTCCGAAGTTGTTATCTCCATGGCTTCAGTATGAATATGTAAGTATTGGAGTTATGTCTGATTTGAAATAATAGAGAGCTTAGTTTCTGAAGTTGTTATCTCCATGGCTTCAGTGTGAATATGTAAGTATTGGAGTTATGTTTGATTTGAAATAATAGAGAGCTTAGTTTCTGAAGTTGTTATCTCCATGGCTTCAGTATGAATATGTAAGTATTGGAGTTATGTCTGATTTGAAATAATAGAGAGCTTAGTTTCTGAAGTTGTTATCTCCATGGCTTCAGTGTGAATATGTAAGTATTGGAGTTATGTTTGATTTGAAATAATAGAGAGCTTAGTTTCTGAAGTTGTTATCTCCATGGCTTCAGTATGAATATGTAAGTATTGGAGTTATGTCTGATTTGAAATTATGTTTCACTTCTTCTGCGTTCCCATGCCAATAGGCCATAATGGGTAAAGTACGTAGGTGTCCGTTTTCAGTTTTTCAGAATGGGCCAATAAGTCAGAAAGAGAGTAGATGATAGAAAGCAAAGGGAAAAGGCAGAGTCAAAGAGAGTGGCAGATTATAGGAAGTTACAAGCACAGAACATGTAGAAGGTGGGGAACTATTTTTACGAAAGACCCCCCGGTATCATCGAGAGACTCGTGGAGGAGGCAGGGTCGTCCAGCTCCTTGTATGGAGGCACGAGGCATCCACCCACTGCCCCATATGTTTAACTAATGCATAGTGTTGAATTCTGATCGTTACAATCTCTATTGTTACTGTATTGTTATTATTCTGAGATTGTATGATTCTTGAAGACATGTCTGCCTTGAAATTCTGACCTAATTCATAATGCTGGGTTTTAAATTTATGTTTTGCATTGTTTCAGCATGACTCTGTGATGATTGAAGTCACCTCTGCTTTGACATATGCATGCTGATTCTTAACATTGAGTCTCCATCGTTGCAATTCTAGTCTGAATTCGTTGAAAAATTCAATCAAGTCAGATTTGTGTTGAAATGATGCTACTCTGCTTAAGTTTCCATAATATGGCTACAGTATTTTAACCTGTGATTTTTTTTTCATTTTGTTGTTATTAGAAGGTATTGGATGTTGCATAATTGATAGACACAGTGGCATAATATGATGTACCCTCTGTATATCAAATGCATTGTTTGTTGTGTGTGTGGCAGATTGCGATCAAAGTCTATTAAGGTGTGACTTATTTTATGCTTAAAGGGGCACCCTGACGGATTAGTTTTTTCAAGAAACACATCAAAGTCACCAGAAAGACGGCCTTTTCAAGGATCGGAACTTTCACTTTGCTCTGGTTTCCTAGAAATCAAACAGTCAAAACGGCGATTCCTCCTTGGTGGAGTTGCCGGAGAGAGAAACCATTTTGGTTGGGTGGGTGGAGGCCACAGAGTGGTTGAAGCTTTTTTTTCTTTGTAGTGCAGTAAAAAAAAAAAAAGGGGCTATTTCCTTTGTTGTGAGTGAAACTCCTTTTGGTAAACTGTATAAAAACTGTATAAAAAGGCTTGTATTGTGGAAATTCTGTACAAACGATTTGGACCAACTCAGGTGGCCATTAGAAAAGAGAAGGCACATGCTTTCTCTTTCACTGAAAGAATCTGACTTCCAGCACCTCCTCCAAAGAGGCATCGCCGATTTGACGGTTTGATTTCTAGGAAACCAGAGCAACGTGAGTGTTGCGATCTCTGTAAAGGGTGTTCTCCTGGTGATCTCGACGTGTTTCTCGCAAAAACGTATCCGTCAGGGTGCCCCTTTAATAATATTGTAACTTTTTAAGTGTTAACATTTATTGAAGCGCACTTGTGCAAAATGACTACTACAGGAATAAGCAGGAACATGCGTTGACTGATACTTTTATGTGAGGGATGACAGAAGAAAATGTGGAGTGAAACTAATACAGAAAGCACACACACACACACACACACACACACACACACACACACAAACAATATTGCAGATACGCACACACACATCTATCACCTTCTTAACCTTTACAAACATATGTGACTATCATTTGAGTGAATGCTTTACGTGAGAATGTGGAGATGTGAGTACTTGGTATTATCATATAGTAATTTGGCAAGTGTCCCGTCTGTGTGTCTGTCTGAAACACGAAACGGGCCTTATAACTCCGCCGTTTTTCGACCGAATCGCTTCAAATTTGCTGTGAGCCCTCACGGGGCGATGGCAACGGCAACCGAGGCGGCCGTGTCATTTGCGCGGTTTTTGCAAATGCACGAAACGCGCATCCGCCGGCCTCTCGGCGCCCGTATCTCCGGTGTTTCTGGACCGATTGCCTTCGAATTTGGCAGGAAGATCACCGGGGACGGGGACTATCCGTGTGCCAACCTGGAAGCGAATCGGTTCAGAAAAGCGCGCGCTATACGACTCCGCCGTTTCTTAACCGAATCGCTTCAAATTTGCTGTACTCAGCGTTACCAGTACTTGGCGTTACCCTTACTAGGCGTTGCCGTTACTAGGCGTTACTGGGACTCGGCGTTGCGCTAATTTTGATAAAATGTTCTTTTTGACTTGTCCTTAGTGACAAACGATGAACTGATGTTTCTTTTGCTCTATCCGTTGAAATGGCGGTGCAGATCACAAAACGAAAGAAGTATACATTATGCTTCACAAATTGTTGTCATTTTTGATTGGTTGAAAAAGAGAGGTTGGTAAGAGAGGTTTATAAGATGGTTAACTGTACAGTGGAACCTCCCTTATAAGACCTCCCATTATAAGACTCCCTCCCACATAAGACCTGCTTCTCTGATACATTGCCCTTCTTTGTGCGTATTAAAATTACCTCCTTTATAAGAGTAAAGTCCCCTCCCTTATAAGACCTCATTTTGGATGATTTTTGAAGGTCTTATAAGGGAGGTTCCACTGTATCACACACACACACACCACCACCACCACCACCACCACCACACACACCACACGCACACGCATACACACACACACACACACATTTTTGTGTGTAATATTCAAATTTGATTCACTGGGATTGCGTTCATATGGCTTGCTATTCTGTGAACTCGCTGCTACTACTGTTTGGTGTGTGAGGATACAGCATTTAAGCCCATCGGCACAACAGGAATTATGTATTCATAGACAATGAAGCCATTCTGTGGACACGCCGTCACTCACCGCTACTACTGTTTGGTGTATGAGGATACACCATTTAAGCCCATCGGCTCAACAGGAATTAAGTAGTTCATAGACAATAAAGCCGATGTAACGGTAATGTTGGTTAAAGGTTATGTTACCACTGTGCAAGCTATTAGTCCATTTTTTTTATATGGACATAGCACTTGATTTAAGAAAGAAAGATGAAAAACTACTAAGGAAGTTTGCATAGGGTAGCCTGTCTGGCTGGCTCTCTTTCTGTCTCTGTGTGTCTGTCTCTCTCTCTCTCTCTCTCTCTAGCTCTCTCTCTCTCTCTCTCTCTCTCTCTCTCTCTCTCTCTAGCTCTCTCTCTCTCATCCTCTCTACTGTGGACTTCTGCACACACACACACACGACACACCTGTGGTATTTAGTGTGTGTTCATCTAAGTGTATATACCAGTGTATATAAAGTGTGTTTTTCAATTCTGCACCTTAACCCTTTCACTGCCAATGTCGCATTTTTGCACCACAATGATTTAACACCCATGTCACTAAAAGGCATCAAATCAGGGTCTCTTATCCAAAGACCTTATTTTCTTAATTTTGGGAGGTAAGAATAGGCCTTTAAATATGTCACAGAGGAATCCCCAATATTACAGACATATTTTTGTCTACCCAGGTAAGTTTAATGGACATTTTGTTCTGAAAAATGGCTGGCGGTGAAAGGGTTAAACTTCCAAACTGGCCATGATGAACATTGACAGAATCGTTCATGAAAAAACATGATCTATGGCTGTAACGAATGATGGTCGCAGATGGATTGTCTTTCTATTCTGGTCGAGTTCCGGCTGCCTTTTTCAACGGGCAGGTTATTTATTATCTGCAAAGTCTTACACATAATAATAATAATAATAAATGATAATATTTCTTTTTTTTTTTAAATTAATATTTCTTTTTTTCTAATAATAATTTTTCTTCTTTTTTTCTAATAATAATTTTTCTATTTTTTGCGTAATAATTCATTGAAAATCCTGTATTCGCGTTACAATGATAAGATATGAAAACAGCGTAAAGTATTGAAATAAAAACAAATCATCAAAGTTTATGAAAATTAATAAAGGCACTAAAAGAAATGCATTATGCCGTTACCCATATTTACATAGTACATGATTTCAAGGGAAAATACACACAAAAAGTATTGATGTAAAAACAAATCATCTGTGCTAGGAACAAAGTCAGAAAAACTGAAAAAAGAACATTACATAATAAAGCACACACCTACTGCAGCTTCCCACATTAGTCATGTTCCATAATACAGTATGTTTAAAGCACATTAAAAACTCAGGGAGAACACGCGTGCACACACGCACACTGCTAAAATGGCATTAAAAGGAAGAAAAGAATACACCCACTGATATGCTACATTAAGAATGACCCCTCTCTCGTAAGCTTTCTTTCCATGACAATAATAACAATAATAATAAATAAAGCTTCTATAGCTCTCTTCGATGATAAGAAATCATCCTCAGAGCGCTTTACAAATATTACGAGAGAAAACAATCAAGAAGAGAAACATTATTACAAAACAATATGAAGAAGTATATAAAAAATAAATTTAAAAATGCTCACTTCGTTCACCCCCACCCACCCACCATTCTAGAGCAGTCCCAGTAACACCAAAGGACACTGACAACCTCTGCTAGTCACTAAAAAAAAAGAAAAAGGGGTGGGGGTGTAACTCAGCATAGCAAAGCTTTCGGGTGGCACTTCAGGCTTGACAGCCTCTTGTCTGCTATGTAGTTTCTCTGGTGTTTCTTTGGTTTTTTTTACATATGCATTTCATTGTCTCTTGTATTGAGGGTGATGCATTCGATGATAAGGCATAGCTTCCTACTTGATATTTAGATTTGTTTGGAAGCAATACTCTTCCTAGTATTTATCTCATTTATGTTTTGAAGCGGTTGAAGGCACCCCAGGAAAGGTCTTTCATTTAAAAACTAAACGCATAGATCTAGAGACTAGGAATACATTACCAGTGTATATTTTATTTTCATTTGTTTGTGCAATTACAAAATTTTAACAAACCAAAATATCAAACGACAAATAAGCAACCCCCCCCCCCCCCCCCCAAAAAAAAAAAATTAAAAAAAAATTTCAATCATTAAAAAAAAACCTTCAGAATGTCACACACGAGATCACTGTATTTTCGAACAGATAGAACCAAAATACATATAATATCTGTATTGCTAAAATTTCGGGACTTTACTGGTGTTGCACTGCCTCCGGGCATTGCCTCCAAGATCGTTCCCACCCATCTTTATATCTACTAATGTCCCATATGTGTCTGTTCCAGACCGGAGGGCGTTAAACAGATGTCCACGATCACTGTATTTGACATTATGATCGAGTAACATTCTCATTGCTGTGAGCGGTAAGCGGGAGTGAGCTAAGGTTACGTTGGAGAGGAATGAGTTATTGCACACTTCACAAACTATCGCTGATCGAAGCAGGGGGGAGTCAACACTTGAAAGTCCCTATGACGCTGGTGACGTAGGCCAAGGCGGGACCAAGTGAAAGTTAATAGCCCTTCTTATGCCTATTGTTTCACTCACGCTTGCCCCTCCCCCCCCCCCCCCCCCCCCACACACACACACACAAGCACATAAACACTACTCGTGCGCGTACACCTGCATGCACTTACCTGCACATACACTTGTGCATTCGTAACACGAACACGCACTTAAATACACACACACACACACAAAACATACATTCGCGCAGGCGCGCACGCACAACACGTGCACGCATTTAAATACACACACACAAAACATACTTTCGCGCAGGTGCGTACGCACAACACGTGCACGCATTTAAATACACACAGACACGCGCGCGCACACGCACAAACATACATTCGCGCAGGCGAGCACATACAATACGTACACGCACTTAAATATGCACATACACTCACGCGCAAACACTCATACTCGCGAGGCACACGCACGCATGCACTCACACACACACGCGCGCGCGCGCGCGCGCGCTATTAGTGGTAGACAGACAGATACGCACATGCACGCACGCGCGGATTTTCCAATCTTATCAATCCAATCTTGCTCCTCTCTCACTCGAAAGTCTCTTACATGCACCCATGTGCACATATCACACACCGACCCCCCCATCCACCCCGACACACACACACACGAAAGGCCTTCCCAAAATACCCCACCCACCCTGCATAAGCATAAAATGATTTGACAAGGCTAATAATGGCCTAAAGGTATACAAGATTTCCCCCGGGCAGTCCGGTTAGTCACCTTATCAGTAGGTCTGTTGAATTGTGTGAGAATTGTTTCTGTATTGTTAAAAATTTGGGACTTTCCTGGTGTTGCACTGCCTCCGGACATTGCCTCCAGGATAAGTCGTTCCCACTATCTTTATATATATATACTAATGTCCCTTAATGTGTCTGTTCCAGACCGGAGGACGTTAAGCAGAATTTCATCATGTGTGGGCCGGGAATTGTTTCTGTATTGTTAAAAAATCGGGACTTTCCTGGTGTTGCACTGCCTCCTGGCACTGCCTCCAGGATCGTTCCCACCATCTGTATATCTACTAATGTCCCATATTATGTGTCTGCTCCAGACCAGAGGACGTTAATTTCATATGTGTGGGAACAAGAGTGACCCCAGACAGTATTTTATTGTGCGCTTGTATGCATGAGAACGGGCAGGTTTGGGTTGTGTTCATTTATTTATTCATACTCGTCTGGAGGCAAGTTCATCATTTGATATCACTCATTCATTCAATAACTTCTCTTCAAGTACAGGTTTTACCTTTTTGTTTTGCTTGAATCAGTGGTGCGACATTAATTTGGTGAAAGCTCCACTCCAGTGTCTGGTATTTGAAACTGAAAGATAAGTTATTTGTAAATTTTAAAAAAGAAGAAGAAGAAAGTGATGTTATGGTGATGATGATGATAAGGATGATGATGCTGACGACAAAACTGATGACGTTGATTATGATGAAAACTCTAATAATGCTGCTGTTGAATTTTGGAGTACTAAGTTGAGGGTAGAAAGCCTGCTCAAACCCTCCAAAAATCATTAACACCCGTTCATAACTTTTGGAGCAATAGTATATTGTATTAAGTGCACACACGAGCGCATGCACGCACGCACGCACAGACAGACATACACACACACACGCGCACACGCACACGCACACGCACGCGCACACACACACACACACACACAAGCAGGCAGACTGAACTTGAGAAGTAAAAAAAAAAAAGACAGAGAGATAGACAAAAGCAAAATTTTTTAGAAAACGTAATTTTATCTGCAAAGTTAAAAAACGACCACCAGAGCTTGAAAAATGTGTAAGCCTATATGGACATTGGCCTTCAACTTATAATACAGAAAAATGACAGAAACAACAAATATGACAGGAAGCACATGAACATCATTATTTCCAGTAGCCCACAGGCAGACAGCCAGAGAAGCAGGTTCTTGTTTCGATTGCAAAATACTCTTTCTCTTTCAGATCTTGGAGTAAATAGTACAAAAAAGCCCATCAGAGAACAAAACAAAGAAAAAACCGCTTTGCGGCACTGAGTCAGATTCACATCTTCCAAGCGACAGGCAGAGATTGCAAACTACTATGAAGGAGCTATTGACCATGATAAATTAAAATGTTTGCCATTTGCAATAAATGTTATGTAGTCTACTCTTAACATTGATTCAGTGATTATTTACTCTGAAAATGTCGACCCAATAACGAAAAGTTGTTTGGTCAGTCATTGAAGCTTTGAAATAGGAAATTTATTTCGGATAAAATGGTTGTTGTTGTTGCCTGTCTGTCGTTTCCGACAATGACTGTCAGATAGCAGCGGAGGAAGCTGCTATAATTCCTGCTACATTTGTTTATTGTGGAGAAGCCGAGAGAGTGGTGAATAATTATTACGCAGTTTTGTCTTTACGTCCTCTGTCACTAGGCCTACGGACTCTTCTTGTCTTCTCCCGTTGGGTATCCACAATCATCAGTTTGATTTTATGATGCGGTCGAGGTCCGAAGTCGGGCATCAAAAAGAGGCAAAATAAAACAAAAACCTACTCTACGAAGATGACCCAGCCAGTCGGGTCTCGCTGATCGAGCCCCCGACGTGATGCTGAGTCGGCAGGAACACATAAACTAGGGGGTGGGGGGGGTGGACGGGGGGAATTTGCATCTTGATGGAGGACTAGAACGAGCCGGCTGAAGAGGCAGACACAGCCTCCTCAGGTAACGAGTTCCAGTCTTTGATGGTGCGCGGGAAGAAAGAACTTCTCCTGTATTCAGTCCGGCACTGGATGGTGGATAGTTGCCGGCTGTGTCCTCTTCTTAGGCGAGTTGGAGCTGACTTCAGTCTGGTGTTGTCGACTTTGACAATACCGTTCAATATAGACTTTCTGCGGTGCTCAAGTGGGCCATCCTAACTGAGAAAGCATGTCAGTTACACTGGAGGTGTTGTAGCGGTTTAACGCGAAGCGAGCAAACTCATTTGGGACATTTCTACTGATGACGATGGGGTTGAGTGGTGATGTATTAACGGTATGGCACCTCAGAAGCCATTGTGCCAAATGTTCCATTCTGGCCAGTCCGGTAGGTCAAGCAGTGCGAGTAACTGAAACATGTTGTGATATAGTGATGCAGTCGTTTTCACGTAGGGACTAATTTGTATAATGTGCTGAGTACGTTTTATAAGTTTTAGCTTGTTGTAGGCATACTCTTGCAAATTTGTGGTAATTGCGCTGCACGAATTTCGTCCTTACTGAAAACTTGTTTAAACCAAACATATTTTTGTTTACCCACATAGCAATGTAGGCCCGTATAGCTTACAAACAGAGACAGGGAGAGGCGAGCCCTCGTTCCAGTCTGTCTGTGTGTGTGTGTGTGTGTGTGTGTGTGTGTGTGTGTGTGTGAGAGAGAGAGAGAGAGAGAGAGAGAGAGAGAGACTCAGAGAGAGAGACTCAGAGAGAGAGGGGGGATGAGGATACGGAGAATTAACCCATTCACCGCCAATGTCGCATTTATGCACCATAATGGTTTAACACCCATGTCACTAAAAGGCATCAGATCAGGGCCTGTTATCCAAAGACCCTATTTTCTTAATATTGGGAGGTAAGGACAGGCCTAATGTTATACATGTCAAAAACGAATTCCCAATATTGAAGATAATTTTTTGTCTCTACCCAGTTAATTAAGTTTGATGATATGTTTTTGGCTGAAAAATGGCTGGCGGCGAAAGGGTTAAGAGAGTATTATAATGGTGAAAGACAAAGCACAACAGAGGATTTTCAAACATCACATTTTGAATGGATTCCACTTATTTACGATGCCCCCCCGAGACAGATAGGCCTATAAAGGAATAAATATACGAGAAGAATCGGTCCTTAAATCACCCTGCAGATTTTTCATGGCACTTGAAAAACGCCTCCACCGGGTTGGCAGAGAGGTGAGAGAAGAGAGAGATTAGTGAAAATGGGCACAGGGTGGGGTAGGAATTAAAAACTATCGAGAGGGCGAGAGCTAGGGGAGGGAGAGAGATAAAGGCGGGGAGAGTAGACATGATTATGGTGGGAGAATTCAGGTTGTATAGGCCTAAATTCTGTTTTGTGATCGTAGGGGTGTAGAATTTGAGAGCTTCGGTTGCTATTTATTAAGAATAATCACAAATTAACTGCCAGGCAAAGACAGTGATAGACAGACAGACAGGATATGAATCATGAACGAAGGCTAGGGGAAGACGGGGTAAAAAGCGCATGGGCGGGTAAGAAGCCCACCCCAATGATCTCATGAAATAGAGAAAATTTCAGTCAAATTTGCCTATGAGACGAATGCTAGACATTAACGCTCGTCTCATGGGCAAAATGAGACTGAAATTTGCTTCATTTCATGAGATAATTGGGGTGGGCTTCTTACCCGCCCATGCGCTTTTTACCCCGTCTTCCCCTATAGGCCTAAATTCTGTTTTGTGATCGTAGGGGTGTAGAATTTGAGAGCTTCGGTTGCTATTTATTAAGAATAATCACAAATTAACTGCCAGGCAAAGACAGTGATAGACAGACAGACAGGATATGAATCATGAACGAAGGCTAGGGGAAGACGGGGTAAAAAGCGCATGGGCGGGTAAGAAGCCCACCCCAATTATCTCATGAAATAGAGAAAATTTCAGTCAAATTTGCCTATGAGACGAATGCTAGACATTAACGCTCGTCTCATGGGCAAAATGAGACTGAAATTTGCTTCATTTCATGAGATAATTGGGGTGGGCTTCTTACCCGCCCATGCGCTTTTTACCCCGTCTTCCCCTATAGGCCTAAATTCTGTTTTGTGATCGTAGGGGTGTAGAATTTGAGAGCTTCGGTTGCTATTTATTAAGAATAATCACAAATTAACTGCCAGGCAAAGACAGTGATAGACAGACAGACAGGATATGAATCATGAATGAACGAAGGCCCGACGGGGTAAAAAGCGCATGGGCGGGTAAGAAGCCCACCCCAATTATCTCATGGGATCAAATAAAGAAAATTTCAGTCAAATTTGCTAGGGATGAGAACGAATGCTAGACATTAACGCTCGTCTCATGGGCAAAATGAGACTGAAATTTGCTTCATTTCATGAGATCATTGGGGTGGGCTTCTTACCCGCCCATGCGCTTTTTACAACCCGTCTTCCCCTATAACCTGCATATCTAGGGGCTTTAGAACCAACCTCAGAAACGGCGAGGAGACCAAGTTATCTGGAGTTATAGTTTCCCCTTGGGTCTGGTCGCATAATATATGTTGTTGTTGTTGTTGTCGTAGAGTTATTAGCTTAAAGACTCCAGGGACCATCCACACTGATAGTCAGCCGAACCTGCATTTGAAGGAAATCGGTCCAGAAATGCCGGAGATACAAATGCAACAGCTAGGGGTGAGAACATTACGTGTGTGACCATTTTTTCATTACCCCGCTCACGTGTGCAGCCACACTCCGACGGCGGACTGATGACGTTGTGCTACTGAGGAGCTTGCCATGGCTGAAGACAATCCCCGTATAGCTATGCAGAACATTGAGAATATTTTGATGTAGCTTTGGTGTTCTAGCTCATGTCAATTGGTCTCCAACAAGCCAAGGCGGTGATCGCATAATTATTCATAAATTAGGCCCACTATGCAGAACATAATATTTTGATGTAGCCTTGGTGTTCTAGCTCATGTCAATTGGTCTAACAAGCCAAGGCGGTGATCGCATAATTATTCATAAATTAGGCCCATTATGCAGAACATAATATTTTGATGTAGCCTTTAACATTACATAATACTTCGCCATGTTGTCTTCTCTCCATCCTTAGCCCAGTGATTGCACGGAGAATTGACAACACATGTTTGTGAAGACATAGAGATGCAAAACTGATTGGCTCTAAGATTATTCAATGAAACGTTGCAGATATTTAGAATGTTAGCTCGCAAATTATGTTCTGAAACGTTGCCCCCTCCCATCGTATCTTCATCTCGTGCTTTATGTTTTTTTATATTTTTAAACGTATGCTTCTTATGTGGGCTGTAACAACAACAGGAAACTGATGTTGCTTCTCTAAAGTGGAGATTTTCACCGTGTCAGTGTGCTTTCTAGTTAATTTCATAATTACATTTTTTAAGACTGCTCCTTAATTTGATGTTAACCGCGATTAAGTCCTTGTGTAAATGTTTATTATCATTATTTGCTTATATGGGGTTCTTAGCTTTACATCTATTAAAAAATTCGGGGGACTTTCATGAAATGGTATCAGTCAAATTTGCATGTACGAACGCTAGACCGGGCTCGTCTCATGGTCACCATCTATTTGCATTTTAAAAGTGTCCCGGCCACATGTACCTGTTCCAGGTCGGAGGACGTTAAACGGATTTTCATTCAAGACCTTGCGCATCTGGATACTATATAGACCTATGCTAATAACTTGTAAAAAAAAGTATGTATCAGGTACTTAGTTATTAGTTTTTGTAATAAATCCACTAATACGTCAATGGACTATCTAAATTTATTTTGTCTTCGCAGGAAGATCGATCGAGGGACCTGAGGACAATGAGTGAGCAAGGGGCAGGGGGAGGTGGGGTCAGCTCAGCGGACACTCTGGGAGGGGCCCACGTGTATCACAACGGCGTGTGGATGGCCAGGGGGCGAGTGGACCGCATTGACAAGCATCAGAAGTGGGCCGAGGAACGAGCCAAGTCAGAGGTGGGTGCTGGGGGTGTTCACGTCATCAGTAATGGCTGCTCTGTTGTATATCTCGGGGAAGACTGTCTGTCAAAATGCTCGTCTGCATATGCGGGTAAGAAGCTCAAGCCACACCCCTATTATCTCATTGTCGGTCGGTCGGTATTTCAGTCCAAATTTCGCACCAAATCGAGCTACACTTCTGGCCGCTCTTTAAAATGCTGTATTTTTAAAGCGTACAAAATAATCTCATGGGCACTAAACAGACACGACGAGTATGCTTCTTTTCATGAGATAAGTAGGATGGGCTTTTTACCCGCCCAAGATATAAAAAGTTTTTTACCCCGTCTTCCCCTATTGAAAAGCCTCGAGGTAACTCATGATTGGAGTGGTCAAAGTAGACCGCTGCCACTGTATATTGCGCGCTTTTCTTCTTTCAATTAAGCATCCTACTTCAACATTTTGAAGATTATGATGCTATTACTATAACAGGGGGCTTCCGTAAATATTGCAATCCAAATATGACTGGCTGCCCAGCTAAGCTAAGTCTGTAGGGGAAGACGGGGTAAAAAGCCCATGGGCGGGTAAGAAGCCCATGCCAATTATCTCATGAAATAAAGCAAATTTCAGTCACGTTTTTCGAATGAGACTAGTGTTAATGTTTAGCATTCGTCTCATGGGCAAATTTGACTGATATATGCTTTATTTGATGAGATAATTGGCATGGGCTTCTTACCCGCCCGTGGGCTTTTTACCCCGTCTTCCCATATCTGTATCTGTCTCTGCTTCTGTTTACTTGTCTGTTTGCCATTCTCTCTCTCTCTCTCTCTCTCTCTCTCTCTCTCTCTCTCTCTCTCTCTCTCTGTGTGTCTTGCCTGTGTGTGTCTTTGCTTATAACATACTGTACATCTTTATATTGCTATCTCCACACGTACACACACGCGCACACACACACAGATGCACACACACACACACACACACACACACACACACACACACACACACACACACACACACACACACACACACACACACACACTCACACACACATTCACACACACACACACACACACACACACACACACACACACACACACACACACACACACACACATGCAAAATACTTTTTATTCCCCAGTCGTTATATTAATATGGTTGCTCTATTACATCGACGTTTTAAAACAGGCCTACATTTTTAACACTATATATATTCTATCTATGTGTTTATTCTATCTGTCGTCACCACAGGCACAGAAGCTGGACAGAAAAGAGCACAGCACGCTGGTCAAGCTGCACGGACAGCGCCTGCAAGTCCGCCACGAACTGAGAAGCCTCAACAACGAACGTCGACAGATTCACCACCGACATCATCGCTCCTATGACGCCTTAGAGGACTCTGACGTCACGGCTACGTCATCACCACCACCACCATTCAAAGGGATGCATAAGTCATCGTCTTCCGGTAGTTTAACTTCGTTTTCGAGCAGCTATTCTTCCCTCAGCTCTGCAACGTCTGCGGGTAGGAGCAGTGGGTTGGGAGGAGGAGGAGGGATGGAGGGGATGGAGAGGGGAGTGGGGAATGGTGGTGCACGTGCAACTAGTGCTGCAAAGAAGTCGGGTTCGGCGGCAGTTTTGCGAAACTTGAACCACCCTGACGCGTCAGCCTCGCGGCTCAAGAAGCTGAACAGCTCCAGAACACTGAGCAAACTGAACAACGACATGGAGATCTTTTGCTAACAAGGATCGACCGAACAGCTCCAGAACTCTGAGCAAGCTGAACAACGACATGGAGATCTTTTGCTAACAAGGACCGAACAGCTCCAGAACTCTGAGCAAGCTGAACAACGACATGGAGATCTTTTGATGAACAGCTCCAGAACTCTGAGCAAGCTGAACAACGACATGGAGATCTTTTGATAACAAGGACTGAACAGCTCCAGAACTCTGAGCAAACTGAACAACGACATGGAGATCTTTTGCAAGCAAGGACTGAACAGCTCCAGAACTCTGAGCAAACTGAACAACGACATGGAGATCATTTGCTAATAAGGACTCGATCGATGACAGCTGGCCCGGCAAGCATTGACTGACAGTGACAGCGCAAACGGTTAACGACAGTTGGGTAACCTACGAACAGTAACTGTTGTGCAGCACCGCAATCAATTGGTACTGCTGAACGAGAAAGCTCACCGACACACAACGGGCTTGTATATATTGACACAATGACAAATGTTTTAATACCTGTACAATACACCTGCACAGTACTGTACAACACTCTTTGTGCCTTAATTGGTGGAATTAACCATTGGTAAAGAAGTATCGACTAGAAAGCATTGAAATGAGAACACATCGACACAGTACAAACTTGTATACGAAATGTGCAAATTCTGCAATATATGGCTTAAACTCTCAGATTGTGATTCAATGGTAATGATTCAGTCGATGCGTGATATCAACCCAGAAAGCATTGACACCGTTCAAACCGCTAATGGCTTGATGGCAGTGCTACACAAGAAAGTACTGAAAACATACAACCCCCTAATGACTTGATCCTCGTGTTAAACCAGAAAACAAACACACACACAAAAAATGTACAACCCTCTTTTGACTTTGGCCTTCTTTGGGGCATTCGCATAACGAGGGTCTCTTCTGTTATGTGAACATTATAGTCGGACACGAATGATGACAGAGAGAGAGAGAGAGAGAGAGAGAGAGAGAGAGAGAGAGAGAGAGAGAGAGAGAGAGAGAGAGAGAGAGAGAGAGAGAGAGAGAGAGAGAGAGAGAGAGAGAGAGAGAGAGAGAGAGAGAGAGAGAGAGAGAGAGATATGTCGAAAAAAATACAAATCAAATGTCCATTCCAGTAATCGTAAGGCTACTAGGGGAAGACGAGGTAAAAAGCCCATGAGTGGGTAAGAAGCCCATGCCAATTATCTCATGAAATAAAGAAAAGTTCAGTCAAATTTGCCCATGAGACGAATGCTAAACATTAGCACTCGTCTCATGGGCAAAATGTGACTGAAATTTGCTTCATTTCATGAGATAATTGGCATGGGCTTCTTACCCGCCCATGGGCTTTTTATCCTGTCTTCACCTATAGGCCAAATTAATCAATAGTTTGTCTTGTCGCAAGCCTGCACTTAGCTTGTCATGTTTTCATTGCCATCGTTTTAATGACTTAACTATTTTATGCTACCTTAGGGGTGGGGTGGGGGGTGGGGGCTATATTCCAATAAACTAATTCGGTTTAGCTTATACAAATTCAATTCAAATTCAAATTCAAATGTCTTTTTTATTGTCTTCAAATGAAGAAAATCTTTTTCCAGCGTGCACGTGCACATAAATCTAAAACTGACGAGACATTATATTATAAACTAAGACATAAAATTGCATGCATAAAAGCACATGTTATTCACATAGACCAATTAAGTTTGTCATACACACTCCCCTCTCCCACCTACCCCCCCCCCCCCACACACACAAATAAGTAAACATTAATAATAAAGAGCATCATAATGATAATATCACAGCAAACAGTAAAATATAATAAAGTAATGCTATTCAGTACACACACAAGCACACACACACACACATGCGCATGCGCACACACACACACACACACACACACACACACACACACACACACACACACACACACACACACACACACACACACACACACACACACACACACACACACACACACACACACACACACAAGATACAGAAATAAATGTGTTCATATAATGTGAAAAGGCATACATGCTTTCAATAACCACACCTCCTAATTTGTTTTTAAACAGATCAAGCATGACTGCTGAAACCAATTGAGATGACTTCAGCACCCAAGAGAACGCCATAACTGTTACGATGCAAATAGCTGCGGTTTAATAATGAGCACATATGCGTCATGCTGCCGTTATGCGCCTAACTAAGAAATAGTTATTGGCCCGGCATGTCCGTCTTCGGCTGGAGAAAATCTTTGTAAGAATTTCTGAGAGAGAAAAAGGCAGGAGAATGGACCAGTAAGGCAGAAAGATAGCATAAGCAAAGGGAAAAGGCAGACTCAAAGATAGTGACAGATTAGAGGAAGTTACAAGCACAGAACTTACAGAAGGTGGGGGAACTATTTATCAAAAGACACCCCCCTGCCTCCCCGGTGTGTCGCCACGGGGAGGCATTGCTGTTTGAAGGACAGCAACATCAGCTGTCTCTGGACACAATACTAACAACATAATGATATCCACAATGCAATATGTTATTACGGTGTAACTGCACAGCTACATTTACTGATTAAAAAGTGAACTATTATGACAATTTGTGTGTGTGTGTGTGTGTGTGCGTGCGCGTGCGTGTGTGTGTGTGTGTGTGTGTGTGTGTGTGTGTGTGTGTGTGTGTGTGTGTGTGTGTGTGTGTGTGTGTGTGTGTGTGTGTGTGTGTGTGTGTGTGTGTGTGTGTGTGTGTGTGTGTGTGTGTGTGTGTGTGTGTGTGTGTGTGCATGTGTGTGTGTGCGTTTTGGGGGGGAGGGGGCGGGTTTATTTTTGTGTGTTTGCTTTTGTGGGGTGGGGGATGGGGGTGGGTGTTGCGTTATTTACTTTTACATGTCTTTTTTTTTCTTTCTTAAATTTCGTTGTTGTTTTTCCCGGCGATTGTTGGGTGCTGATGAAGCTCAAGATCAGGGTCAACACGGTTATGTTTTTCCTATCGGTCCATCTGTAAGCACGTTTCTGCTACCGCATTTTCTTGGCAAAATAGAATTCAGGCTATTTTGCCTCATGATCCAGGGAAAATAGAACTCAGGCTATTTTCCCTCGCACTCTCTCTGTCTCTCTCGATCTTTGCCTTTGTGTTTGTTTGTCTTTCTCTCACTGTGTGACCAGTCGGAGGTTCTCTTTCTGTCTCAGAGACGTAGCAGCCTCGGGAAAAGTGGACCGTCCGTGGATGCGAAATAGTCCATGATTTTACCCCCCCCCCCCCCCCTCCCCCTTTCAGGCATTTTCACATTGGCAATAAACACCGAATAAAAAAAAGGCCTATAAGGCTATATCAACATTTGATCGCATTCTTACTAAGCTTTTCAAGCCCACACCGCATTCTCGCGCATGCACGCACGTATACACACACGCGCGCGCGCGTGCGCACACACACATACACACAAACACTCACACACACACCAGGACCGGATCACAGACTTTTGAAGGGGGGTTGCTTGAAACTTTTTTTAGGCCGGGGTCCAGGGGCCGCCTAGGCCCCGGTGGGGTCCAGATCGAGGCATAGCCCTGGTGGGGGGGGGGGGGGGGGGGTGACATTTTAAAACTGTTTTGTGGCATATCCTGTGAGCTCAGAACAGAACTTCTTCACCAGCCGAGCGTTGACAGCTGAAGCACCCAAAGCACCCCCCCCCTAGATCCGGCCCTGCACACACACACACACACACTTTTGGCAGCCACCTTGTACGTACTTTAGTCACCCTTTCTCAAATTTAAGCATAGAAAATGTACACTGAGAAGCAACATTCTGCCATTTTTTTGGAAAGGGGTACGGTTAGAGAGAAAGACAATGAGAGTGTGAGGGATGATAGCCTGACGCAAAATAGCATGAATTCTATTTTGCCACATGAGGTAAAGGCCTTCTTTAAACACTTAGAAGCTTCTTTACATTGTCTTATGGTGATTCCGATTCCGATTTTCTCTGAGTGGAACTCCCTCCCACCTGAGGCAGTATCATCAAGGTGGCAGTAGGCCTATATTTGAGGTGGAGAGCTTCTAGTCCCGGATCTAAACAGCGCCCCTCCCCTCCACCCCCCACCCCCTCCCATCAATCCCCCTCCCTCCCTCTTTGACCCTGCCCCACTCATTTCCCTCCAGTATTCCCCAATCCTACTTCCAACTTGTCCCATCTTTCTCCTAGCCATCCAAGCCGATCATCTGGGCGGCCAAAGAAATTGTTATTACTTATTATAATAATAATAATAATAATAATAATAATAATAATAATAATAATAATAATAATAATAATAAATAACATTTATAGAGCGCCCTTTCTCTCTTGAGCTCATGGCGCTTCACAATTGTTTAAATAAATACATAAATCATAAATAAGCTACTACAATATCAACTATCACAAACATGCACACAGTCACAACACGCACGCACGCACAGGCACACGCCCACACCCACATACGCGCGCACACCCACCCACCCACAATGTGGGGGACATCATTTTAAGGCAGGAAACAGGACAAGGAAGAAATCAGAGGTATTGCCGGAAGAGGTGAGTTTTAAGAGCGGTTTTGAAAGACTGGAAAGATTTAGCAGAACGAAGTTCATATGGTAGGGTGTTCCAGACAGAAGGGGCGCTGAAAGAAAATGAACGTTCACCATTTGTCTTAGTGTTAGTACGAGGAATAGAAAGGATAAGTTTGTCAGAAAATGAACGTTCACCATTTGTCTTAGTGTTAGTACGAGGAATAGAAAGGATAAGTTTGTCAGAAGAGGAACGGAGAGACCTGGAGGGTGAGTACAGGTGAACGAGATCAGAGAGGTAGGCAGGACTAGATGAATGGACAGCTGAACAAACCAACCAGGGTATAAAACAAAAAATTTATGTTCCTGAATCACTGTCTTAGCCTAAATGCTGAGAAAGCGATCAGAATTTGAACATCGGGACAGCATTGAAAAACAGAGGCAAGCAATTTTATACTTTATTCTTGCCTCGACTGGAAGCCAGTGTAAGGTCTTGAGGTGGGGTTTATCTACATGACCGAAGTCCCCAGTTTTTGCACACAACAGAACCATCAAAAAGATGATGGCGGTTTTCTACTGCAAGAAGAAGAAGAATATCCATCAAGGTCAAATCCTCGTATCCGCGAGGGGACTTTGCTGCCGCTCGGCGACTCGGCAGCACACTTTTTGTTTTGGTTTATGCCTGCCATGCGCATGCGCATGACAGGACATGATTGTGATGAAAGTAGGTAAACAACTTCCGGTTTACTTTCCTTTTAGACTTCTCTGAGTTTCCTGATTCCATCGCTTTGGGCTCAGCGGTTGGAGATTGCTCGAGTAATGTTTGTTTTAGTTATAAGACGTAAAACATTATTCTTTTATTTGACCCTTTATTTATTCTTTATCTTTGAGGTAAAATACGCGAAATATTCTGTTTGAAAAACGTTGGAGATGTTTAGACTAGTTCAGTAGTTGTTTACTTCCGAACTTCGTCAAGTTCGTGTACACAAAGCAGACTGAACTCAGAACTGAGTTTTAGGCACAGGCCACAGCGCACAGCATAATTACTTACTTGAATCAGGCATAATGCATATGTGTCCTCTCTCCTTTGTGGCATATCCTGTGAGCTCAGAACAGAACTTCTTCACCAGCCGAGCGTTGACAGCTGAAGCACCCAAAGCACCCCCCCCCCCTAGATCCGGCCCTGCACACACACACACACACACTTTTGGCAGCCACCTTGTACGTACTTTAGTCACCCTTTCTCAAATTTAAGCATAGAAAATGTACACTGAGAAGCAACATTCTGCCATTTTTTTGGAAAGGGGTACGGTTAGAGAGAAAGACAATGAGAGTGTGAGGGATGATAGCCTGACGCAAAATAGCATGAATTCTATTTTGCCACATGAGGTAAAGGCCTTCTTTAAACACTTAGAAGCTTCTTTACATTGTCTTATGGTGATTCCGATTCCGATTTTCTCTGAGTGGAACTCCCTCCCACCTGAGGCAGTATCATCAAGGTGGCAGTAGGCCTATATTTGAGGTGGAGAGCTTCTAGTCCCGGATCTAAACAGCGCCCCTCCCCTCCCACCCCCCTCCCATCAATCCCCCTCCCTCCCTCTTTGACCCTGCCCCACTCATTTCCCTCCAGTATTCCCCAATCCTACTTCCAACTTGTCCCATCTTTCTCCTAGCCATCCAAGCCGATCATCTGGGCGGCCAAAGAAATTGTTATTACTTATTATAATAATAATAATAATAATAATAATAATAATAATAATAATAATAATAATAATAATAATAACATTTATAGAGCGCCCTTTCTCTCTTGAGCTCATGGCGCTTCACAATTGTTTAAATAAATACATAAATCATAAATAAGCTACTACAATATCAACTATCACAAACATGCACACAGTCACAACACGCACGCACGCACAGGCACACGCCCACACCCACATACGCGCGCACACCCACCCACCCACAATGTGGGGGACATCATTTTAAAGCAGGAAACAGGACAAGGAAGAAATCAGAGGTATTGCCGGAAGAGGTGAGTTTTAAGAGCGGTTTTGAAAGACTGGAAAGATTTAGCAGAACAAAGTTCATATAGTAGGGTGTTCCAGACAGAAGGGGCGCTGAAAGAAAATGAACGTTCACCATTTGTCTTAGTGTTTGTACGAGGAATAGAAAGGATAAGTTTGTCAGAAAATGAACGTTCACCATTTGTCTTAGTGTTAGTACGAGGAATAGAAAGGATAAGTTTGTCAGAAGAGGAACGGAGAGACCTGGAGGGTGAGTACAGGTGAACGAGATCAGAGAGGTAGGCAGGACTAGATGAATGGACAGCATTGAAACAGAGGCAAGCTTTTATACTTTATTCTTGCCTCGACTGGAAGCCAGTGTAAGGTCTTGAGGTGGGGTTTATCTACATGACCGAAGTCCCCAGTTTTTGCACACAACAGAACCATCAAAAAGATGATGGCGGTTTTCTACTGCAAGAAGAAGAAGAATATCCATCAAGGTCAAATCCTCGTATCCGCGAGGGGACTTTGCTGCCGCTCGGCGACTCGGCAGCACACTTTTTGTTTTGGTTTATGCCTGCCATGCGCATGCGCATGACAGGACATGATTGTGATGAAAGTAGGTAAACAACTTCCGGTTTACTTTCCTTTTAGACTTCTCTGAGTTTCCTGATTCCATCGCTTTGGGCTCAGCGGTTGGAGATTGCTCGAGTAATGTTTGTTTTAGTTATAAGACGTAAAACATTATTCTTTTATTTGACCCTTTATTTATTCTTTATCTTTGAGGTAAAATACGCGAAATATTCTGTTTGAAAAACGTTGGAGATGTTTAGACTAGTTCAGTAGTTGTTTACTTCCGAACTTCGTCAAGTTCGTGTACACAAAGCAGACTGAACTCAGAACTGAGTTTTAGGCACAGGCCACAGCGCACAGCATAATTACTTACTTGAATCAGGCATAATGCATATGTGTCCTCTCTCCTTTTGGGTCAAAATAAGCGTGTGTGTGTGAAATAGCATCTTTCAAGAAACTAACAAATTCAAAAACCTCCTGGACAAAGACCCAAACCTTAGTAAATTAAAATACCAGTATGACTAATAGTAATAGTCTACCAAAACAGTCACAGCTGTGCCAACCAAAAAAGGAAAAGAAAAAAAGAAAAGACGCTTGAGAGGCCGCAAGGCCTAGTCGTCTTAATCTACCTGACCTGACCTAACCTTTATTTTAAAAAGCAGCACATAATTGAAAATGTCAACTCCTCAGATTGCTCCCGTGCTCATACTCGAGTCATAGTCACAGTCATAACAGTTTATTGTTTGAAGCATGCTTTTGATCCTTGAAATTGAATGCAAGTTGTCACAAAGGGAAAGGGGCACCCTGACGGATGAGTTTTTGCAAGAAACATGTTGAGATCACACGACACCAGGAACACACCCTTTACAGAGATTGCAACACTCGCTTTGAGCTGGTTTTATAGAAATGAAATCGTCAAATCGGAGATTCCTCCTTGGCGGAGGTGCTGGAAGTCAGTGTGCCTTCTCTTTTCTAATGGCCGACTGAGTTAGATCAAATCGTTTGCACGAAATTTCCAAAATTTCCACACACGGAGTCACGTTAGATCAGACCCTCTCCCTCCAACAACATGTCTCAAATGTTTGTCGATCTGCATACCTTCAGCTCCCCAAAATAAGTTCTGTTCGCCACTATCTATCTACTGACGCCACGAAAACTTTGGTCTGTGCTTTTGTTTTGTCTAAAATCGATTACTGCAACTCTCTCCTTGCTGGCCTCCCAAAGTATCTTCTCAGTCGCCTCCAAATAATTCAAAACAATGCTGCCCGATTAGTCCTTAAGTCTTCTAAGTATGAACATGTCACGCCACTTCTGCA
>CM065694.1:36776597-36789097 GCA_017654935.2 Phymorhynchus buccinoides
CGCATGCATGCATGTGTGTGTGTGTGTGTTGCACTGTGTCTGTGTGTGTGTGTTGACTGACTGCATTGTGTGTGTCACACATGCATTGTGTGTGCTGTGTGTTTTATCTTTGTGTGCCTCTGTGTAGTTGTCTCAGCGCTGCATTGCATGCATGCATCTGTGTGTGTGTGTGTGTGTTGCACTGTGTCTGTGTGTGTGTGTTGACTGACTGCATTGGGCCTAGGTAAAATGTCACTGAAAAAGACCCAGACAGGTAAACCAAACAAAAAGACCATTATATGTGTGTATGCATACATACATGTGTCAAACCTACAGCAGCAAGACTTGAGTAATTTGTTTAAGGCATTATATTTATAAATAAGCAGACAATTTTAGATAATTTGCAAATAATCCTTTTTATTTTGGAGCTATTGGATCCAGAATAGGTTTTTGTATCCATGGCTAACATGTTAATTTTTGTTCACCAAATTTTCCTACTACATGTAGTACTATCCTAGCTTTTCCTGTTTTGACTGAAAACACGTTTTTGTGGTTGCATGCTACGTATATTTTTTGTGATAGGCTGTACCCATGCAAAACAGCCGTGAGCTCTCTGACCCACTATGCAGCCTCAGGGCGGATTTCCTATGAAGATGCAATCAAGGGGCAGTTTGAAGCGGCCAAAATTGGACAGCAGTTTGGACCAACGTAGGTTTGTGTAGTTTAGCAAGTGGTTATTGGTTTATTTGCTGTGCCGATAAGATTTTATATTTTAAAGGAATGGATGTATGCTAAATGTAAAATGCATGTATATGTTTGCTTATGTTTGATTCATTAAAAAAAAGTCTGAAACAAAAAAAAAGATTTTATATTTTAGTGTTATATGCCTGTCTGTTTATGCTCAGTGCTTCTCATTCTCTGCTACTTAAAGCTTATGTATGGGTTGTGATGAAATTTGCTTAGTCACAGTGAATTTTGTCAAACAAGGAACTGTCAGCTACAGTTTGACATTATTGTTTCCGGTAATTTTGTCATTTTCAAACTTTTTTTGTATGCCTTTTATGTGTCCATGGTACTGTGAATCCGTCTTCATACCACTACTATTATTATTATTATTATTATTATTATGAGCATTTATATACGCCTAGTCAAATGAACGCCCTAGGTGTTTACAATAAATAATTAAAAAGAAAGAAAAATATAATAATAAATAACAACAATATCAATAAACAAACAAGCATACATGAGCACACAATGCACGCCCACCCACCCTTACACACACACAAACACACACACACGTGCGCACAAGCCAGGTCATGATGGGAGAGATCAGTTGCTACTTTAGAAAGAGATGAGTTTTCAGATGGTGTTTCACAGTTTGAATGTGGTCAGAGAAGGCGAGTGTCTGAGACTAGTGAGAGAGTGAGGCAATTGATTCCAAGTGACGGGGGCTTGATAGGCGAAAGAGAGTTGGCCAAAGGTTTTAGTGCTGACAGTAGGGATACAATAGAGGCGGGTGTCAGATGAGGAGCACAGAGATTGAGATGGCGTATAGAGGTGTAACAGATCAGTGAGATATTCAGGGCAGGAGGACTCGACAGATTTGAAACAGAGAGAAACAGTCTTGTAGGATATTCTTTGCTGAACAGGGAGCCACTGGAGAGAGCGCAGCAATGGAGTTACATGGTCATATTTAGAAGAGCGGAAGATGAGGCACCTTCATTGTCATTGTTGGTTTATTTTTTCATCATTATCTGTTTATTTTAAAAAGAATGTTTTGCCTTTGTTTGCTATTCACCATGCCAGCTGTATTGGCCATTGCAACAACAATGTTTTGCTGGAGTGAATGCCCTTAGTAGATGCTTGAGTAAAGACCAAATAAGGGCATAACTCTCACCAGTAACCCTATTTGATGCCACTAAATGGCTGCTTTTCGCAAGAGTGAATGCCCTTTTCAGTACTGAACAACAAGGGCTTCACTCTCACTGTCAAGGGCGTTAATAACCCTAGTTGCAGTGGCCAATAATCTGTGAATAAAATTTGATGACTTTTTGTGGATAGTCAGGGTGTCAAACTAGAATTATTTCATGGAAATTGTCAGTTTATGGTTCCCTGTAATCCTTGAGTGATTCGTGCAGGTGGTCCACTCACTGGTTCCGTGTGGACATCGATGTGCCTGCAGACTGGGTGGGCCAGGAGGTTCGACTCCGATGGAATTCCGGCACAGAGGCCCTGGTGTGGGTAGATGGTCAACCCAGGCAGGTAATGATGATGTTGATGATAGTTAGGCCCTTTACTCTGGTCCAGTGGTTGTATCTTTGGTTGATATAGTGGTTGATATAGTGATTTACTCTAGCCCAATGGTTGTATCTTTGGTTGATATAGTGGTTGATATAGTGATTTACTCTAGTCCAGTGGTTGTATCTTTGGTTGATGTAGTGATTTACTCTAGCCCAATGGTTGTATCTTTGATTGATATAGTGGTTGATATAGTGATTTACTCTAGTCCAGTGGTTGTATCTTTGATTGATATAGTGGTTGATATAGTGATTTACTCTAGTCCAGTGGTTGTATCTTTGATTGATATAGTGGTTGATATAGTGATTTACTCTAGTCCAGTGGTTGTATCTTTGATTGATATAGTGGTTGATATAGTGATTTACTCTAGCCCAATGGTTGTATCTTTGATTGATATAGTGGTTGATATAGTGATTTACTCTAGCCCAATGGTTGTATCTTTGATTGATATAGTGGTTGATATAGTGATTTACTCTAGTCCAGTGGTTGTATCTTTGGTTGATGTAGTGATTTACTCTAGCCCAATGGTTGTATCTTTGGTTGCTATAGTGGTTGATAGTTAGGCCCTTTACTCTAGTCCAATGGTTGTATCTTTGGTTGATATAGTGGTTGATAATTAGGCCCTTTACTCTAGTCCAATGGTTGTATCTTTGGTTGATAATAGTGGTTGATAATTAGGCCCTTTACTCTAGTCCAATGGTTGTATCTTTGGTTGATAATAGTGGTTGATAATTAGGCCCTTTACTCTAGTCCAATGGTTGTATCTTTGGTTGATAATATTAGTGGTTGATAATTAGGCCCTTTACTCTAGTCCAATGGTTGTATCTTTGGTTGATAATAGTGGTTGATAATTAGGCCCTTTACTCTAGTCCAATGGTTGTATCTTTGGTTGATAATAGTGGTTGATAATTAGGCCCTTTACTCTAGTCCAATGGTTGTATCTTTGGTTGATATAGTGGTTGATATAGTGATTTACTCTAGTCCAGTGGTTGTATCTTTGGTTGATGTAGTGATAATTACTAAATTAGGCCCTTTACTCTAGTCCAATGGTTGTATCTTTGGTTGATATAGTGATAATTACCGTATTTTTCGGTCTATAAGGCGCACCTGATTATAAGGCGCACCCCCCCTAAATCTTTACCAAAAAATTCAGTTTATATTTTCTTACGATTTTAGTGGTCATATTATAAGGCGCAGGGGTCTCAGTCTGGGGAAAAAGTATCGCCTTATAGTCCGAAAAATATGGTAGGCCCTTTATTCTAGTCCAGTGTCTTTTATCTTTGGTTGATGTCAGCCCTAAGTTTGGGCCAGTAGCAAAGTGAGAGTGAGAGAGTTCTATGATTTGTCACTGCAGTAAACATCCTTCACTGCTTTTTCTCTCTCTTGTGTGTTGACTGTGACTTTGAAATTTTAGGAGGCTGTTGGCGTGACTGTAAGTGTCGGAGCCTCGGGGAATAGTTGGCCTTTGAGGACCCCCACCCCCACCCCACCCCAACGCCCACTGTCCTCACGCCAAGGGAATGTACCCTGGGCAAGGCATCTCCATTGCGAACACATTTCAGCCCCGCTTCCCAGAATGGCATTTGTCTCCTTTGCTATCTAAATTCTAATGCCCATAGTTGGACACGACTGACTGGCTTGCGAAATGATGGTAGCTCTGGTATAGCGAGGTATTTTCGTGACTGAGCTTGGTGCGCGCATATCTGTGAGTGTGGGTGTATGTGTATTGGCATGAGTGCGCTCATGTGCATGCACGCGCGCGTGTGTAGTTGTGTGTCTGTCTGACCATCTTTGGGCGTTTGCTTCCGCCCCCTCCCCCCCTCCATTCTTTATGCTATGCGTTAAATAGTATGATATGTTTTTATTATATTGTTATATTGTAAACGCCTAGGTCATTGAATTGATTAGGCATGCTAAATAACCAAATAATAATAACAATAATAATAATTTTCATTGTATGGTTTTGAGAAAAGGTAGTTATGTTTAATATTTGCTTGATTGATGCCTTATCAGTTTATCCATAATAAAAACAAAACAACCATTCATTCATTCAACCTATCTTTTGTTTACAAACACATCGCCTCATTGCCTTGGAAAAAGTATTTTTTAAGATGAAATTGGTTTTTTTTTAAAACTTCGCTCCTTTTCCCATCTTCACTCGTTTGTGTTAACCCTTTCACCGCCAATATCGCATTTTAGCACCACAATGGTTTAATACCCATGTCACTAAAAGGCATAAAATTAGGACCTGTGGTAAAGGTCAAGATGTGCCCCCCCCCCCCCCCTACATTTCTCGGTTAATTGTATTTTTTCGTTTTTGCCTTTCTTACCATACATAAAGCTGTATTTTAGGAACATTTTTAGCTAATAACCTTTTTGGAATACTAACCCTATCCCTAGCCCTAGCCCTAACCCTACCCCCCACCCTATAAGATGGAAAAACGCAACGAACCACAACTGTGACAAATCGCGGCGTACTGCAGTGCATAGTGGGGGGTAGGGTTAGGTTTAGGGCTAGGGTTAGGGATATGGTTAGTATTCCCAAAAGGTTATTAGCTAAAAATATTCCTAAAATACAGCTTTATGTATGATAAGAAAGGCAAAAACGGAAAAATACAATTAACCGAGAAATGCAGGGGGGGTGGCACATCTTTACCTTTACCGGACCTGTTATCCAAAGACCCTATTTTCTTAATTTTGGGAGGTAAGGATAGGCCTAATGTTTTATATGTCACAGAGGAATTAGCAATATTGCAGATATTTTATTTTCTCTGCCCAGTTAAGTTTACAAAAATTTTGGCTTGAAAAATGGCTGGCGGTGAAAGGGTTAATGTGTAGCGTTGTGATGTATTTTAGTTCAGTTATACTATTAAAAAAAAACGAAAGAAAAAAAACGTAGTGATCGATGTGTTGCACACTGTTGTTTTCATTGGCAGGGTTTGAGCTCAGAGCACGATCGCTTTGACTTCGTTCTATCACACAAACAAGAGGCCAGCAACCGCAGGTAATAATTCTAGTTGATATTTTCAACCAGTTTGAAACATAATTATGATGGCATAAGTAACAGTTTAATGTAAATTTTGGAAGCTTGTTGTTCTTGCATGTTGTTGTTTGTTTGTTGTTTGTTTTCTCACCCTGGCTTAAAGACCCAACACATCACGCGTCAAAATCATGGTTTTGCACGTGTTTTCCCTCTTATAGCTGGTAAGAAATCTTAAGAAATCTTCCAAGCATAAGAGGGAATGTGACACGTGATGTGTGGGGTCTTTAATGACTCCAGGGATCATCCCAACAGCCGAAGCACTTGAACACTATGGTACAAATGCACCAGTTAGGGATGAGAACATTAGGTGTGTGACCGTTTTTGATTACCCCCACCATGTGGGCAGCCACACTCCAACTTCGGAGGATAGTTTTTGCATACATAATTGAGCTTTTTCATGCTCAAGAAGTCTGGGTTTTTTCGTACAAAGATGACGATAACCGGTTCAAAATCTAATAATTGGCTATAAAGGTGGATACAGTATCTCAGTTGGGGAATGTTTTGAAATAACAACAGTTTATTTTGACTACTAGAATATTTCAGTGTTTTCCCAGTGTTTCCCAGATTCCCCAGTGTTTTCTGATGTAGTTTTTAATAAATATTTGCATGTGTGTGTGTGTGTGTGCATGTGTCTGTGTTTAATTTTTAAGCTTAAAATCTTTTAACCGACAGTGATGTAAAATGAGAAATAATGGGTTGCGTTTCTTGTAGGCATGTGTTGTACTGTCTAATGTAAAAATTGGGTTCGTTTTTTTCCTATGCTTGATTGGTAAAAAAACAATTCCATCGCAATATTTTCGTCTATGCATATTTATGTTGTATAATTGTATATTGTATAATTATGTTGTTTTTCTTCATGATTATTGTATGTATGTTTTTTGTAAAGCGCTGTGAGTCCTGCTGCGCCAGGAGAACGGCGCTATATAAGAGTTATTATTATTATTATTATAATCGGATTGCATTAATCAGTGATGTCCGAAACAAATGTGTTAATGGATTTAAAATCTGTGTTGCTAAACTCTTTATAGGCAGAGTTGTATTGTTGGTTTTCAATAACTTGATGTTTGGAAAGGGCTTTTTATTGAAAAGTTTTTTTCATGAAAAATATGCAGCTGAGCGTGGCCGATGGGAGTAAGTTGTTGATAAGGCCAATGACTGGCTGTATGATGTCACGGGGTGGCGGCGATAGATTGCAGATGAGCAGTGTGTTTACAGTGTTGAAATATGCATGGTATGCTTTATTTTGAATAGAAAAGTCAGGCTTTTTATGGTTAAATCTACAAAGACTCAGTAAGGTTAATAAATCCTAGAGAGTGTACGGCCTTTTAGTGTAGGACAGATGGGCAAATAAAGATCTACATAAGCTAAGGGAAAGCTAAAGATGTCAACTTTAAAAATTAGATCTATACTCGCTGGCAATTCAGAATGTCTTTTTCACATAATTCACATGTGGATGGACAGACACACACACACACACACACACACACACACACACACACACTGTTAGAGAGAGAGAGAGAGAGAGAGAGAGGGGGAGAGAAAGAGAGAGAGAGAGAGATGAATAGAGGGAGAAAGAGAGAGAGAGAGAGGGATAAAAGACAGACAAACAGAAAATGACAGAAAGAGCAATGAAATAATTGACAATTATTTGGTTGAATTGGTGAAAGACAGTTGGTTTGCATTAATGTAATACAGTCCAACAAGGGTCAACAAGATTAAACAATCACATTTACAGCAATAAGAAAGTTAGTTGCCAAGCTTAAAAACTGAGATTTATAGTGCTTTCCTGTAGGAAACATAGGCATATTCAAATAAACTCAAACAGACCAACAGAGAGACAGACAGACAGACAGGCACAAACACAGACAGACACATAAAGGAAAACGTGCTCGTCCGCACACACACACACACACACACACACACACACACACACACACAACAAACAAACATTCACAAGCATATTACACACACACAAGAGACAGAGAGAGAGAGACAAGCATATTAACACACCTTTGAGAGAGAGAGAGAGAGAGAGAGAGAGAGAGAGAGAGAGAGAGAGAGAGCATCATCACAAGGACATCTACAAACACATGAAAAGCAGAAGTCACAACAAAATTGCAAACAGAAAAGCAGATAGGTAAACAAATCTCTCTCTCTCTCTCTCTCTCTCTCTCTCTCTCTCTCTCTCTCTCTCTCTCTCTCTCTCTCTCTCTCTCTCTCTCTCTTCTCTCTCTCTAACTCACACATATGCATGCATACACATACTTGGAGAAAGAGTGGGGGAAACAAAGATTTAGAAGGAGGAAGGGAGTAGTCTGAGAGGCATACACTTGGCAAACACAAACATGTTGATGGAAATAATAATGCTCCTACCTCAGCATGCAAATGTCTGCAGTTTTCTGGGGTTGCTTGTGGCGGATGGCTTGTCATTGAATGCTTTAGAATAATTGTTCAGAAAGATGTTCACAGCTGGTCTACAACATTTCTCTGCCAAGTCAGCACTGTGTACTCCACACTCCTCACACTGTTTTTCAGTCATTCCCAGATCTGAGAGCCGGGTCTTGGCCAGGTTCAACATCAGAGCTCTCTGGCTGTTGCAGGACATGAACTGCTGTTCATGCTTCACACTGCCTATCAACACCTGGAAGATCATGAACACCTGGCTCACTATATCCACAGCATAGTCTGAAGGCCATGTGAGTCCTCCTCTGTCCAGTGCTGAGAGATAAGTGAAGCAATCCTCTGTGACTTCCACATGCAGCTGGCGGTCTACTTTCAGGTCACTGTGGCAGCTGTCACAGTCTGTCTGGCGTAAAGCCTTGGACACGCAGTAGCCTGACACAAACACCCGCGCCTTCCGCTGTTCATCCTTCACCTCCACACTGTCACATTCCTGCAGCAAGGGCAGAAACTTGTGCAGGTCTTGCTCTGATGTTGCCATCAACTGGTTCCGTGCTTCCTCTAAAGGAGTCTGAGGGCTCCACGTGATGCTGAAACCATTTTGAGGACGCTGATCAGCTTTAGTTTCTTTTCGTTTTCTAACAGCTGCTGTACTGACACATGGAAGTTGCATCCACTCATTTGCCTATACTGACTAAACCTGAACTCTAAGTTGTCTGTTTGGAACTTCCCTAGTAGAACATAACTAAACTGTTTCTCTTTTAGTAGGTAGGTTGTGAGTGATGTGATAGCTGACAGAGTGTGGGTCAAGACAGTCATGGTTTCTTTGGAGAGGGTCCCTTGCCTGGGTTTGAGAGCTAACTTCTGCCAGCAATGAAGCCACTGGATCACCTGGCTGATGTACTGCAGGCTGGGATCAGAAGGGGAGTTGATGGCCTTGCAATCTTCATTGCGGAGACGGATGCCTTTGAAAGGGTGTTTAACATTCAAGATGTTCCACAACTTGATGATTATGGCCCAAAACTCCCTGGTTCCCCTGCTGTCAACCTCGTGTGTTTCTGCACACCTGTCTTGAGGAGCTTTCCTTTTGGCTGGTGGCTCCTCTGACAAGTATGATGGACAGTTGGGAAATATCATATATAGAGGGATAGGCATCTTTGGTTAACTTGGGTGCAGATCTTTCAACGGTGAGTATACTGGTGTAGAGTGGCACAGTGGTATCGCGTTCGCTTCGTGTCAAGTAAACCCGAGTTCGAACCTGGGTACAGGGGATTTTTTTCCTCTCATTCTGCACTAGGCCTTAACGGTCTGAACGTGGAGTCTTTCGGATGAGACGATAAACCGAGGTCCCATGTGCCCATGCACTTAGCATACGTTAAACCCAGTGGCAATGAAAAAGTTGTCATTTGGTCAAAATTTACCCCCCCCCCCCTCCCTCATCAGTGACAAAAATCGCATTAAAAAAAAAAATAAATTTGGGTGGCGCGTCTCTGGCTGCGACACGCTGTACAGGTGGGAGCAACCCAAATTTCACAGAGACGCCTCTGTGACTATAAAGTACCTAATAATAATACTTCCATCTGGCCTTGTTGCAGAGTCAACCCTAACAATGGAGTGTTCACTAAAATGCTTAGCACACACAACAGATTGAGCAGTAGGTTCAAAATTTGCTCTGGGAATCTTACTCAGCCACAAACGACGTTGGTCAACATCAAGAGGAAATTTAAACATACATTTTCTCATTTGTGTCATAATTCCCCCTGCATCCTGGCACACAACACTTCCTTGGCATGCTTGAATTAGATTATACTATCAGTCAAACTAATTACACAGATAGCATTTAATCACAGTAGATCTAATAAAATAAAATAAACCACAAACAACCAAAGCAGCTACTCCAAGCAACACAGCACAGCTTTACATTCAGTTCAAAACTGTATAGAATACACAACTCAAAAGGAAATGATCGCCTCCTCGCATGACGTCAAATCTTAATTCCAACCAGATGACCCGGCAATCCCCCTATCGCGATTGACAACGAGCTGAGACCTGTTTTTATGTAAGTTTACAGATTTAATGCCTGCGATGGTGTATCAGTTATGAGTCTATTAACTTGTAATCTTTACAACATGTACTTTGTAGTGTCTTTTAAGTTTAACCCTTTGAATTCGTTGCTGAAGAATTAAAGAATGAGCATTTATCGGTACTGTTTTGACCTAGATCTAAAGTCAAAGCAGCACACGGTATTATAGTTTACCAAGCATCGCTTAGAAAGAAACATCTATTGCTGATTAACTTAGCTTCTTAGACAGCTCTTTCTTCTTTGAATAACACCACCTTTCGCCATTCGGCTCAGTTCTATAACTTGTTAGAAAACTTTGACACGTTTATTTTTTAAAAACCTTTATTAACTAACGTCTAGTGCACATAAGCTTGCAAACATGAATAAATGGTGTAAAAACTGTGTCAGTATAGTTGAAGAGAGTTGCTGAAGTTTTGTGTTTTCTTATTTTTGTTATGGTCAAGTAGTTTCAACATACGATGCTCCTTAACTTTTGTGGTTTATTTCTTTAGATGATGATGATGATTATTATTATTATGGTTGGCAGTTATGGCTTGGATGTAAAGTATTGTTGTGCCTTGCTTTCAAACAGATAAATTATTAATATATATATATTTTTTTAAACAGTTTAATTGGGCTGTTAAAGCAAGTGGATGCTGTCAGTAGTTTGTTCTATGCTTGTGTGTGTGCGTGCACGCCATGCGTGCGTGCGTGCGTGCGTGTGTGTGTGTGTGTGTGTGTGTGTGTGTGTGTGTGTGTGTGTGTGTGTACACTGAGTAATGTGCATAGTCAGTGATAACAAAGATTCTAAAAGGGTAAGATGGATAACTTAAGAGCTTGGCGAACCGGGCTGATAGAGTTTGATAGAGTTATCGTTAGTGGGGACAGTACACTATTCACAGTGGAGGCTATCCAAAAACTCAGACTGGAACTTGAACGGAGAATTCAACTGGCCTATCGACGTGTAAAATGTGTACTGTTTAAAAGGGACATAACCAGTGTTTCTGTCCTCACTACTCATATAGGGAAAAGAGACCGGATGCTTGTCTTCCCCTATACAGTCTTTGGCAATATTTACTGGCTACAATATAGCATCATTTAAAGCGCTTTTTTTCTGAAGGAATAAAGACATATTGGATCCAGACAGGAACTACTTCCCCTTCATAGCTGTGCCTTTTTTTTTTATCTAAACGAGAAGAAAACATGCATTCCTGTTTTCATATAAATTTTGAAATTCGCTTTAATTAAACAAAACAAATTCATGGGTCTTGCTTGAATTGGATACATTTATTTATTTATTTTATTAGCTGTAATTTACCATTTAGGTTTGGATGTTTGTTGTTGTTGACATACCCTGGCTAAAAGACTCCAGGGATCATCCTAACAGCCGAAGGACTTGAACACTATGGTACAAACGCATCAGCTAGGGATGAGAACATTACGTGTGTGACCGTTTTTGATTACCCCGCCACGTGAGCAGCCACACCCAGTCTTTAGGGGATTTTGGAGACTGATGATGTTATGCTAGGAGCTTGTCATGGCTTAAGACAATCCCCGCATAACTATGCATAACATAACGTTTTGATGTAGCTTTGGTGTTCTAGACTATGTCAATTGGTCTGACATAACGTTAAGCCGGTGGATGTTTATATTTATAAAACATATTTATTTATTTGTAACTTTATATAATTAGAAATCAACTTGATATAATTAGAGATATTTATTTGTAACTTTATATAATTAGAAATCAACTTTATATAATTAGAAATCAACTTTATATAATTAGAAATGAACTTTATATAATTAGAAATCAACTTTATATAATTAGAAATCAACTTTATATAATTAGAAATCAACTTTATATAATTAGAAATGAACTTTATATAATTAGAAATCAACTTTATATAATTAGAGATATTTATTTGTAACTTTATATAATTAGAAATCAACTTTATATAATTAGAAATCAACTTTATATAATTAGAGATATTTATTTGTAACTTTATATAATTAGAAATCAACTTTATATAATTAGAGATATTTATTTGTAACTTTATATAATTAGAAATCAACTTTATATAATTAGAGATATTTATTTGTAACTTTATATAATTAGAAATCAACTTTATATAATTAGAGATATTTATTTGTAACTTTATATAATTAGAAATCAACTTTATATAATTAGAGATATTTATTTGTAACTTTATATAATTAGAAATCAACTTTATATAATTAGAGATATTTATTTGTAACTTTATATAATTAGAAATCAACTTCTTTTAACCCTTTCACCGCCAATGTCGCATTTATGCACCACAATGGTTTAACACCCATGTCGCTAAAAGGCATCAAATCAGGGCCTGTTATTCAAAGACCCTATTTTCTTAATTTTGGGAGGTAAGGATAGGCCTAATGTTATACATGTCACAGAGGAATTCGTAATATTGCAGATATTTGTTTTGCTCTACCCAGTTAAGTTTAATGGTATTTTTTGGCTGAAAAATGACTGGCGGCGAAAGGGTTAATTTGCTTGGTTCCTTGTAGTTTCAGCATTTATAAAGGGACAGAATGAGTAAAATCTCGTGCTTGTATAAGCTTGATTTTTTTACTTAGATTTCTTTTGTTTTCTACTTTCTTTTAGGAAATACACTCTTGTCATTATGACTTGCATGCTTTTCTACGCAGATTTCCACTTTCCATTGGCTTCTAGGTTGA
>CM065694.1:36794097-36881597 GCA_017654935.2 Phymorhynchus buccinoides
TGTGACTTGAAACAAATGGCTCTCTGTGGAAATCTAAAAGGAGCCAGAATGTGGGGATTTTGTGTGCTGTAATTTTAATGTTTACAAAGAAGGGCAATGTCTCGGAGGTCTTATATGGGAGGGAGTCTTATGAGGGAGGTCTTATGAGGGAGGTTCCACTGTATTTCCTTTAACAGAGGCAAATATTCTTTTCATTGATTGTGGTAAGGGATAGAAAAAAATGACTTTACAAGTGGTATACTACTATGAAACAATGTAAGCCTAATGGATAAAACATTTCTAAAATGGTTTATGCTGGTGATGAGTGTTAGCAAAAAGCATGAACTAAAAGGAGCCGAAACCGGGTGCTGTGTAGGGGAGAGGCGGGGGGGATGTGGGTGGGAGTGCATGTATATGTGGGAAGTTTGATGTGGAGGTCTGTCTGTGCATGAGTGTGTGCGTAACAGTATGCTTTTCTCTCGTCTTCTACTTTCTTTAAAAGAAGATATTCTGCATGACGTTATTTTTATAATGCAAAAAATGCCTATCAGCGATCTAACGAAGTTTTGTGTTGTGTTCAGAGCCAGAAAAATTGCGGAGAAACTCTTCAGTCAGAAAAACGGAGAGAGTCAGCACACAATCTATGCAATGGGACATTCCCATATGGACACAGGTACAAGTGATGGGGTATTTTTCTCCATAAAGCATGACATTTTCTTTTCTTTTTTCTTTCTGTATCTTTTGCATTTCTTTGCTCTTTTGGTCCCTTTCCTGTTCCATCCAGTAGTGTTGCTTCCACACTGCTTATGGACATTAACTCTTTTGGTCCCTTCTCTGTTCCATCCAGTAGTGTTGCTTCCACACTGCTTATGGACATTAACTCTTTTGGTCCCTTCTCTGTTCCATCCAGTAGTGTTGCTTCCACACTGCTTATGGACATTAACTCTTTTGGTCCCTTTTCTGTTCCATCCAGTAGTGTTGCTTCCACACTGCTTATGGACATTAACTCTTTTGGTCCCTTCTGTTCCGTCCAGTAATGTTGCTTCCACACTGCTTATGGACATTAACTCTTTTGGTCCCTTTTCTGTTCCATCCAGTAGTGTTGCTTCCACACTGCTTATGGACATTAACTCTTTTGGTCCCTTCTGTTCCGTCCAGTAATGTTGCTTCCACACTGCTTATGGACATTAACTCTTTTGGTCCCTTCTTCTGTTCCGTCCAGTAGTGTTGCTTCCACACTGCGTATGGACATTAACTCTTTTGGTCCCTTCTTCTGTTCCATCCAGTAGTGTTGCTTCCACACTGCTTATGGACATTAACTCTTTTGGTCCCTTCTCTGTTCCATCCAGTAGTGTTGCTTCCACACTGCTTATGGACATTAACTCTTTTGGTCCCTTTCTCTGTTCCATCCAGTAGTGTTGCTTCCACACTGCTTATGGACATTAACTCTTTTGGTCCCTTCTCTGTTCCATCCAGTAGTGTTGCTTCCACACTGCTTATGGACATTAACTCTTTTGGTCCCTTCTGTTCCATCCAGTAGTGTTGCTTCCACACTGCTTATGGACATTAACTCTTTTGGTCCCTTCCTCTGTTCCATCCAGTAGTGTTGCTTCCACACTGCTTATGGACATTAACTCTTTTGGTCCCTTCTCTGTTCCATCCAGTAGTGTTGCTTCCACACTGCTTATGGACATTAACTCTTTTGGTCCCTTCTCTGTTCCAGCCAGTAGTGTTGCTTCCACACTGCTTATGGACATTAACTCTTTTGGTCCCTTTTCTGTTCCGGCCAGTAGTGTTGCTTCCACACTGCTTATGGACATTAACTCTTTTGGTCCCTTCTCTGTTCCGGCCAGTAGTGTTGCTTCCACACTGCTTATGGACATTAACTCTTTTGGTCCCTTCTCTGTTCCATCCAGTAGTGTTGCTTCCACACTGCGTATGGACATTAACTCTTTTGGTCCCTTCTCTGTTCCGGCCAGTAGTGTTGCTTCCACACTGCTTATGGACATTAACTCTTTTGGTCCCTTCTTCTGCTCCGTCCAGTAGTGTTGCTTCCACACTGCGTATGGACATTAACTCTTTTGGTCCCTTTTCTGTTCCGGCCAGTAGTGTTGCTTCCACACTGCTTATGGACATTAACTCTTTTGGTCCCTTCTTCTGTTCCGTCCAGTAGTGTTGCTTCCACAGTGCTTATGGACATTAACTCTTTTGGTCCCATCTGTTCCGGCCAGTAGTGTTGCTTCCACACTGCTTATGGACATTAACTCTTTTGGTCCCTTCTGTTCCGTCCAGTAGTGTTGCTTCCACACTGCTTATGGACATTAACTCTTTTGGTCCCTTCTTCTGTTCCATCCAGTAGTGTTGCTTCCACACTGCTTATGGACATTAACTCTTTTGGTCCCTTTACTGTTCCATCCAGTAGTGTTGCTTCCACACTGCTTATGGACATTAACTCTTTTGGTCCCTTCTCTGTTCCATCCAGTAGTGTTGCTTCCACACTGCTTATGGACATTAACTCTTTTGGTCCCTTCTCTGTTCCATCCAGTAGTGTTGCTTCCACACTGCTTATGGACATTAACTCTTTTGGTCCCTTTACTGTTCCATCCAGTAGTGTTGCTTCCACACTGCTTATGGACATTAACTCTTTTGGTCCCTTTTCTGTTCCATCCAGTAGTGTTGCTTCCACACTGCTTATGGACATTAACTCTTTTGGTCCCCTCTTCTGTTGCGTCCAGTAGTGTTGCTTCCACACTGCTTATGGACATTAACTCTTTTGGTCCCTTTTCTGTTCCATCCAGTAGTGTTGCTTCCACACTGCTTATGGACATTAACTCTTTTGGTTCCTTCTCTGTTCCATCCAGTAGTGTTGCTTCCACACTGCTTATGGACATTAACTCTTCCAGCACAGTGGGCCCAATACAGTACACTTCACTCCCACCAAGCGCAAAGACATTCATTGCCAAGTAGCCTGTCATGCGTTTGTCTATTTTCAGAGCTTACGTCAGTGAATTTTTCGGTAAAGCGAACGCATGTGCGCTTGAAAAAAAAAAGTTGCCCCCCTCTTGTGGGTTGAGATGCAGCGGACAGCCAAGAACGTCAAGACATACATGGCGCCAGCAGAGTGAATGATCACACATCTATTACTTCATCCCTTAGCGTCTCCCTAAGAAGATCCATCCACCTCCTGAACTCATGATCCTTTTAGGTTTAAATGTGTGTTCATCGTGTTGAAAGAAACTATGCATGCTTATCCTTAGACGTGTATGTATCCACATATAATGTGTATCTTTAAGTGTGTATTATGTGTAACTTTTGCTCCTATTCATGCATGCTGAATGTCGATGTTATTCTGGCACCTGAACAAAATTTCTCCTTGGGAGATAATAAAGTGAATTTGATTTGATTTGATTTGATTGAACAACAACAACAGCAACAAAATTCAAATAATGATAACTCCGGGGAAGCTCATAGGAAGCACAAAGACCGATGAATGTTTATTCTGTGTGTGTGTGTGGGTGTGCTGTGTGTGCACGCGCACGTGTGTGTATGTGTGTGTGTGCGTGCGCGCGCGCGCATGTACGTGTGCGTGCATGTACGTGTGTGCGCGTGCATGTGTGAAGTATCGGATTTGTATTTAATATATATATTTAATGTTTTGTGTTTATTACTATTGTTATTGTTGTTGTCTAATGTTAACTTTGTAAGCGCTCTGAGCTCTTTGGAGAAAGAGCGCAACAAATATCCATTATTATTATTATTATTTATTAATTCTGGAGATTGCGTCAGAGCTCATAGTACACTCCATTTAGTTGCAGCCCTAAGGCCAGTAGTCCCTAGGGAACAATCGTTTTCAGGCCTTTGCCCTGTACTGCTTCTCAGTCACTTTGGTGGGGTTCAATGAAGCCTGTTCTGATGTGACTTAGATGTGTAGGTCACTAGTGTGCTCTGATTTTGTTTGTTTTTGTATTTGGTATTTCATATATTCTAGTCACAGAGACTTATCTCTGTGAAATTTGGGCTGCTCTCCCCTGGAGAGCGCATCGCCGCTAGTGCAGTGCCTACCCAATTATTTTTTTTGGGGGGGGGGGGGGCACAGGGTGAGGAGGGGGGGGGGCACACTTGGAAAACCTAGCTATCAATTTGGCCATACCAGGCAGTGGGATTTCTCCCTGCTCTTACCCACTTTCAACTGCCATGGGAGCGCACGGGTCAGACTAGCTTTAAGTCCCCGTCCGAAGGACTGGACGTTCAGTTCGATTTTCCTGTCAAGCTAGAAAGAAAGGGTGAGGCTGGGATATGAACCCGGGTCACTCGCGCTGCAGTCACACATTACATTTGGCAGGCAAACATCTTAACCACCCTGCCACCTTTCTCCATGGATGATTTGAGTATATATGGTTGTTATATGGTGGTGATGTGATGAAGAAGAAGAAGATGATGACTATGATGGCAATAATGTTTATGATTATGATGGCAGTGATGATGGTGATAATGGCAATGATCATGATAATGATTATGGTGGTGATGGTTATAGTGGTAGTGGTGCTGGTGCTACTGCTGCTGATGAGGATGATAATTATGATAATAAACATGATGATGATGATATTTTTTTATAATGATCATTATGAGGATGATAATGATTGTAGTGATTGCGATGGTGGTGATGATGTCAGCGATGATGATGAGGATGAGGATGCACATATTCACTGTTATCCTTGTTACTGCTGCAGCCTGGCTGTGGCCCTATGATGAAACCAAGAGGAAATGCGCTCGGAGCTGGAGCTGCACCCTTCGTCTGCTGGAACAGTACCCCGACTTCAAGTTCACATGCTCTCAGGTCACTGCGCTTCCAAACATTATGGTTTAATGATTGAGCTAATGCTGTGTGCCTGGCCTACTTTGAGTTCATAAAAAGCGAACAAACCTCTTTGTGGTAGTTATGAATATTTGGTATATTCTAGTCACAGAGACTTATCTCTGTGAAATTCGGGCTGCTCTCCCCTTAAGAGCACATTGCTGCAAGTGCAGCGCCTGCCCAATTAAAAAAAAAAATTGGGGGGGGGGGCACAGGGTGGGGGGGGGGGGGGGGGGGGGGGCACACTTGGAAAACCTAGCTATCAATTTGGCCATGCCAGGCAGCGGGATTTCTCCCTGCTCTTACCGCCTTTCATCTGCCGTGGGATTTTTACGTTCGTAAAGCGCACAGGCTTAAGTCCCCATCCGAAGGACTTGACATTCATTTCGATTTTCCTGTCAAACTAGAAAGAAAGGTCGAGGCCGGGATTCGAACCCGGGTCACTCACGCTGTAGTCACGCATTACATTTGGCAGGCGGACGTCGAATGAACGAATGAACGAAAAATTGTGTTTTACGTTCTCTCGGTCTGGAACAGACACATATGGGACATTTGTAGATACAAAGATGGTGGGAACAATACTGGAGGCAATGCCTGGAGGCAGTGCAACACCAGTAAAGTCCCGATTTTCTAACAATGCAGATAAGTGTAGCAGTAACCAACCACGCCTCGGTTAAACCTCATTGGCTATGGTACCACCATGTTCGTAAGTGCGGGCGGACGTCTTAACCACCCTGCCACCTTTTTCCCTTCGAATCTATGACATTGTTGGGTATTGGTGGCAGAATAAATCTGTATTATTATTATGTTTATATAAAAGACCTGAAAAACAGTGCTTAACTCTTCTACTCTAGCGCCATGTAGGATAGTAGGATAATAATAATAATAATAATTTAATTCATTTTAAAAAGTGACGCCTGTCCCTCGCGAGGCTCCAGGTGCCATTACAAAGATAAAAACCAACAGGTTTAAGAAAGAAGAGAAAGGAGACATACAAGATTAAAACATAAAAAAGAACTTTGACATCGTAAGAACAAGATATCATTAGAAAACATTAAAATTAATACATGCGGGGAACATAATATATTATACCCCCAGCCCCTCCACTCTCTCTCCACCCCCTTCCCCTCCCTCACCCCGCGCTGTCTCCCCCCCTAAAAAACAACAACAACAAAACACCCTCCACTCTCTCTCGCGCCTTCTCAATCACACACACACACACACGCACGCACGCACACACTCACCTACACACACGCAATCACACACACCGTTTGGAATAAGACATAGCAGGGTGACGGTTGATACACGCCAGATTAATCATGGGGTTGGGCGCTATATACATTTTCCTCATTATTATTATTATTTATGTATATTTTTGACATTCTTGGTTAGTTGCATCTCAACCGACAAGAAGGAGGTAACTATTTTTTATTTTTGTAAACTATATTTTAATTAATGGAGTTCTTCCCCCTTATTCATTTCACTGCATTGTCCTCTCTTACAGTCTTAAACTCACTATTTCAATCTTTATTTTTTTTTAGCATGCATTCGCTGCTTTAGCAGAATAAAATCACTGACATCAGCTCTGAAAATAGGCAAACACATGGCAGGCCACTTGGCAGTGAATGTCTTTGCATTTGGTGGGAGTGAAGTGTGATGTACTGGGCGAATACATTTGCCTGTGGTGCTAGAAGAGTTCATCAGTGATCGTGCTAGAAATGTTGAAAACCAGTGTCATCGACGACTGCCGTATTCTACGGACTATAAGGCGATACTTTTCCCCCAGACTGAGATCCCTGTGCCTTATAATGTGACTGATAATACAGTAAGGAAATAGAGTAACAAAATCGGAATTTGGAGTCAAATTTTTGGAGGGTGCGCCTTATAATCAGGTGCGCCTTGTTCGTAAAATATGGTACTGTATTTTTCGGACTATAAAGCGCACCTCACAAATTTTACACAAAATTCAGATTTTGTTATTATGTTTTCTTACTGTTTCAGTTGTATCATAAGGCACAGGGGTCTCAGTCTGGGAAGAAAGTATCGTCTTATAGTCCGATAAATATGTTGTACCCCCAACGACCTGTGTCAGAACCAGAGAGAAACAAAGCCAGTGAGAGCCACACAAAAGGGAAATTGCAAGGCCTCTACTAAAACACGGACCAGTCATAGCAAAAAAAAACACCAGTCCCTGGAACTGACAGGTCATATTGTTTTCACTATTCTGGTTTTGCAGTCTGTTCTTCTTCTTCTTCTTCTTCTGTGTTCCCAGGCCATATGGCCATGATGGGTAAGTATTTTTTGTGTCTGGTTTTCAGTTTTCACTGGTCTCACCACTGCGTACCGCCGACACATTCAGATTTTGGAGGAGCTCAAAGGAGAAAAATTTAAATTATTTGAAAGATTTTTTCTTTTTTAAATGCAGGAGAATGGGCCATTAAGTCAGAAAGATAGTAGATGACAGAAAGAAATGGAAAAGGCAGAGTCAAAGAGAGTGACAGATTAGAGGAAGTTACAAGCACAGAACTTCCAGAAGGTGGGGGAAGTATTTTTACGAAAGACATCCCCCCCCCCCCTCCGGTATCCCCACGGGGTGTTTGTAGTCGGTGTTTTACTGATGATTACCTGTTATCACGACCACTACTTAATGGGGCTTTTCTGAACGTCGCGTGCATTGCAGGCCCAGCAGTATGCCTGGGTGAAGGAGAACTACCCCAGCATCTACAGAGACATCAGGAAGTTTGTGACCAGCGGGCATTTTGTGCCTGTGGGGGGAACGTGGGTGGAGATGGTGAGTGATAGAGTACTGACCAGTCTACGCGTTGGCTGGGTCAGTGCGTACCTCCCACCCCAGCCCTGAAATTGTAAACATTGTAAAATTAAAAACATGGGGGGGGGGGGGGGGGGGGGGGGGGGGGGGGGCACAGGATGAGCACACTTGGAAAATCTAGCTATCAATTTGGCCATACCAGGCAGCAGGATTTCTCCCTGCTCTTACCGACTTTCAACTGCCGTGGGATTTTTATGTGCGTAAAGCGCACGGGTCAGACTAGCTTTAAGTCCCCATCCGAAGGACTTGACGTTCAGTTCGATTTTCCTGTCAAACTAGAAAGAAAGGGTGAGGCTGGGATTCGAACCTGTGTCACTCACGTTGCAGTCACACATTACATTTGGCAGGCGAACGTCTTAACCAGTCTGCCACCTTTCTCACTTGGTGAAACACTTTAAAATTTTTTATCTGATCTTAGACGTGAGACCTCGTTTTTACAAAGGAATTTATATTTGGCGTTAAATATTTTCATGTGAGTAATTGTTTATTTTTTACCTATTGTTTTTGTGATCTCTCTCTCTCTCTGTTTCTCTCTCCCCACAGGATGGCTACGTACCCAGTGGAGAAGCTTTCATCAGGCAGTTTCTCTATGGCCAGAGATTCTTCCAGAAAGAGTTTGGCATCAAGTGCACAGAGGTAGGTCTGACTTTTTTTATTTTTTTATTTTTTGCATTGTGTTTAATGTATCTTGCTAACAAACATTTCTGTGGCTTTAAATTGGTTTTGTTATGGCCTTGAGAAGGAGAATGAAATCAAACATTGTGCTCTGCTAACAATCATTTCTTGTAATCTTTTGTTGTTTTGTTTTAGCCTTGGGAAAGACAATGAAATCAAAACATTGAGCATAGATTTATGGACTGTCGATTTATGATCTTAAGATTCTGGTTTAAGCGTCTTATTATCTAAAAAGGAGTGAACATACTCTGCAGCATAACTGAAGCCCCAACTGGCAAAGTTTATGGTGAGCTCAATGTTAAACATTTCTAGTCGTTCCTTTAATCTCTTGCATATTGATTCATTACATCAAATTATCTGGACGGGAAATGAAAGCCAAAATGCAAGAGTATTTCGTTTGTGATCTTTCAAACAAGGATTTAATTACTGGAAGCAGACCAATACTTGGCAAAGGTGTAGTTTTTTCACCTCCCATCAAACCTCTTTGAAAGCGTTAATAAAGAAGCAATGTTTTGCCAGTGTCCATTCATTTTGGTTGTTTTCAGTTCTGGTTGCCGGACACGTTTGGCTATGCGGCCCAGCTTCCTCAGATCATGCAGCAGTGCGGCGTCTCTCGCTTCCTGACCCAGAAGATGAGCTGGAGTCTGGTCAACAAGTTCCCTGTAGGTGATATTTTAGCCTTAACCCCTTCACTGCCGAGCCCGTTTCCGGTTCAGGGGCAACTATTTGCCTAGCCGTTTTAGGTTGAGGAGTCATCGCAAAAATTTCTGAATAAAAGTGCATGTAACCTATACTTACTGAAAGGGAATTGCATATACTATCGTTTGAGAACACTCTCACATGCATTCGAACATACTGCAATAATCGTATAGATAGAAAAAATGGAAACTTTTAGAATAACCCTATGATGGATATTTCCGTGATGGGGCAGTTTAGAGGTTACCGGAAGTTGACGGAAATATCCATGACGGGGCAGTGAAGAGGTTAATGAATCAAGATTGATTCAAGTAGAAAGTGGAATGGTAATATATGTGTGTGCGTGTGAGTGTGCATGCTGCATTAAGAAAAAACAAATGATTTTTAACAGATTTTTGAAAGTTGGTTATTTAGTTGTTATAAAAAACCCAGCTGTATTTGCCAGGAAACTTAAAAAAGAATGTTTTTACCTGTTTATTTTACCCTAGTTTGTTTATTTAGTTTGTCAAGGTGACTGACTTTATTTTTTATACATAATTTGACTCTTTGTAAGCAGAGGATCAACAGGTAACATGAATCTTTTTGGCATGATTACGGCACTATGGACAGTGACAAAAACATACTGCTCGTTCCAGCACCACACATTTTGGTGGGAGGGGCTGGACGGGACGCGTGTACTGACTCACTTTCCTCCTGGTGACAACTACGGCATGACGGGGTCTGTGAAAGAGGTGAGAGACTTCTTCTCCTTCTGCGTTTCCAGGCCATAATGTGTAAGGTACGTATGTGTCCGGTTTTCAGTTTTGACTGGCATCCCCGCTGCGTACAGCCGACACATTCCGATTTCGGAGGAGCTCAAAGGAGAAAAATTATTTTGATTTTGTTGTTGAAAAAAGGCAGGAGAATGGGCCAATAAGTCGGAAAGACAGTAGATGATAGAAAGCAAAGGGAAAAGGCAGAGTTAAAGAAAGTGACAGATTAGAGGAAGTTACAAGCACAGAACTTGGGGGAACTATTTTTACGAAAGCCCCCCCCCCGGTATCCCTACGGGGAGAGACTCGTGGAGGGGGCGTGGTCGTCCAGCTCCCTGTATGGAGGCACGAGGCATCCACCCACTGCCCCAAGGTGAGAGACACTACAAAGGTCTGGAATGCTCCTTATTCACATGATTGATTGATCAAAGTAGTGGTGGTTGGTTGATGGTTTGCTTCACACGCGCTGCTTGTACCCGAGTGGACATTGAACCTTACTCCCCCCGCCCGCCTGCCCCTGGGGCTGCCGGGGAGATCTTTTGTACAAATAGTTCCCCACCTTCTGGAAGTTCTGTGCTTGTGCCATCCTCTAATCTGTCACTCTATTTGACTCTGTCTTTTCCCTTTGCTTTCTGTCATCTACTATCTGTCTGCATGGTTGGTCCATTTTCTCAATAATGAGAGACTTAGTGCGATTTTTCTCACGCCAGAGGGCATGATGCTCGTGTGGGGCTAATCCTCTCTATATTATTAGTTGGGGATAAAGAAAGAGAGAGAGACAGTGAGTGGTCCTACCATCACTCTCTCTCTCACTACGCCCAAGTAAGAAAATCGCGTGATAAGCCCCTAGTGCATTGACTGCCCTCTGGCGTGAAAAATATCGCCATAGGTTGACCATTGAAGACATATTCCTCTCTTTCTCTGATAGTGGACAGAGTGACATTTTCAGTCCAGCAAATTTTGAATGAGAGAATATTGTTTGTTTCTCCCATCTGTCACCCTCCCCCTCCCTCCCCTCATCTTCCTTCATTACAGTCGACCCCTTCAGGCTTCTTTTAAGACTTTCAAAAAATCGCGAAAAATTGGTCGTTAAAGAGGGGGGTCTTAAATCAGGGGTGACCAAAACAATGCACTCAGTGACTCACTACACCGTATATGACGCACAGCACATGCATACACTAAAACTAAAACATGCTTTCTCCGTCATTCTTGAATGAAACATCCGCAGTCTAGCTAATATACGAAAATGAACGAAAACAGAAAGTGTGCTCGACGGCCCGTGTTGCACTCGCACACAAACTACACATAACAACAGTGCAGACCTAATTTTCGCCATTTTACGCTCTGGCAGTTCATTTTCAGTCACAGTTCGCACACACGGAACTTTTACCGCTCATGCAACTCGGCTGACACAATGGCGCCGCAAATACGAAATCACGGCAAACGCTAATGCGCCAGCTGCTTTCATTTATCGGATTTTGTGAGTTGTTTGCATTCAGTGAGTGTTTCAGTGCACGCACTAACGCCGATTTATCAGTTTGATAACGGAAAGGAGCTGCTTTTCAACTTATTTTTTTACAAAGTGAGACCATTCACTGAGTTCCAACTTATGGAGTGTGACCGATCACCTAGTTTCAACTTGGGAGTTGACTTCGCATTTAGGCCTACGTGTGCATAGAGTTCGTAAAGATCGACACGATCGCGACTGTTTCAGTTCAAACTTTGATCATAAACTGCTCAGTGATGACACATGTGCATAAAAGTGGTGACATTTAGTGGTCAGATCGTGATATCGCTGATTAAATTCTTCAATTTCGGCATGAGAACGGTTCGTTTTTACCGAGGTTGACCTAACCACAGTGGTACTCCAGCTGTGCGTCGGCTCGAACTGAGGCCGAGAAGGTCAGAATGTGTTGCATCGGTCGTAAAATCAACAAGATTTACGGTCGTAAAACGCGTTAGAGGGGGAGTCGTAAATGAGGAGGCAAGTTTAGAAGAAAAACGATCCGTCATTCATATTTCAGTCGTAAAAGAGGGGAGGTCGTAAATCAGGGGGCCGTTCGTGAGGGGGTCGACTGTATTAAAGAAGATCAACAGATATAGGTTTAACTAGTTTTAACGACTTTTCTGAAAGGAAGAAACAGACTAGAGAATGCGGCACAAATAGATTCCAGAAGATTGTTGAAAGTGGATTGACTGCTATGTTTTGTATTTTTACACAAATCAATATTCACAGCACTTTTCTCTGCGTGTTAAAGTTATTGAGGTTTTTTTTTTTTTTTTGGGGGGGTATCAAGTTTATGAAAATGAACTCTGGCTATGTAACGTTACGCATTTCAGGTATTGTACACTCTGAACAACTTCCAGGACAAAGGCCGATCGTCGCAAAGCATCTTTCTGTTTGGACATGGGGATGGCGGGAATGGGCCTGAGTGAGTCTTACAGTAATAATAAATAATAATAATGAGGAAAATTTATATAGTGCCCATCCTACTATGTAGGCTACAGGGCACTTTACACAGGATTGAAATGGAATAAAAACATGAAACAGAAATCCAATAACATGAGCAGACAAAACAATATCGGTCAGACTTCGTTTGGCCGGTAAAAATGCACATAACAATCAGCAGCAACAACTGCTGTGACTACTACTACTACTACTACTACTACTACTACTTATAATAGGCCTAATACACGTATGCATTGTCACACAATTCGCAAGCATGAAATATAGTCACACAGAGGCACAGAGGTGTAAACATGAACTTTTGCTTTGTTTAAAAATGTCTCGAGGCGTTTCTTAGTAGATTTTTTAAATACAGTAACTTTTTTTTCCGATACATTGGTGCTAGTATTTATTGTAGTTTTATGTATTACTTTAGCAACACTTATTTATGTATCTTATTTTAATAATTTGTAAAGCGCAAAGAGCTCCAGTTTAACTGAGAGGTGTTGCACTGTATAAAAAAATCAATATTATTATTATTATTATTTCAATTTTTAAATTATACAAAAACTGAACTTCAGTTGTTGTTTTTTATAATTTGTCCCCCCAATTTTTTTTTTTCCGACCACAAGCGATTTAGGGTGTTCAGAACTTGGTTGTTCTATCCTGGAAGTCTCCCTCTGGGAATCTTGAAAACAGCATGGTGATGCCATATTGTTTTCAAAGGCAATGTCATCATTTTACAAGGCTTATCAGACTCAAACTGTCTTAGTCCATAATTTTAGCTGTCTGTCTCGTTATTCCTCTCTCTTGTATTACCCTCCCTGAATTCTCTAACATGGCCGGGGCCCTGGGCGGCTCCTGGGTCCCTTTCACTTATTTTTCATTGGGGAGTTGCACCCATGCAGATATGTTGTGGGACTGTTTGTTTTGGTGTTTGTCGTGTTGGAAATACAGTGGTCGCCGCTTTATAAAGCCATTTTGGGACTGACGAAAAATGGCTTTAATAAGCGGCGGATTTAATAACCGGCGATCCAGGATTACGTCATTTTCGAACACTTTTTTTTTGTTGCTTCTCTTTTGTTTACACTTTCACACTTTCTTTCGTCAAACACAACTCCACAAAACAGTAAAGTGATTTAATTTATTTATTAACTCAACACGTGCGGTTTTTATTGACTGACATTCTTTTCTAAACTCAGTTACTTCGTGATACACGTGAGTGTGCACATAAATATATTTTCTACGCCACAAAAAAGGAAAATAAAAGAAAAAAGAACAAAATCATGTGAGTTTTAGTCACAAACTATGTGATTTCTCTGAGAAAAGTGGCTTTAATAAGCGGCGGGGTGGTTTTATTAAGCGGCTTTTTTTTATACATAACATATAGTGAAAAATCCGGACCATAAGAAATCGGCTTTAACCCTCTTGTGCCTGACGCTCTGTGCTCTCAATCACCTCTGAAATCCTAACCCAAGGGACGTCACTCCGTACAAAAGGCGGGGTAGCATCGGAAAAATAATAAAATAAAATATACCCTACCAGATTTTGTGTGTTTTTTTGCTTTGAATGTGTTGCCGAGATGTCTGTCTGAGTTGCAAAAGGAATTCCAAGATGTTATGGGGATGCATGGCTCCACCAAAAAAATCAAAATGCCAAAGTGTATTCGCAAACTGCATTCACTAGTCATTCACTGCCTACTTTTGCAGACTGTTGAAGCCTAAGACAACTGAAATGGAAATGTAGATCAAAACCATTCACTTACCCTTTCAGTAAGTTTCACTTCACGATCTTATAATTCCTATCTTTCACAAAAAAGGGAATTTTCATCGCTGTCATCACTCAGTGGATGCAATAACGACTCATCATCCATGATGTAAAAGTCGGGAAAATGCCGATGTCAGTAACACGACTTCAAAAATTCGCATCGATCGAACAAACACAAGCTCGCTGCCGAAATAGGTCAGAATACACTCCTTACTCATCACTTCGCGATCTCATAAGTCCCATCTTTCACAAAAATAGGACTATTCATTGCTTTCCTCAGTCAATGGACGCCATAACTGTTCGTCATCCATATTGGAAAAATCGCGAAAATGCCGAAGTCGGTCACTAATTTTCAAAAATTCATATCTTTCAAACCAATCGGCCTAGAAGCCATTGCAAGCAACAGGACGGAAGTGTAATCTATAGCGAAAGCGAGGCTGAAGCGCTCACGTGACTGCCATGTGATAGAAACAAAATGGAAGCGCCCAAACCGGCCACGTGGAATCCGTACGTTCCCGAACGTTCTAGACGTTTCCGATCCGAATTTTTTTTGAACGTTCACGACCGTTCACCGCACAAGAGAGTTAATAAGCGGCTGGCTCTATTAACTGCGGTTTTATAAAGCGGCGACCACTGTATTTTCATTAGAATTATATTATGTGCGCCTTTACTTTCTATTCTTCTTTTCCCTTTTCTCTTTCTTTTACATTTATTTATTATTTGTTTGTCAATCTTTCCTGTGTTTAAAATGGTAACCTGTGTTTAGTGTGTGTGTGTGTGTAGAGCCGCCTCACACTATCCAACCAAGTCGGATGAAAATGGGTTCCCACAGTTTTCCTTCCTTTTTACAGAGTGAATAGAAATCACCAATGCAAATTTTGGTGGATAAAACCCTTCCAACCAGGTCGGAAGAGATTGGCGACTGCACCATTTACGTCCAACTCACTCAGGCAGTTGTGGGGAATACTGCCAATGCTTGCTGATAGTGAAGACGGCACACGGCCACAAGTAGTTGAATAGAGTTCACAACTGAATTTTCTTCCAGCTAAGAAAGGTTGGATCATGTGAGGCGGCTTTTAGTGTTTAGAGAATGCTCCTAGTTTTGCACTTAAGAAAGGCAGTTGAGCGGCACCCAGAGTCGTGACCTGGGTGCGGCCCGGCCCGGCCTGGCCCACCCCCACTACAGTGTAAGTAGTCCAGGGCCTAAACACTGTATTGAGGGGGGCTTCTTCTCTCTTCTCATAAGACCCTCTGCTGTCCAGCTCTCCCTAGAGCTTCGTTGTACTTCTACTTGAGACATGCGCCATACTGTAGAGTACATGATTGTGTTGTGTCTCTGTGTGTGCAGTGAGCACATGCTTCAGCGGTTGAAGAGAATGCGCGACGTGGATGGCTTGCCAAGGTAAGGACATTCTTTTTTTTTTTAGGCGTTTGATGATAGATGAGACGGATTCATTGTGTAATAGTTTGAAGGTCTATTAACAACAAGTCTCCTAACTTCAGTCTGTGTATCTCATTGTCTGTTTTCCTCTGTCTCACTCTTGTCGTTTTCATTCTCTATTTAATTTTTTCTATTAAACCCCCCCCAAATAAGAAACAAACATTTTTTAACACACTTTATTTTTTTCTCACTCATGTTCTGTCTGTTTCTCTCTCTCTCTCTCTCCCCCCTCCACACCCCCCCCCCCCCCCCCCCTTCTGTCAGTCTCTGCTTTCCATGTTAACGAAATCTATGTGTGGTAGTTGTTGGTGACTGGGTCAAGAATTTGGTGTGAAGGAATTTTCCCTTTTTTGTCTTTTGATCCGAGTTACATAGTACCTGTTGGTGAAAATATCATGTGCAGGATAAAAATGAGCGGGCCCAAGGAGTTTTTCTCCTCCCTGGAGAAGGAGGAGGGGGAGAAGGGGAGACTGTGCACCTGGAGAGGGGAGCTGTACCTGGAACTGCACAACGGTACCTACACCACTCACGCCAAGGTCATTTGATGTACCATATATTCCGCACTATAAGGTGTGCCTTTGTATAAGGCACCCTCCCCCCCAAAAAAAAATGTTGTTACCCAAATTTCAGATTTTGTTATTATGTTATTACTGTTTTATTAGTCAAATTATAATGTGCAGGGATCTGAATCTGGGAAAAAGTGTCGCCTTATGCAGTGGAACCTCCCTTATAAGACCCCCCATTATAAGACTCCCTCCCACATAAGACCTGCTTCTCCGAGACATTGCCCTTCTTTGTAAGTATTAAAATGACCTCCCTTTAAGACCCCTCCCTTATAAGACCTCATTTTGGATGATTTTTGAAGGTCTTATAAGGGAGGTACCACTGTAGTCAGAAAAATACGGTAATGTAATGTATGATACTTTCCAAGCTATAAGCCTCAACTTCAACCCTGATTGGATTTTTCAGATTCTATTTCAAGGCTGATAGTCTGCTTTAGATTTTTCGTTTTCACATCACTAATGTGGACTTTCAATCTGGTGCAAAGAGGACAACCATTCTCTTGTAGAAAGTCTTCTAGCTCAGCTTGAACGTTCACTGTGGACATTTTTTGCAGGCCGACATGCAGACTGAAGAGTCTTTCACAAGACGAAACAGCTGTCTTTGCATAGGCATTGTCTATCTCCCCCATTGGGAGAAAAAGTAAATCAGCACATTATTTTATTTTCTTCTTTTCAGAACACAGAACAAATCGTAAAGTTAAAGTTAAAGTAATTGAGTTTGTTTCTTAGGTTCACAAACACATACATTGGACACAAAAAAAGTTTTATTAAAGCAAACTATATATATATATAAACGTACAAGAATTGAAGAAGAAAAAAACCAAGCACACCATTAAACTTTCCTCTTATATAGAGGAAAGTTTAATGGGTTTTTTTTTTTTTTCTTCTTCAATTCTTGATTGTTTATATTATCACTAATGTGAGTGAAATATGGACTGTTTCCAGGGCAATATTCAGGAGTTTTCTCAGCGAACACACAATCCGACCTCTGAATTTTACTATCTTTGTGCATTTCTTGCTTGACTATCCAGTTTCTAATCCAAATTTTAATGGTGACTACCACGCACCATGCTGCGTCGACCTTCCAGTTGAAAGTGACCAGTCTTGCTGCACAGGGAGGTTGAGGAACAACTAGAGATCTTCACATCATTAACCCTTTCAACGCTAGCCATTCCTCAGCCAAAATTTACCATTAAACTTACCTGGGTAGAGAAAAGATTTCGTCTGGAATACTGGGGATTCCTCTGTGACATGCCTAAAATAGGGCTTATCCTTACCTCCCAAAATTAATAACATAAGGTCACTGGATACTAGACCCTCATTTGATGCCTTTCAGTGACATGGGTGTTAAATCATTGTGGTGCCAAGAGGCGACAGTGGCGATGAAAGGGTTGAACAGATAAATTGGCAATCTATTCTAACCATACTGACCAACCCTCAAAACAATTAGCAAAGCTCATTATCAGTTGGAAACCAAATGCCACGGCACATATAAATACAAAAGTAGCAAAGAACTGCTACTCGTGTATCCGGAAGTCCTAATACCCCGCCTGACTTCCAGTCACGCGGTCTCTTTGCCTGTACAATTCTCTTCTTATTTCCACTCGCGTGGTAACATTGGAAGCCATTTTGCTTTACTATACTTCTGCACTTCGTTTGTTCTTGGTGGGTTCGTTCCGTTTTAATCCGTTTGTTTGCAAAGAATGAATGCTAAATGCAAGTTAACCAAACAGGTACTATCATGCTTTCTAATAACGTGCTGTCAGGCTGCTTTGTTCCTTTTGTGTTACCATCTGTGGGCATTTAACCTGGAAGTTCAAGTTCTTTTTAAGTGAGTGCCCTTGTAGCTCTGGCATCCAAACACCCGAACACATCCTCCAGGACCGCCCTGCTTATCAAGACTTTCGGCGTCAAACCTGACCGGTTAGAGTGGAGCTCCAGGAGAAGCTGTGGGGACCAACACAGGCGCTTAAAAAGACAACAGCAGAGATTCCATCAAGACTGGACTGAAGATTTCAATAGGGCCACTGGGAACACAGAAGAAGAAAAGTTATTTTTGCCATTTAACCTTTGAAATAAAATAGTTTGTGATACCTAAGGGGAAGACAGAACTTTGCGCGCACCTTCTGTATGACATTAACTTGATTAAGTTCCCTGATTTTCAAGCCTTACCATACTTTTCGGCTCATTAGGCGCTGCTGTGTATAAGGCGAATAGGGCAATTTTCAAGAAAAATCGGACAAAATCCAAGTAAAAGGCGCCCTCGTTTATAAGGCGATACACACCTCGCAACAGAAAGTCGAAGTTTGAAGCCCGTACACGTCCTGTAAACGATTACCGACCGCCATTTTGTTGTCGTAAATGAGAGTTGGCTCCCTTCTCAAAGAATCGAAACTTCCGTTTTTTCGACTTCCGGTTGTTGTGTTTGGCCAATTCTTCGCGAAAGCTGATAGAATTATGGCATTTTAAGCTCTACAACGATGCTTTTTACATCCTACGAAGGGTTGTGGCATCTGTTGGACGGTATCTCGAACGATAACAGGGATTTCGAAGCATTTTAACGTGAGTATTCGTCGTATCGGTGACTCGCTACCACTTTCTATGTTGTGACTCACAGTAGACTGTACTGAGTACGGCAATCATTGCCTCTCTTCTCACAATTTTGTTCACTTATAGGGCGCCCTCGTTTATTAGGCACATAGGTCGAAATTGGAGAAAAAAATATCGCCTTATAGTCCGAAAAATACGGTAATTAGTTTTTTTAAAATCTTTAGATAACAGAAATTCACCACTATTTTTGCAGGTGAAGAAGCGCAACCGGCACTGCGAGTTTCTCCTCCAGGACGTGGAGATGACGTGGGCGCTCCTTCAGGCAGTGAGATCGCAGCAGGGAGGCGACTCCAGCGGCGCTGCATCCTCCTACCCTAGAGAGTCCATGGAACGTCTGTGGAAGCTTCTGCTGCTGAACCAGTTCCACGATGTGCTGCCTGGGACGTCCATTTCCATCGTGAGTATGTGTTGGTGAAGGTTCAGTGGAACCTCCCTCCCTATTAAGACCTTTAAGGATCATCCAAAATAAGGTCTTAAGTGGGAGGGAGTTGTAACAGGGAGGTAATTTTAATACATACAAAGAAGGGTAATGTCTCAGAGAAGTAGGTCTTAGGTTGGAGGGAGTTTTAACTCCTTGACTGCCACCAACGTATCAGGTACTGAACTGATGACATCACTGATGATGTCATCAGATGAAGAGGAATAACCCTGATATGCTGTCTATTGCTCTAACACAGTTAGGAGAGTTCTCTCCCCAGACCATTTTGCCAGATTGGCTCTATCAGTTGTCTTTTTCATGGCATGATTTGCCCAATGATTTTTTCTTGAATTTTCTCTGGCAGTCAAGGGGTTAATAGGGAAGGTCTTAATAGGGAGGTTCCACTGTAGTTCAGGGGTGTTTTGAAAGTCAGTAATAGAAAAAGGATGATAGAAGGTAGTCTTTAAGAAATCGCTGTCTTTTGTTGTCTGGAATGACGGTCTTGCAGCATCAGAGGTGTTGTCTGCTTGTATCGATGGAGGTGTGTGTGTGTACATATATGCCTGTATAATTATACATAGGTTGATGACAACACGCATGCACACGCTATTTATCATTTTAAAGCTAAGTTAATTCTGTTGTCATCAACCTGCGTATGCACAGGTATATATTTACACACACACACCCATACACACATACACACATATACAAGCTATATTATCATATTAGTAGATTCTGCTGTCATCTATGCATGCATCAACCTGCATTGAAATCGAGTGTACACTAGATGAATAGGTTTAAATGATTGTGAAGGATTAAGCAGAAAGCTGCGCACATTAACATTCACAATTTTTTTCTTTGCCTACGTTACAGGTGTATGATGACGCTCATCGTTTCTACAAAGGTAAGCTATGCTTTAATTTTATTTTGCTTTAAAGATGGACCTCACTCACGCTGGCTCCGTGACTAAGAGATTAGTGTCATCAGTAGGGGGCTTAGTAGATGGTGTCCTGAACAGGCTCTACTGAACTCCACCGAAGTGACTCAGCAGCAGTGCAATGTCTCCTCGGTTGGCTGCCTTCTGACGGCCTAACATAGATTCGCTCCCCTTGGACTGCTGGTCTCGGATTCTGCGACCTGAACAAGCGAAGGTGTGGCTGCGAGTTGGGACTCGGAATGAGCGGCGTGGAAGCAACGCCACTGTACGGCCCAGAAGATGAGACAGCAAAACAAACAAAAAAGTTTTTTATTTTTTAGAACTAAAGTGTTGGTTTTATGAATGGAATTTTTGTTTTCAATTACATTTGACATACTTTATGAAAATTTGAAACCTTTTATACGTTTTTATTTTCCTTCAGAAAAGCCATGGGTGATTTTGTTAGGTGAAAATGTTCTTTATGGAAAATGGTGTTCTTGACACTGTTCTGGTTTCTGATGTATGGTCAGTGTCTTGATGAAGACAAAGAGAATAAAGAATGATGTTTACCACTATTTTTGTTTCCCCATATATAAATTCTGTTGCAACTGTCATCAGTTGTCTGGGACGTAGGAATCCAGATCCAGAAGATGAATGGGTTGAAAAGTGAATAATAGAAGACTGGAGGAATTGCAATAATCATCTGTAATAGGGCGTTTGCCACGAGTGTTCGTTCACTATACTAGACTACTTACTAATTTGCCTGAGCTCGTTCTGCCCGAGTTGTGCTGACCTCTCTAATTCAACTCTCTAAATTCAACTCAGTGAAATTCAAGGTCACTGGCACGTGGCAAATACTCTATTGCAGTAATAATCTGAGGGAGGGGGGAGGGAGTGTTACTATTTTTGTTGTTTGTTATTTGCTTTTTTTTATTTTTTACATTTAGTATATTTTTTAGTTCAAAAATGTTTTGCACTTGTGTCCAATTGTCTTATGTTATTGGTAAATCAATTTTAACTGTGATCCTATCTGTATTTGTTGGTCAGAGATTGAAGACGAAGGGAGTCAACTTCTGAAGTCAGCCGTCACTTCTCTAGCTGCAGTTTTGGTGAGCATCGCTTGCTTCACAGAATTCTGCACAAAACAGATAAACAGCAAGCAAACAAATTAATGCAGAAGCAAAACTGGAACTCATAGGTGTAAGTTTTCTATGCTGTATGCATTTTGTTGTCCGTATTTCCTACACTCTTCACCTCTCTCCTCCATTCCTCTTTCCTTTTAGATTAACTCATTCAAGTCGTTCCAGCCATATATGTCCAGAATTAATAGATAGCTGTCAGTTTTATGCATTTGCTTCAAGGGAAGTAAATCTGTGTGCACACCATACCTTGGTCACTTCTAAACTCACTTCACTCGCTTAGACCACAATATTGACCCTGACTTTGCTTTTGTAGTGGTTTGTTGTGGGGGAACCAATCGGTGAAGAGAGTTTTTCTTATAAAGTCTATTATATAAAAAAAAGTCTGATCTACCACTTTCCTATGTCTAAACCTGAAGTAAAAACCTGTATTCTTCTTTCATTTCTCCTTTTGTTTATGTATTTTTTGTTTGTGTGTATGGCTGGAGTGATTTGTGAGTTTTTTTAATAATTCAAAATCGTTGCAATGCGAATGAGTTAATAATGACTTGTGTAAATGTGTAGCCCATTACTTGGCATTTTTGGAGGGGGGGGGGGGGGGGGGGGGGCATGTACAAAGACCGGTGATTGGCTACCTGTACTTATATTGTGATAGCTGGAAGATCATTTAGCATATCACCTGTGCCCTACACATACATAGTGGGTGGCTACCTGTACTGTAAGATCATTTAGCATATCACCTGTGCCCTACACATACATAGTGGGTGGCTACCTGTACTGTAAGATCATTTAGCATATCACCTGTGCCCTACACATACATAGTGGGTGGCTACCTGTACTGTAAGATCATTTAGCATATCACCTGTGCCCTACACACACATACATGTGGGTGGCTACCTGTACTGATATTGTGACAGCTGTAAGATCATTTAGCATATCACCTGTGCCCTGCACACACATGTGGGTGGCTACCTGTACTTGTATTGTGACAGCTGTAAGATCATTTAGCATATCACCTGTGCCCTGCACACACATGTGGGTGGCTACCTGTACTTGTATTGTGACAGCTGTAAGATCATTTAACATATTACCTGTGCCCTGCACACACATGTGGGTGGCTACCTGTACTTGTATTGTGACAGCTGTAAGATCATTTAACATATCACCTGTGCCCTGCACACACATGTGGGTGGCTACCTGTACTTGTATTGTGACAGCTGTAAGATCATTTAACATATCACCTGTGCCCTACACACACACACGTGGGTGGCGCTGCACTAACAGCTGCATTCTCTCCATGTGAAAGCAGCCCAAATGTCTTCACAGAGACAAGTCTGTGGCTGGAAAACAATATCAATACTAGCACCGTACCACAGCTGGGTTGTGTGTCCTGGGGATAGAGGGCTTTTACTCTCATACATTTCTGGCAACAATTGAAATAGTGAGGCTATATGAGAGGAGATAACGAAATTGAACAAAGGGGGAGAACTCTCTTTAACTAGCTCCCCTCTACCAAAGTTGATTACGATACCAGCCACCTAGCAAAGAGTGGATCAGAGCCAAAGGGAAGCAAGCAAAGCATCACCCTCAAAAAAAGGATGTGCCAGGTTCGCCGTTATGACCCTTCACCCACACAGTATGGCAAGGGGTGACATTCCACCAGAATCACTCATTGTTTTCCTCAGTAAAGCCAAGATATAGTATTATACTGACTTCCATGAGAAATGAGAAAAAAATTGAATTTGAAAAACAAATTTGAACAATATTATTTAACGTGAGATGCACACACAAAAAATCAAGACATTGGAGAAGACCATTGTTTTGGAATTGTACAAGAGCTTAGCCCGTTAGTTTGAATACTGTCTTAACGTTTTTAAACAGTTCGTTTTTGCATGGTTTTATGATAGACTGTATGGATTTGTTTCATTTGCTTTGGGTGTAGAGTGGCACAGAGGTAACGCGTTCGCCTCGTATACAATAAACCCGAGTTCGGACCTGGGTACAGGGGATTTTTCTTCTCATTCTCCACTAGGCCTTACAGTCCGAATGTGGAGTCTTTCGGATGAGACAAAAAAACACCTGAGGTCCGGTGTGCCCATGCACTTAGCACACGTTAAACCCAGTGGCAACGAAAAAGTTGTGATTTGGTCAAAATTTACCCTCCTTTCCTTCCTCATCAGTCACAAAAATCACATGCAAATTATAAAAAAAAAGGGTGGCGTGCCTCTGGCTGACGCACTCTCCAGGTGGGAGCAACCCGAATTTCACAGAGATGCCTCTGTGACTATGAAGTACTAAGTTCCAAATACCCAATTCCCTGTGCTGTTGGGTTCATTCAGGGTGTGGGAGGAGATTCCAGGGTCAGTGGGACTGTGGTGAACACCCTGAGCTGGTCCAGACGGGCCGTCCTGTCTGTGCCGCCACCATCAGAAGGGGAACCCCTCGCTGTCAAAGGCACGCAGCTGGACGCCACCGGAAACACCTTGGGTAATCACATGACGTTGCAGTACCATGTATTTTATGGACTATAAAGCGCGCATCATTATGAGGCGCACCCACTAGTTTTTACACAAAATTTAGATTTTGTTGTTGTTATTATAGTTTCTTACCATATTATCAGTCACTTTATAAGGCTTGGAAAAACATTTATTGCCGCACAGCATGGCACATCATATCACGTCGCATGCTATCAAATTGCATTGCATCACATGAAATCACATTCTCATCACTTCACATCCCATCCCATCACAATTATCACATTAAGTCACATTACATCATATGATACTTTTGATAGCAAATCACTTCACATGATAAACCAGCGCATCGCATTGTATCGCATCTCTCATTGAGGACGTCATAACGCAGCCCAGCAATTCACATTGCATCACATCACATCACATCACATCACATCATCACATCTCATCACATCACATCACATTACATCATCACATCTCATCACATCACATTACATCACATCTCATCACATCACATCACATTACATCATCACATCTCATCACATCACATCACATTACATCATCACATCTCATCACATCACATCACATTACATCATCACATCACAGTAAGCACCTCACACAGCAAATCTAATCACATTAGCACAATATACTGCAGGAATCATATCACATTAGTCAGAGTTGGAGTGTGGATGCTCATGTGGCGGGGTAATCAAAATCAGTCACATGTAATGTTCTCATCCCTAGCTGGTGCATTTGTACCACAGTGTTCAAGTGCTTCGGATGTTGGGATGATCCCTGGAGTCCTTTAGCCAGGGTACGACAACAACAACAAATCACATCACGACACATCATAATCAGCAGAGCATAGCACAGTGCACTGCATCACATCATATCACGTCATAATCAGCATGACTGTTGCATTGCATAGCATAGCATAGTACATCACATCGCTTCACATTTGAAGGAGCTATTCTGCTTCAGAGATGCAGGTGTAAGTACAAGTCTCATTCTGTATCCACAGGGAAAGTGAACACAGTGTTAACTCTTCCAACGCCATGTATTTTTAGACATTCTTGGTTGTCCGTTGCATCTCAACCGACAAGTGGGGGGTAACTACTTTTCTTTTTTTTGAGTGCGCATGCATTGTTTAACTGAAAAAAAAATCACTGACATAAAGCTCCGAAAATAGACAAACACATGGCAGGCCACTTGACAGTATCAGTGAATGTCTTTGCATTTGGTGGGAGTGGAATGTGATGTACTGGGCGAATGCATTCGACGACCATGGTGCCCGAAGAGTTACTGACCACCGTCTGCTGTCCACTGTTGCAGTGTGTGTGGAGATGCCCAGCTGCAGCGTGGGAGGACTGGAGCAGTGCATCGAGACAGTGCAGGAATCGGACCATGTCTTTGTGGAACAGAAAGTAGGTTACATTCAGTAGGTATGAAACGTTGTGTGCATGCAATGAGTATATCATGCTGTGTGCAGTCATATTGTTCAATGATATTTTATGGTGTCTATTGGCAATCTTGTGTTAAATCAAAATGTCTAAGTTCTGCACTTATGTTGTGTTAAGACAAAGATTCTAAAAGGGTAAGATGGACTACTTAAGAGTTACAGCGAACCGGGCTGATAGAGTTATCATTAGTGGGGTAGTTATACACCATTCACAGCGGCGGCTATAAAAAAACTCAGACTGGAATTTGAACGGAGAATTCAACTGGCCTATCGACGTGTAAATGTGTCACGTTTAAAAGAGACATAACCAGTGTTTCTGTCCTCACTACTCATATAGGGAAAAGAGACCGGGTGCTTGTCTTCCCCTATATAGTCTTTGGTTAAGATGTCTGAAGGCATTCACATTTTGTTTCTTCAGTTTTTCTTTACAAATACACACACACACACACACACACAAAGTCTGTGAACATGCAGTCATCAACTTTCAAACCTTGCAGGGGGAGGCGATCGTTCTTTGGAACTCTTTGGTGGAAGCGGTGCTGGACTCGGCAGGGAGAGTGACTTCCCTTCGCTGCGTGGGGTCCTCCAGGGAGCTGGTGCCCGCGGGTTGTCACGGCAACCAGCTGCTGTTGTACGATGACGTTCCCCTGTATTGGGACGCCTGGGATGTCATGGACTACCACCTGCAGACAAGGTCACTGCTTGGGGGAGTAGGGAGTGGGTGGGGCGGGGGTGGGGGTGAAAGAAAAAAAATCGAATCGCCTTGTGTCAAGTAAACCCGAGTTTCGAACCTGGGTACAGGTTTTTTTTCCTCTCACTGTGTGTGTGTGTGTGTGTGTGTGTGTGTGTGTGTGTGTGTGTGTGTGTGTGTGTGTGTGTGTGTGTGTGTGAGGAAGTAAGAGAATGTTGCGTGCAATCATCGTGTTTATTTTACTTTCTAATGATTCATTATTTGTTTGCCTTTAATGTTCTTGTTATCAATGTAAAGCGCACTGAGCTCATATGAGAAAGAGCGCTATATAAATTCCCATTATTATTATTATTATTAAGAAGAAGAAGACATCTTCTGCAGTGTGGTTTCAGAGTTGTAGAAGAAAGCAAAGTTTATTGGAAAAGAAGCATTGTAATATGTAGTAAAATGAATAAAGTGATTCATAATATACAAGTAGCAAATGTTTAAGCCCAAACCATTTGCTTATCACATGGCATTCGTTATACGCCAGCCATTGGGGTACACAAACATCTTCTGCAGTGTGGTTTCAGAGTTGTTTTTCATGCTACTATTGCCAGGAAGCCAGTGGAGCGAGTGATGCAGAAAGCCACCGTCACAGAGAGGGGTCCTCTGCGTGCCTGTGTGGAGGTTTGTGCACTGTGTGTTCTGTGTGTATGCGCCACTCAATCGTTTCCCACCATCACTGCCACATAGCAGAGCGGATAGATGCTATTCCGGCGAGCTGGGCTAGAATTTGTTTATAGTGGAGATGCCTTGCCCTGGGTACGTCCCCTCTCTCTCGGCTAAAGGGATTTGAGGACACAGCTGGCGTGGGGAAGGTCCCCAAAGGCCAACCCATCCCTTTGACTGCAGCACCAGAGCCGGTGCCAAGGCCCCTTCGTTTGAGAGTCATGTCTTCCATAAAAGACTGAACTGTGCCATGATTTTCCATTATTGTAGAAAATCTATTGTACAGCTCTCATGTTACTGTTGGTCCATACTACAAGCTATTGTCACAACCAATGATAAAAGCCGTTTGAGCAAAGGGCAGTACTGTGTTTCAATGTTACTATAAATCTTCACAGTGTAGCATTTCATTATAATAGGTGCAGTGCTTTATTGTTGAAGATTATTGCAGTTTACGTTATTTCTTCAAAATATGAGATGTCTGTAATATTTTAGATTTGGTTTGGAATAGAAATGTTGACTTAATCAAAGATTACAAGGTCACAGTTCAACATCAGTACAGTGGAACCTCCCTTATAAGACCCCCGTTATAAGATTCCCTCCCATTTAAGACCTACTTCTCTGAGACATTGCCCTGCTGCACTTAACACACTTTAAACCCAGTGACAACGAAAAGGTTGCTATTCAGTCATAATTTACCCCCCCCCCCCCCCTTTCCTTCCTCATCAGTCACACAAGAATCGCATGCAAAAATACCGCATTGGTGTCGCACCTCTGGCTGCGACACGCTCTCCAGGTGGGAGACGCCTCTGTGACTAAAAAGTACCAAATATCAAATACCCTTCTTTGTAAGTATTAAATTTATCTCCCTATTACAACTCCCTCCCATCTAAGACCTCTTTTTGGATGATTTTTGAGGGTCTTTTGAGGTTCCACTGTATATTTAACCCCTTCAGTGCCAGAGAGAAAAAAACATGAGAGATTATCTCGTTTAAATAATAAAATATAAAATGCACCGGTTAGACTCTATCTTGCAAGAGATATATCCCTCCTGAGTGTTGTAAAGTAAGAACTAGCATTCCAGAGTTGTAACATCAGAAGTTATGACATCATCAATGATTGAACTCTGGTTTTTTAATTTAATTTTATTGTTTGTTGCTATTTTAACCACTCCAGGTGAAGATTCAGATCAGCGATGTCAGTTGTGTGGAACAGACCATTCAGCTGGAAGCTGGTTCTCCCTACCTCAGCTTTCACACACAGGTCAGTGAGTGAGTGTGTGTGTGTGTGCGTGCATGCGTGCGTGCGTGCGTGTTCTACCAAAACAGAGTTGACATACGGAGAACTGGGAATGTATACTGTTTTAATTCCAATAAAATATTCTGTTTTGTCAACGAGTCAAAGCAAAAATAGGATCCAATGTTTTCATAGCAACGGGATTCATTTTCTTTTCCTAGAGGAGGAAATAAGAGTCACAAGAGTTATTTCCGCTATTGACCGAGCATGAGAGACACGCCTGAATGCCTTGCCTCAAATTGATCCAATTAATCCAAGACAAGCCTGGCTGTTGCTTTGAAAACTTTGAAAGACAACAAAAAAGGGCAAGTACAGTTGATACTGAAAATATCTCTCCACTCAAGTCAGAATAATGAATTAATGGTAAAGGTCAAGATGTGCCACCCCCCCTACCTATCTCGGTTAATTGTATTTTTCCGTTATTGCCTTTCTTACCATACATAAAGCTGTATTTTAGGAACATTTTTAGCTAATAACCTTTTTGGAATACTAACCCTAACCCTAACCCTAGCCCTAACCCTAACCCTACCCCCCACCGTATAAGACGGAAAAACGCAACGAACCACAACTCTGACAAATCGCGGTGTACTGCAGTACATAGTGGGGGGTAGGGTTAGGTTTAGGGTTAGGGTTAGGGTTAGTATTCCAAAAAGGTAATTAGCTAAAAATGTTCCTAAAATACAGCTTTATGTATGGTAAGAAAGGCAAAAACGGAAAAATACAATTAACCGAGAAATGCAGGGGGGGTGGCACATCTTTACCTTTACCGAATTAATTTATTTTAAATCATGTAACTTGCATTTTACTTGTTTAACCTTTACCGTGCTTCATGGGTCGTCCAAGACCCAGAGACGCACAAATGACTTAATATCTCAGGAACTATTGGGACTATGATAATAAAATTTTAGGTGTTTTTTTAAAACATAGTTTGGCATATGTCAGCAAAGTTTGGTGCCAATGCAGTAAAAACTAAAGTAATAATTAGATACGTCATTTTAACATACTTCTCCTATGTAACGCGGGTCACGGAGGACCCATACTTTAAAGAGCAGAAATATGTCACTGCAGTGCATTGAGTATGGGTCGTGGGAGACCCGCGCCATCTGGAGAAGTATAAACACATGGTGACTCTTTGACGAGTATGGGTCCTGGAGAACCGGCATCATCTGGAGAGGGATAAATACTGTTAAAATGCATGTACAAATCTGTGGATACGAGGAGACCCGCATCATCTGGAGAAGTATAATCACAAGCAACATCTGGTAAAGGTTAACAAAGGAAGGGCATATACTGTGCAGTTATCTATTCACATGAAAATGTTTGTAATTGTGTGGGGCTGCTGTCAGAAGTGCTCCTCTGCCAGCTGTGGCGGTCAGCCCCACACACTTACATTGAAATACTTTAAAGTATTTGAATATTTCATAATTTATTTTTGTCTTTATGTTATGTAATATGTGGCTTTTATTAAATCTTATGTATTAGTTTGTTTCAATCATATTGTCAAGCTAATTATTTCTTTAACTTAATCTGTTAATATATATTGAGTTGTAGCGGTTTGAAAGTTAATGCTAATTGAGTTTGTTTCTGAGGTTCACAATTACAGACATTAGACACAGAAAAGTTTTACAAAAGCAAACTATATATATCACGAGTGTGGCATGCCTGAAGAAGAGAGTTTTAACTCTTGAAAGCTTGCGAATAAACTAGGAACCACCATGGGTTGGCGTTTTCTTTCCTGTGTGTTATATTACCCTGAAAGTAAGAACGATTATTTCAATGCACATATTAAAAAAATCAACTTCAATAAAAAATAAATTGCAGAGAAATCCTTACTAGCCATCTCTCTTTGCTTCGCGACTTGTGCGCTTTCGAAAATGTGGTCATGGCATGCATTACACACTTTATAATTAATTTATTGTTGGGAGTTCTTCATTTCCTTTCATAGCATAGAACTGACTTTTACAAGGAAGAGTGTAAGGGCTAGTTGCTTTGTACATTATGTGTGGCATTGTACATAATTTGGGCCTCTTCAAAACTGATAATTAGGCACTTCAGTTCTTTGCTATTACACATTTTCACTGAACTGTGCTTGATGGTTTTGCATGAACAGGACTTCACATTTCACACCAAGATGACACATTTCAGGTATCAAGACTACACATGGCTTGTATTGGGGTCTGCAACGAACACCTTTTGAAAGAGTGAATGCCCTTGGTGGGTGGGGGACAACCCCTCATCCAGCCACATCTGCACCCGTTGTGGTGGGGACTGCCACTCCAGAATAGGGCTGACAACCCCTCATCCAGCCACATCTGCACCCGTTGTGGTAGGGACTGCCACTCCAGAGGATAGGGCTGACAACCCCTCATCCAGCCACATCTGCACCCATTGTGGTAGGGACTGCCACTCCAGAATAGGGCTGACAACCCCTCATCCAGCCACATCTGCACCCGTTGTGGTAGGGACTGCCACTCCAGAACAGGGCTGACAACCCCTCATCCAGCCACATCTGCACCCGTTGTGGTAGGGACTGCCACTCCAGGACAGGGCTGACAACCCCTCATCCAGCCACATCTGCACCCATTGTGGTAGGGACTGCCACTCCAGAATAGGGCTGACAACCCCTCATCCAGCCACATCTGCACCCGTTGTGGTAGGGACTGCCACTCCAGAATAGGGCTGACAACCCCTCATCCAGCCACATCTGCACCCGTTGTGGTAGGGACTGCCACTGATAGGGCTGACAACCCCTCATCCAGCCACATTGCACCCATTGTGGTAGGGACTGCCACTCCAGAATAGGGCTGACAACCCCTCATCCAGCCACATCTGCACCCATTGTGGTAGGGACTGCCACTCCAGAATAGGGCTGACAACCCCTCATCCAGCCACATCTGCACCCGTTGTGGTAGGGACTGCCACTCCAGAATAGGGCTGACAACCCCTCATCCAGCCACATCTGCACCCGTTGTGGTAGGGACTGCCACTCCAGAATAGGGCTGACAACCCCTCATCCAGCCACATCTGCACCCGTTGTGGTAGGGACTGCCACTCCAGAATAGGGCTGACAACCCCTCATCCAGCCACATCTGCACCCGTTGTGGTAGGGACTGCCACTCCAGAATAGGGCTGACAACCCCTCATCCAGCCACATCTGCACCCGTTGTGGTAGGGACTGCCACTCCAGAATAGGGCTGACAACCCCTCATCCAGCCACATCTGCACCCGTTGTGGTAGGGACTGCCACTCCAGAATAGGGCTGACAACCCCTCATCCAGCCACATCTGCACCCGTTGTGGTAGGGACTGCCACTCCAGAACAGGGCTGACAACCCCTCATCCAGCCACATCTGCACCCGTTGTGGTAGGGACTGCCACTCCAGAATAGGGCTGACAACCCCTCATCCAGCCACATCTGCACCCGTTGTGGTAGGGACTGCCACTCCAGAATAGGGCTGACAACCCCTCATCCAGCCACATCTGCACCCATTGTGGTAGGGACTGCCACTCCAGAATAGGGCTGACAACCCCTCATCCAGCCACATCTGCACCCATTGTGGTAGGGACTGCCACTCCAGAATAGGGCTGACAACCCCTCATCCAGCCACATCTGCACCCATTGTGGTAGGGACTGCCACTCCAGAATAGGGCTGACAAGTCACAGCAGACGCTGTTCCCATCCGTGATTTTAACACAGTTCTTGAACGGATCTAGGGCGCACAATCCATGGCCGAATCGACCGAAGGAGGCCTACTATCTACTACTATATTAAACTAACTAATTGTATTGTATTTTACTATCTTAAAAGATTCTTTATCTTTAAAACAAAAAAGTCCCATACGTGCCTGTGGCAGTGTGCCAGTGCCGGAGGATGTAAAACTCATTTCTCGTCTCTTGTATTGTATTTCTTGGTCTTTCTTCTTCTCAGGTGGACTGGCATGAGAATCGAAAGCTGCTGAAGGTGGAGTTCCCCACCACGGTTCACAGCACGCAGGCCACCTATGAAGTGCAGTACGGGGCCATCCAGCGCCCCAACCACCGCAACACCTCCTGGGACTCTGCCAAGTTTGAGGTGAGTGTAACCACCGCAACACCTCCTGGGACTCTGCCAAGTTTGAGGTGAGTGTAACCACTGTAACACCTCCTGGGACTCTGCCAAGTTTGAGGTGAGTGTAACCACTGTAACACCTCCTGGGACTCTGCCAAGTTTGAGGTGAGTGTAACCACTGTAACACCTCCTGGGACTCTGCCAAGTTTCAGGTGAGTGTAACCACAGTAACACCTCCTGGGACTCTGCCAAGTTTGAGGTGAGTGTAACCACTGTAACCCGTCCTGGGACTCTGCCATGTTTGAGATGAAGCTCTGTATTAAAAGAAAACACCTTCTGGAGTGCGCAATTTATTGCTAAAGCATTATTTTGTAAGCTGCAAAGCTGGGTAAACTATTCATGTATGTATTATGTTAAGGTTTAATCTTCTTCTTCTTCTTCGCCTCAGGCAGCCAACTTCATCAGGCTTTATTATATTCATGTATTGTATGCTTGCTTACCCCCCGCCCTCCAGCCCCCCCGTCCCCTGTCTGAGAACTTATTCTGTAATGTATCATAAATTGCAACTCTTATAAATTGTCGCTGCAGGTGTGCGGGCAGAAGTGGGCGGACCTTTCAGAGCATGGGGCGGGGCTAAGCTTGCTGACTGACAGCAAGTACGGCTACTCTGCTGTTGGGGGTGTGCTGCGCGTATCACTGTGAGTTGGACTTCACTGCCTCCACCGAGGACACTTTGGTTTTGTCTTTGTTGGGGGTTTCTTTCTGTCTGTCTTATCTATTGTCAATATTAATAGGGCATTTGCCACATGCCGGCAACCTTGAATTTCACTGAGTTGAATTTTAGAGACTTGAATTAGAGAGGTCAGCGTAGCTCAGGGCAGAACGAGCGCGGGCAAGTTAATAGTCTAGTATAGAGAACGAACACTCGTGGCAAATGAACGAACACTCGTGGCAAATGCCCTATTGAATGAGGTTTTGTAACGAGGTGGAGTAACTCCAAAGCATTTTCCACTGAGGTTTAGAGATAATGTGGATCGTTGTTGTTGTTGTTCTTCTTCGTCGTCACTCTGTCTCCTGTCATATGAGGACAGATGCGTCATGCTGCCGTTATGGTCCCAGCATGTGCATGTTCAGCTTGAGGGGTAATTGCCTGAATGCACTATCACCCTTCTTTATCCCTTTTGTTGTTCTTGTTGACGGGCCCTGGCTAAAAGACTCCAGGGATCATCCCAACAGCCGAAGCACTTGAACACTATGGTACAAATGCATCCGCCAGGGATGACAACATTACGTGTGTAACCGGTTTTTTTATGACCTCGCCACGTGGGCTGCCATACTCCGTCTTCGGGGGATATCTTTTGTGATAGCATGTTCAGGCAATGTTCAGGCAATTGCCGCTCGAGCTGGAGAAAATCTTTGAAAGAGTTTCTGGAACAAAGGCAGGAGAATGGACCAGAAAGGCAGAAAGACAGTAGATGACTGTAAGCAAAAGGAAAAGGCAGAGTCAAAGAGAGTGACGGATTAGAGGAAGTTACAAGCTCAGAACTTCCAGAATATTGGGGAACTATCTGTGTGAACAGTACCCTTGTATCCCCATGGGGGGATCATTGTTCTAATTCAAGATATTATTTTTAATATAATGAAATTGAACAAAGGGTAATTACTCTCTTTTTCTAATTAACTCCCCTCCACCAAAGTTGATTACGATACCATTCACCTAGCATTGCGTGGTTGAGAACCAAAGTGAGACAAGCAAAGCATCATTCTTAAAAAAGAATGTGCCAAGCTCGCCTTTATGACCCTCACCCACACAGTACACATCAACAATGGTGGAGAGGACGACATACAAACAAATCAACACATGTCCAAGAGTGGCATAGCCTTCTAACCTTGAACATGTTACACATAAACAACATACAACACAGAACAAGAGAGGAGATGACGAAATTGAACAAAGGTGTGTGGGTGAGGGTCATAAAGGCGAGCTTGGCACATTCTTTTTTAAGAATGATGCTTTGCTTGTCTCACTTTGGTTCTCAACCACGCAATGCTAGGTGAATGGTATCGTAATCAACTTTGGTGGAGGGGAGTTAATTAGAAAAAGAGAGTAATTACCCTTTGTTCAATTTCGTCATCTCCTCTCTTGGCCTCACTATTTCATTCTTTGATTAACCAAACTTCCTTTCGAGGCTTACCAGTTTGTTCTGTGTTGTGTGTTGTTTATGTGTAACATGTTCAAGGTTAGAAGGCTATGCCACTCTTGGACATGTGTTGATTTGTTTGTATGTTGTCCTCTCCACCATTGTTGATGTGTACTGTGTGGGTGAGGGTCATAAAGGCGAGCTTGGCACATTCGTTTTTTAAGAATGATGCTTTGCTTGTCTCACTTTGGTTCTCAACCACGCAATGCTAGGTGAATGGTATCGTAATCAACTTTGGTGGAGGGGAGTTAATTAGAAAAAGAGAGTAATTACCCTTTGTTCAATTTCGTCATCTCCTCTCTTGGCCTCACTATTTCATTCTTTGATTAACCAAACTTTATTTCGAGGCTTACCAGTTTGTTCTGTGTTGTGTGTTGTTTATGTGTAACATATTCAAGGTTAGAAGGCTATGCCACTCTTGGACATGTGTTGATTTGTTTGTATGTTGTCCTCTCCACCATTGTTGATGTGTACTGTGTGGGTGAGGGTCATAAAGGCGAGCTTGGCACATTCTTTTTTAAGAATGATGCTTTGCTTGTCTCACTTTGGTTCTCAACCACGCAATGCTAGGTGAATGGTATCGTAATCAACTTTGGTGGAGGGGAGTTAATTAGAAAAAGAGAGTAATTACCCTTTGTTCAATTTCGTCATCTCCTCTCTTGGCCTCACTATTTCATTCTTTGATTAACCAAACTTCCTTTCGAGGCTTACCAGTTTGTTCTGTGTTGTATGTTGTTTATGTGTAACATATTCAAGGTTAGAAGGCTATGCCACTCTTGGACATGTGTTGATTTGTTTGTATGTCGTCCTCTCCACCATTGTTGATGTGTACTGTGTGGGTGAGGGTCATAAAGGCGAGCTTGGCACATTCTTTTTTAAGAATGATGCTTTGCTTGTCTCACTTTGGTTCTCAACCACGCAATGCTAGGTGAATGGTATCGTAATCAACTTTGGTGGAGGGGAGTTAATTAGAAAAAGAGAGTAATTACCCTTTGTTCAATTTCGTCATCTCCTCTCTTGGCCTCACTATTTCATTCTTTGATTAACCAAACTTCCTTTCGAGGCTTACCAGTTTGTTCTGTGTTGTATGTTGTTTATGTGTAACATGTTCAAGGTTAGAAGGCTATGCCACTCTTGGACATGTGTTGATTTGTTTGTATGTCGTCCTCTCCACCATTGTTGATGTGTACTGTGTGGGTGAGGGTCATAAAGGCGAGCTTGGCACATTCTTTTTTAAGAATGATGCTTTGCTTGTCTCACTTTGGTTCTCAACCACGCAATGCTAGGTGAATGGTATCGTAATCAACTTTGGTGGAGGGGAGTTAATTAGAAAAAGAGAGTAATTACCCTTTGTTCAATTTCGTCATCTCCTCTCTTGGCCTCACTATTTCATTCTATTTTTAATATACGTTTAGTTATCACTGTATTGTTAGTTGTCATGATTGCTCAAACCATTATGAACAGATTTCAAGAAAACACAGTGTCATTTAATAAATTACCCATTGAACTTTGGAATATTCAATATGATTGTTCGCTTCGTTAAAACAAAAGTCTTGGCTTCTTCATTTTTTTAAAAATTGAAAATAGTTACAGATGTACCAGGATTGACAAAAATTATATTTTTTTTAGCAGTAATTGATTTTCTATCTCATCTTTTGTATGAAGGGCATGGTGTCTTGTACCATTACAGCTGTCGGGTTCGTTTTAGTTTTGTGTGTTTTGTTCCATGTTCAGTCTGCGCTCCCCTAAGGCCCCTGATGCCGAAGCGGACATGGGCAGACACAGTTTCTGCTACGCTGCAATGCCTCACAAAGGTAGCTAGATTTAGGGGACACTTTGGTTGGGGTTTTTTTTTTTGGGGGGGGGGGAGGCATCTCATAGTTTGTACAGTGGTGTTGCTCCCATGCCGCTCATTCTGATTCCCAACTCACAGCCACACCCCGGGTTTGTCAGGTTTGCAGAATCCGAAACCTGCAGTCCGATGGAGTAAATCTGTGAAGGCGACCACTAGGGGAGACACTGCACTGCTGCTGAGTCATTTTAGTGGAGTTCAGTGGAGCCTGTTCTGAGCTAACATACGCAGGACACCGCCTGCTAAGCTCCATGCTGACGACAATAATGTCATTGTCACGGTGCCAGCGTGAGTGGGGTCCTCCTTCGAGGCTGGCAGCGTGTCCACCCTATGGGCAGCCCCGTGAATAACCTGATTCCGTTGACCCTGACTTGAACACACCAATCTGACTAATGATATCTTTTTGTTCTAATGGGAGCATTGTACTCATGCTTCCTCCTTTATCCCTTACGCTTAGTCTTGCACACTAATCGCATGCACTTACATGCATACACACTCTTACATACAGATACACACACTCTCCCGTTTTTGTCTTGTTCGAATGCCCTTGTACGCTAGCAAGGGCACTTATGCCTGCGTTGTAGATCTGCAACAGACACACAGACACGCACACAGACACACACATTTGTCTGAGTCACTTTTGGGGGAAGGACGTAAAATCGAAGAACACACACACACACACACACACACACACACACACACACAACTCTCTGTCTCCAGTATTTGCATGCCTTGTATTGAGAGGCACCCCATGCATGCCCCCCCCCCCCCCTTTTTTTTCTTCTTCTTAATTTGGGGTTGGGGTTTGTAGTTTATTTATTAAGAAGATTTATATAGCGCATACCTTTAAGCTCTATGCGCTTTACAATATCATTAAAAAATTAAAAACGAATAAAAGGCATATATCATTACACGCACACAAGCACACACACACATACACACACACACACACACACACACATACACACGCACAAGCAACACATGCAGAGCATAATTATAGACATTATATACATATCATTGAACGAAAAAAATCAGATATAAATGTACAGACATACCCATGCAAGCAATCCAAAATATAAATTGTAAGAAAAAGGTAAAGAAAGGGTTGCACACAATCTGACACGCATTAGTCCAAGCATGCTAGTCTTGAAATACGTTAGCCAGTACCACTGTGAGATGTTTTTGCAGGCAGCTGGCAGGACTCGGGCGTGGTGCAGGCAGCTTTCGGCCTCAACCGTCCGCTGCTGAGCTGGTCAACCGCGGGAAACTCCCCTTCCAACCTGTCGCCTCCCGCCCCACAGAGCTTCTTCTGGGTCAGCTCCAACCAGGTGGTGCTGGATACGGTGAAACTGGTACGTCAAGGGGGAACGTGTGTGGTGATTGTTGTTGCAGTGGTTTCCACTCTAAGTGCACGTAGGTGCATCTGTGTGTCTTGTGTGCATGCTTACATCTTTACTTAATGATTATTATGATTATGTGTGTTTGTGTTCTCTTCTCTCTCTCTCAATCTCTCTCTCTCTCTCTCTCTCTCTTGTTCTTTCTCTCTCTCTCACTCTCTCTTTCTCTTGTTATTTTTGTCTCTCTCACTCTCTCTTTCTCCCCACCCTCTCTCTCTCTCTCTCCCACTCTCCCTCAGTCTTTGCCTGTCTGTCTGTCTGTCTCTGTCTGTCAGCCAGCAAGGTCATCCTCAAGTGCACAAAGAGCTATCTATTTTGACAGTCAAGTTTATACAATATAACATGACGCAACACAATGCAATGCAGCACAACAGAATAATAAATTTCTTGAACTGAGTTTAATTTGAAATTTGTGATCCATGCAGGTTTGAATCCCTGCTTAGTGATTAGTGAGGGTTTTTTCCTTCTCAGTTTGTGTGTGTGTTAGTTATTCCTCTTTGACCATGGCTTTCATATAGCAGAGGAGGTGACTGCTATTCTAGGCTGGGGTTTCTTCAATTACAGAGAAGCCTCAAGTTCAACAGGTTCTAAATCCATTCCCTGTAACTGATGCACTCATTGTTGTTGTTGTTGTTGTTCCCTGGCTTAACGACTCCAGGGATCATCCCAACAGCCAGAGCACTTGAACAATTCAGTACAAATGCACCAGCTAGGGATGAGAACATTACGTGTGTGACCGTTTTTGATTACCCCGCCATGTGGGCAGCCACACTCCGTCTTCGGGGGATTTTAGACTGATGATGTTATGCTGGGAGCTTGTCATGGCTTAAGACAATCCCCGCACAACCATGATTTATCCTTCCTATGCATGTGTAAGATCCTAGTGGGAAACCTGGGCTGGGACTCACTGGAGAGCAGACGGCAGATGACTCCATGCTGCACAAGATAAGCACCGGTGCTGTGCACTGCCCCGGCCTCCAAGCCAAGCTGGAGTCTCTTCCTCCTCGGCAGCGACGTGGCCACAGCCTAAAGTTCAAAAGATTACAATGCCGCACTAAATACTGATCAAATGCATTCCTCCCAAGGACCATCAGGGAGTGGAATGATCTGCGGCAGGACGACCTCTGCTCATTCACTGCTGTTACCCCTGGGCAGTGGGTCAGCAGTGCAAGGGAATCATCAATAAACCCATCAGCCTCCCCTTCCCTTCCCACTCCCTCAACCCCTCACCCTGTTTCCAGGACGCGGCGTCACGCTCAAACCCGATCAGCAGGCGCAAGCTGGCTGGGTCACTAAAACCTAAACACCCCTATGTCCAAGCAGCAGCTTAGGCCCTTTAGCAAATGGAACCAACCCCACCCCCGTTTGTCAGTATTTTTTTCTCTTTTCCTGAGGGTGCCAGAATGGTCAAGTAAGTGATCGTGGGCCCCAAAAAGAAGAAGAAGAAGAAGAAGAGGACCATCTACAACAGTCCATTTTGCCAGATCCTCTGGGTACTGACTACCTGTATTCCATTCATGTATTTATTTATTTGAAAGGAGAAGCTCAAATGGTGTGAGTATGTGCAGGCATGTAAGCCTGCAAGCTTCTGCATGCTATACATGCTTATGCACATTATGTATCCATCAATGTGTCCGTATTACATGCGCGCAGAGTGAGGAGGGCTCTGACAGCTGTCTGGTGGTTCGTCTGTACGAGGCCTATGGTGGGCAGGCCCGAGTGTCTCTCTCCACCTCTCTCCATGTACACTCCATCTGCAGGTACGCAGCATATACCCATGACTACCATTTCTGGAAGATGATGCCTATATAGGGGAAGATGGGGTAAAAAGCCCATGGGCGGGTAAGAAGCCCATGCCAATTATCTCATGAAATAAAGCAAATTTCAGTCAAATTTTCCCATGAGACGAATGTTAAACATTAACACTCGTCTCATGGGCAAAATGTGACTGAAATTTGCTTCATTTCATGAGATAATTGGCATGGGCTTCTTACCCGCCCATGGGCCTTTTACTCCCTCTTCCCCTATACTGGAAAATAAATAAATGCAACAATGTTCAGAAAAGCAATGTAATATACCCCATGCATAAAAGCTGCAATGTTCTTCTTCTTCGATCGCTCTCACAGTTTCCTGTCAATTATGAGCGCAGATGCATTATACTGCCGTTATGCGCCTAAATAAGAAATAGTTATGCGCCTAAATAAGAAATAGTTAGGCCCAGCAAGTCCGACTTGGGCTGGAGGAAATCATTTTGAAAGTGTTGGAAAAACGGCAGGAGAATGGACCGGTAAGGCAGAAAGATAGTAGATGACAGAAAGGAAAGGGAAAAGGCAAGAGTCAAAGAGAGTGACAGATCAGAGGAAGTTACAAGCACAGAACTTCCAGAAGGTGGGGAAACTATTTACAAAAGACCCCCCGGTATCCCCACTGGGGGAGCTGCAATGTTCATAAAGGCGTATTGTCATACCCCCTTACTGATTTTGGTCATGGCACATTGGACAGACTCTATACTGTTAACACACCTTTGAAAGTGAATGAAATGTTGAGAGAACAACTTTTAAGTAGTAGTAGTAGTAGTAGTTCAGGGCAAGAAGTGGGCCTCGTGGCCCTTTTACGCCATTTCTCTTTTGCTACTTTGTTGTTTTTGTGGTGGTTGCTACGTAAGATAAACTAGAAGTTTATCAAAATTTGAATGGACTTTTTTTTTATTCATAAAAAATATTTAATTTTTTCGACGTTGGTCCAGAATATTTTTGAAAGAGTTTGTGTTAGCTGCAGCTTTGATGTTAGTTGACAAATTATTCCAGTCTTGGACAACTCTATTAGAAAAATTAAGTTTGCGAATGTTAGTAGCTGAGCGTCTTAAGAATAATTTCTCCATACTATTTTGTGTCTTGTCTGTGGTACTTTTGACAAAAAATGTGTTTAAAGTCTATATCCTCAATGTTATTTACAATTTTATATACTTGTATGAGATCTCCTCTGAGTCTTTAAGTAATAACTTTTTAGCTTAGATAATTAACCCTTTCACCATCAGCCATATTTCAGCCAAACATTTCCATTAAATTTACCTGGGTAGAGAACAAAATCCATCTGCAGTATTGGGGATTCTTCTGTGACATATAAAATAAGGTCTATCCTTACTTCCCAAAACTAAGACAATAGGGTCTTTGGGTAATAGACCCCAATTTGATGCCTTTTAGTGACATAGGTGTTAAATCATTGTGGTGCTAAAATGCGACTTTGGCGGTGAAAGGGTTAAAGACTTCTCCTATTGTACATTTTTTGCTGGCGATGTTTATTCTTGTTGCTTTTTTGTTGTTAGGTTAGGTTAGGTTAGGTCCATTATAGTCACAGAGGCGTCTCTGTGAAATTCGGGTTGCTCCCACCTCGAGAGCGCGTCGCAGCCAGAGGCGTGCCACCCAATTTTTGTATTATTTTTTTGCATGCGATTTTGTGACTGATGAGGAAGGAAGGAAGGGAGGGGGGTAAATTTTGACCAAATGACAACTTTTTCGTTGCCACTGGGTTTAACGTGAGCTAAGTACATGGGCACATAGGACCTCGGTTTATCGTCTCATCCGAAAGATGACATGTCTCTGGAAACGTGTTTCAGATGCAATTGTCTGGAAGAGGCTGTGATGGGCGGAGACTTGCCTGTCACTCAAGAGAACGGGGCGGCCACTGTGCAGCTGGAGCTCCACCCCTTCCAGATCATGACCCTGCTGCTGAGGTTCCACTGAGCCAGGAGTGGGCGGAGTCATTTTCCGTCTGTTGGAAATCTGGGTGGAGTTGTTAGCTGTCTATTGGAAAAGTGGGCACATTCTTTTTTCTTTTTTTTTGCTGTCCCATCTTCTGCTCCCACGCCGCTCATTCGGAATCCCAATTCGCAGCCAAAGTGGGTGGATTTATTGCCTGCCTTTTGGAAAAATGCGTAAAATTATTGTCTGAATTTGTGAGAAAATGGGCAAAGCTGTTGTCTGTCTATTAAAAATGTGGGCAATTTATTGTCTATGGGAAAAGTGGGTGGGTTTATTTTCTGTCTATTGACAGTTGGCGGACTTATTGTCTGTGTTGAAAAGGTGGCAGAGTTTTTGTCTGGCTGTTTGAAAAGTGGACAGAGTTATTTTCTGTTGGAAATGCGCCGAGTTATTGATTGTGTATTGGAGAAAAGGGCAGAGTTATTGTCTATTTGAAAAGGGGGCGGAGTTATTGTCTGTCTGGGAAAGTGGGTGTCCTGGAGGTGTTGTCTGTATAGCAGGAAAGGGGGCGGAGTTATTGTCTATTTGAAAAGGGGGTGGAGATATTGCATGTCTGGGAAAGTGGGTGTCCTGGAGGTGTTGTCTGTATAGCAGGAAAAGGGGCGGAGTTATTGTCTGTCTGGGAAAGTGGGTGTCCTGGAGGTGTTGTCTGTATAGCAGGAAAGGGGGCGGAGTTATTGCATGTCTGGGAAAGTGGGTGTCCTGGAGGTGTTGTCTGTATAGCAGGAAAGGGGGCGGAGTTATTGTCTGTTTGAAAAGTGGGTGGAGTTATTGCATGTCTGGGAAAGTGCGTGTCCTGGAGGTGTTGTCTGTATAGCAGGAAAGGGGGCGGAGTTATTGTCTGTTTGAAAAGTGGGTGGAGTTATTGCATGTCTGGGAAAGTGGGTGTCACGGAAGTGTTGTCTGTATAGCAGGAAAGGGGGCGGAGTTATTGTCTGTTTGAAAAGTGGGTGGAGTTATTGCATGTCTGGGAAAGTGCGTGTCCTGGAGGTGTTGTCTGTATAGCAGGAAAGGGGGCAGAGTTATTGTCTGTTTGAAAAGTGGGTGGAGTTATTGCATGTCTGGGAAAGTGCGTGTCCTGGAGGTGTTGTCTGTATAGCAGGAAAGGGGGCGGAGTTATTGTCTGTTTGAAAAGTGGGTGGAGTTATTGCATGTCTGGGAAAGTGGGTGTCACGGAAATGTCTGTATAGCAGGAAAGGGGGCGGAGTTATTGTCTGTTTGAAAAGTGGGTGTCCTGGAGGTGTTGTCTGTATAGCAGGAAAGGGGGCAGAGTTATTGTCTGTTTGAAAAGTGGGTGGAGTTATTGCATGTCTGGGAAAGTGGGTGTCCTGGAGGTGTATGATCAGGGTCTCCAAGTTATTATTTTTTAAAATGATTTGAGGACCAGAAAAAACATCTGAAAAAATACAGCTACTGCCTTATTGCTTTTATAGAGCATACCTGACTGACATTAGAACTAAACACGTGGATAATGTTTTACTTTATCTGCAAAACATCAGCAGAAGGACACAATCACGACTCTTAACCCATTAACACTTTCGCCGCCAGCCATTTTTTTAGCCAAAAGATGCCATTAAACTTACCTGGGTAGAGAAAAAACCCATCTGCAATATTGTGAATTCCCCTGTGATATGTATGCCATTAGGCCTATCTACCTCCCCAGATTATGAAAATAAGGTCTTCAGATAACAGGCCCTGATTACCTAATTATACCCAAATCCAAGTAAAAGTTTTGGGAATTACAAAATTTAGTACATGTACTTATATAAATAAAAAAATTGAACATTCTTGTTAAGTTTTCTACAAAATTTAATCACAAAATGTTTCTCAGAAACACGCTAATTTGTCGTTACAAGGTACACAACATGCAGGTGAGTCACTACACTGTACACAGTGCAGTTCGTATATTCAGCAAGCAGTGCAAATACGAATATTCAATTGTATTTTAATTTATATTTTTGAAATTCACTATGAATCTACTTTATAACAAGTGTTTCAAATAAATGTTATAGATATGGTTGCTACAAACGAAATCTTATTACATTTATAGATGAGCGCGTCACAAAATAGGCCATAAAACAATAAAGCAACATCATTCTTTTTTCTTATCACTGGAAAATTAAACCTTGTGATCCAATATGGATGGACTTGAAGGATTTGATGAGAAGACTTGTATATCAATTTTAGCACCATGGCCATGCTGCTGTCTGCTGTGAGGTCATTATTAGTAACGAACTGTAGCGTCACTAAACGAGGGCTGATCAAAAACTCGGCCTAACCATGAAGGAGTTTAGCAAGACAGACACAATTTGGCACAAATTATAATATGAAACTATGCAGTTGGCATACACGTTTTGGACGATGAGGTCATCATAATTATGACGTAATTATATTTTATAGTGTTTTACCCTCGACAGTGCTCCTCAGCAACCATTATGCCAATCCCAGTGGCTAAATCCCAATCCCAATCCCAATCATTTCTTGAGATGTAAATATCTGAAGGGGGCAAATCTGCAAAACAGAGTAGGTTATCAGCAGTTTCAAAGCCACTCTAACAAAATATATCTGTAGCAACGAAAGTGCGTGGAACAGTAAGCCTCAAGTGGCCTTTCTCTGGGCTTGGAAATGGTAGTGCTGGTGTTGCAGATTTTCACACTATTCCAGCCGAGACAATGCGTTTTGCTCATTATGAAAAAGAGAAAAACAATTAAAATACACCAGCACGCAATCGATGTTTACTCTGTTTTACTGGCAAATGGGATTGCCCTTGTCTTGTTTGGAGATGGGTAAGCCAAAACATTCTGTCACTGTTGCAACTTCATCCAGGGTGTAAATTGATGAACACATGCCTCATCTGCGGCGACAAATTGGCCAAGAAAATCGGCTGGATCCGTTTAGAGATATTATTTATCCGCACTCTCCAGGAGTGCATGGGCACAAGAGGAAACATCAACATTTCTTTTGACCGCACCATGTCCGGATGCAATGGGCACCGGAAAGGACTGTTCTGTCCAATACAATTGTGACAATATAGCTAATCAGGAATGTTGTAGAGTATAATAATTGTGTCCTTGGCATCATATAATAAAAAGGCAAGTGTCTGTGTGTGTGTGTGTGTATGTCTGAAACACAAAACGGGCCTTATAACTCCGCCGTTTTTCGACCGAATCGCTTCAAATTTGCTATGAGCCCTAACAGGGCGATGGCAACGGCAACCGAGGCGGCCGTGTCATTTGCGTGGTTTGGCAAATGTGTGAAACACGTATCCACCTGCCTCTCGGCGCCCGTATCTCCGGTATGTCTGGACGGATTGCCTTCGAATTTGGAAGATAGATGAGCGGGGACGGTGACTATCTGTGTGCCAAACCGGAAGCGAATCGATTCGTAAATGCGCGCGATATACGCCGCTTCACCTTTTCACAAATAACTCCGCCGTTTCTTAACCTTTACCGGACTTCTGGGGTCGCCCACGACCCCTTGACACACAAAACATGTTATATCTCTAAAACTATTTAAGCAATCTTCATGAAATTTCATGACTTTGTCAAAAACGTAAATGGCTTTAAGTGTGTTAAACTTCATTAATGTGTATAAAATATAAATGATGTAATATGACGCGTAATTTTGATATACCTGTCCAGATGACGGGGGTCTCCCACGACCCCTACTTTAAAGAGCACTGCAGTGCATTGAGTAGGGGTCGTGGGAGACCCCCACCATCCGGACAGGGATAAACACATGGTGACTCATTGACAATTAGGGGTCGTGGGAGACCCCCGCCATCCGGACAGGGATAAACACCTAGGAATTCGCTCTTTGCTGAGTAGGGGGTCGTGGAAGACCCCCGCCATAGTGTCTGTGTAGTCAAAAGCATGATCCGGTAAAGGTTAACTGAATCGCTTCAAATTTGCTGTCAGGCTTGCTGTGGCCGGGGCAAAGCCTGGCACCAAATTTGAGGAGAATCGGGAGAGCGCGTCACTCTCAGAGCAGCGCCAACGGGAAACGGGGCCTTATAACTCCGACATTTCTTAACCGAATCGCTTCAAATTTGTTGTACTCAGCGTTACCAGTACTTGGCGTTACCGTTTCTAGGTGTTACCGTTACTAGGTAGAGCGCATCACTCTCAGAGCAGCGCCAACTGGAAACGGGGCCTTATAACTCCGCCTTTTCTTAACCAAATCGCTTCAAATTTGCTGTACTCAGCGTTATCAGTGCTTGGTGTTACTGTTACTAGGCGTTACCGTTACTAAGGAGAGCGCGTCACTCTCACAGCAGCGCCAACGGGAAACGGGGGCCTTATAACTCCGCCGTTTCTTAACCCCGAATCGCTTCAAATTTGCTGTACTCAGCGTTACCAGTACTTGGCGTTACCGTTACTAGGCGTTACCGGTACTCGGCGTTGCGCTAGTATCTAATAAAAATGGCTGCTTTCATTCCTTGATACAAAGAGTCCAACATATCGACAAACAGGTTCTAAGAGTGAAAGACTTGTACCAAATGCACATAAACGTAAAGTTTTGAAATGAATAACAATGACATTTCAAAAAGTGACCAGGAAATGGCAATGATCGCATCCAGACCTGATGGAACGGAGGATTACAATGAGCGGCTTAGTTCAACTCCCATCAGAGGAACATTATCATACTATCAGAAGTATTTTATTTCATCACAGAGAAGGATGCAATGATGACAACTTTGAACACTAGGTTTTATTATTTCATTTCTCGCTACATATCTAGAGCCTCTGTCCGTTGTTAACAATGTAGTGACATCAATGTATGTCTATTTTTTAATATCCACAATAATACATTACTGCGCTCATAATTGCAGTTTTTCTGTCCCCCCCTTTTTCTTCTTCTCAACAAAGTGTGGTGGCTTGCATGGTGTTCTTTTCAACGGCGGCATCGTCTATTTCATCATCGTCGTCGTCATCACTTTTGCCCCTGCATGGGAAGCACTTTTGACCATCCCTGGAAAGAAATTTTCACCAAAAAGACAACAACACATCAAGCCATAGAAAGGAACTCCCAGAAACCGTGGTAATGTATCTTCAGCAATATGCTTTGTCATAAAAATCGATCTCATTTGGAATACGTATCCGGTATCTGCAAACCTTTCCCTAGTTGTAAGAGGCTAAAATTTGACACCCCCACATTTAAAAAAAAAAAATTACCCGCTATTTATGTTTGAGATCTTTTTCCATCATGATTTTTGGCTTGTGAACTCTCGTGTCACCTGGGTGCAATTTTCTTTCCATTTTCGTAACTAAAGAAAACCAAAAAAATGACAGAAAAAAATATAACCACTGGACTATTATCCGAATACCCAGCATTTGAAAGTTGAACACCTTCCCCCTACACACAACTTCAAAAGGGTGGTGGGAGTGAGAGTACTGCCCTATTCCTGCTGACCTGTTGGCGTCATGAATGTCGTCCAGTGTCTCCGGCAGTGTGGTGCCTTTGGTCTCCGGCAGCCATAGGAAGAGGAGGCACACCAGCAGTGCTGGGGACCCCATCAGTATGAGGGGCAGAGCTTTCTCCAGCTTTCCTCCAACTAGCAGACCCTGGAACGAAATTGAAAGACAGCAGTTTGTGTGCGCGCGTGTGTGTGTGTGTGTGAGTGCGTGCGCGTATGCCTGTCTGAGTTTATGTTTATAAGCAATAGTTACTCAAAATCCTATATCAATTAAACCAATATACCCACTTACCAAAATTTGGGACTGTAACTACAAAGATGTGATAGATGTGGCCAAGGTCAGAGTGGAAAATCAGTCATTGTTTTGCTACAGGACTCGTCAGTTCTTAGATTACTCTGGGTAGGAGTCGGTCCAGGACCCCAAAAAAACTCGCCTCTGATGGGATTTGAACCCGTGTGACCTCCCAGCCAGTAGTCCGCGACGCTAACCACTACGTACGCCACGGCGGCTGGTCTCTTCTAAGTAATTTACATGTTACTACCCGTATCAACTGTTTAAGATGCACTCATGGTTACGGTACCAGATCCAACGAGTCCCTTACCACGTCTGCCAGGTAAGGGGCGGTGATGCCCCCGATGCGGGAGAAGGTGAGTCCCACGCTGAGCGTGGAGGCCCGGATGACGGTGGGGAAGAGTTCCACCCCGTAGACGTACAGCGTGGAGAAGGCCACACACACGAACAGGCGCCCCACCACCGACATGGCCACCAGAACCCAGTCTGGAAAAAAGGCATTATTGTAATGATGCCAGCATGTAGTTTCCGACGACGACTGCCAACATTGGTAGAAGAGAGTGCAGCTGGTGTTCTGAACGACTCTGCCAGAATTTATTCACGGTGTAGATGCCTTGCTCCGGGTACATTCCCCACCCTCTTCACTAAATCTGCTGCCGGAGATGAAGACGCTGCCGCAGGTTGCTGATGTAGTAGATCACCACGAACCTGAAATGTGTGACAATCAAGTTCAGTCCAGTAACGAACCCCAAAGGCTAACTCATCCCTTTGATTGCAGCACTAATAGGTGCCAGTGCTAATGCCCCCTAGTTTGACAAGTCAGTCTTCCAATTTGTGTGGATGGGTGCGTGCGTGTGTGTGTGTCACTGTATGTATGTGTGTCACTGTGTGTGTGTGTGTCACTGTGTGTGTGTATTTGTGTGTGCATGCGAGCGCGTGCGCGTGCATGCATGCGAGTGCCTTTCTGTCATTGTCTCTCTCTGTGCCTAACTTCCATCTCAACTGACCATCATCGCCTTGGCTTAAGCTTAAGGCTGTGTCAAATGTTGTTATGAAGGCTACATCAAAATGTTGTTATGCTAAGCATATTTATGTATACGGGGGTTGTCTTTAACCATGACAAGCTCCAAGCATAACAGTCTCCAAAATCCTCCGGAGTCAGATTGTGGCTGCCCAGGGTAATCAAAAACAGTCGCACACGTAATGTTCTCATCACTAGCTGATGCTATTGAACCATATTGCTCAAGTAGTTGGGATGATCCCTGAAGTCTTTTAGGCTGAACTTAGAAGCGGTGTTACGAATGATAAGTTGAATTTAAGCAAGAGTGTTAATTATGAAGAAATTAGGGGGGGGGGGGGGGGGGGGGGGGGGGGGGGGGGGGGGGGGGGGGGGGGGGGGGGGGGGAGGGACGACAGGATGAAAAAGAAGGGAAGAGGAGCTTATGGAGATGGTGAGACCAGCTGTAGGTAATCAGGATAAGAACCTAACTAACCACATGCTGTGATAGTTGGTTCAAGGGTGAGGGAGAGGATAGTGGTGGATGAAAAACGAAAAGAATGGAGGTTCTAGAGGGGGAGGGGGGGGGGGGGGGGGGGTGAGAAGGACAGAAACTGAGGGGGAGGAGTCAGAGGGAAGGAAAAAGATAGTAAAGGAGCCTGTTCCAGTCTGAATGCCAGCAAATATAGCAAGGCAAGGCAAGAAATTTATTTCATACCCCATTTGGGCACAGAAATATAAAAAGCAGAAGCATCGCCTTGTGCATTTCTAACGCAATATAGCAGCAGCATCGCCTTGTGCATTTCTAACGCAATAGGAAATAGCAGCAGCATCGCCTTGTGCATTTCTAACGCAATATAGCAGCAGCATTGCCTTGTGCACTTCTAGTTTCAAAGAAATAAAATGCAAGTCATAATTTAAATTATGTAGACTAATTCATGCACACGACTTGTTCGACTTGACTTGACCAGGGCATGTATTCACATTGAGATAATATCAAAGACACTGAAAAGAAAAGACTAACATCCGGTTCCTTTTCCCTATATGAGTAGTGAGGACAGAAACACTGGTTATGTCCCTTTTAAACGTGACACATTCAGGTTAAAAACACGTCGATAGGCCAGTTGAATTCTCCGTTCAAATTCCAGTCTGAGTCTTTGGATAGCCGCCACTGTGAATGGTGTAACTACCCCACTAACGATAACTCTATCAGCCAGGCTCGCCGTAACTCTTAAGTACATCTTACCCTTTTAGAGTCTTTGATAATATGAAACTTTTAGCCAAGGTAAGCCAACAACAACTGACTCTCACTGCCCAGCAAAGCGGGCACAACGGAGCCCACGCAGACGAGGCCGGAGATGAAGACGCTGCCGCAGTAGTCCATCTTACCCTTTTAGAGTCTTTGATAATATGAAACTTTTAGCCAAGGTAAGCCAACAACAACTGACCCTCACTGCCCAGCAAAGCGGGCACAACGGAGCCCACGCAGACGAGGCCGGAGATGAAGACGCTGCCGCAGTAGTCCATCTTACCCTTTTAGAGTCTTTGATAATATGAAACTTTTAGCCAAGGTAAGCCAACAACAACTGACCCTCACTGCCCAGCAAAGCGGGCACAACGGAGCCCACGCAGACGAGGCCGGAGATGAAGACGCTGCCGCAGCGGTCCAGCAGGAAGTAGGGCACGCACAGACCCACGGTTTCCACCACGGCGTTCAGCAGGTAGTTGACGTAGATGTCCCCCGCCAGGTTGCTGATGTTGTACATCAGAGCGTAGTAGATCACCACCACCACGAACCTGAGACGAAGCGTGTGACAACTAGAGCGCTAAGACGGCTGGACCACCAGCTGCGCGGCAGCATTTTCGGCGCCAGTGACCTATGACCATTTTTTAACTTGGCCTAGATATCTTTAGTACCTATCCGCATGCAAAATTTGAGCGTCCTATGTTCCTCCGTTATCGTGCCAGGTGTTCAGGGGCATTTTCGGCTCCATTAATCTTGACCTTTGACCTTCATTTTTGAATTTGGCCGATAATTTTTATAGTCTTAGTACCTATCCGTTTGCAAAATTTGAGCATCATAGGTCCCTCCGTTCAATCGTTATCGTGCCAGGTGCTCGGCAGCATTTTCGGCGCCAGTGACCAGGGCCTGTATTCACGTTGAGATAGCATGAGACTTAGCATGATGCTAACTTAGAAGCTCTTCCAAAAGTCCCATTAAATCCTATAGGATATAGAAGAGCTTCTAAGTTAGCATCATGCTAAGTCTCATGCTATCTCAGCGTGAATACAGGCCCTGGACCTTTGACTTATGACCATTTTTAAAAACTTGGCCTTGATATCTTTAGTACCTATCCACATTGCACAATTTGAGCGTCCTAGGTTCCTCTGTTATCGTGCCAGTTGTTCAGCATTTATGGCTCCAGTGACCTTGACCGTTCACCTATGACCTTCATTTTGGAACTTGGCCTAGATATCCTCAGTACCTACCGGCATGCAAACTTTGAGCGCCCTAGGTCCCTCCGTTCAAACGTTATCATGTCAACATAGTACGTCAGATAGTCAGCCAGTCAGGAACATAATCCACTGAAATCTCACTTCGTCGCGGCTGGTAATCAAGTCCAGGGCCTGTATTCACATTGAGATAGTATGAGACTTATCATCATGATATCTTAGAAGTCCTTCTAATGTACTAGTATTTAATAGGACTTTAGAAGGACTTCTATGATAACAATTATGATGATAAGTTTCATATTATCACAATGTGAATACAGGCCCTGGTCAAGTCAAGTCGAACAAGGCATAAAGAAAATAAGGTGGCAGTCGTTTATATTATGTCTACCAGTTTCTTTTATTATTATTCCCTATTACCTAGTGCTCATCACCTTTGTTATGCTTTTCTTTCATAATTTCAGGGTATGTATCATACCTGCTGCAGTCAATACTATATAAGTCATAAGTGTTTTTTTGTATTATTGTCCATTGCCATTGTACAACGCACATGGAAACTTGTCTTCCACCGTGTAAAATAAAAATATTAAATAAAAGTATGAAACATAAATTTACATTAACAAATATGTAACTCTCACACCACACCCAATCATTCATCCGCTCTCCGCTATCTTGCTCACTCATCATGCAACCCACCACCACTTCCGCCTTCATTTTTAACCCTTTCTTTTCTTTTTTCCTTCCCATCCTCTTTTCTTTGTTCCCTTTCTCCCTCCCCCCCCCCCCCCCTTTTATTTAAAAAAATATTTTTTTTAGGTAGGCTTTCCCCCGCTCTCTTTCATCCTATTGTCTGTGTGGCTGACTAAGATGGACATTTCCAAGAGCCTTAAGTGTTGTTATTTGATACAAAAATGTCTGGGTTTCTGTGTGACCTAGTGTTTGGTGTACTGACACATTCATACTGTGTGAAGCTGGTGCATGTGTGGGAGAGAGAGAGAGTGTGTGTGTGTGTGTGTGTATGTGTGTGTGTGTGTGTGTGTGTGTGTATGTGTGTGTGTATGTATATGTGTGTGTACGTGCGTGTGCATGTATATATGCGTGTGTGCGCATGCGCATGCATATGTGTGTATGTGTGTGTGCAAGTGGATACACGTGTGCATTAAAAGAGTTAAGTGGACAATCACTACAACAACAGTGATAATGATGAAGATGATGATAAATAATGAATAAGTAAAATGGGAACCGCCACCATTACCAATACTAATATTAGTAGTAATAATTAGAAAAACAGAAATGATGATGATGATTGTGATGATGATGATGATAATGATGATGATGATGATGATGATGATGATGATGATATAACAACACATCAGTAGAACCATCAATCAGGACAATAGGCCTATTTCTAATAATAATGACATCAATAATAGCATCAATCATAATAGCAAAAATGATAATAATGACTTATAATATTGAACAAGATAACATAGAAACACACCCACGTCCATACACTCCCCCCCCCCCCCCCCCCCCCCCGACACATACGCGCACATGAGAAATATTAACCGCCCCCTCACCCTGATTACCTTCCCCTTCTTACCCCTAACCCCTCCCCTCTCACCTCCCTTTCTCCCTCTCTTCTTGTCCATATCCCCTCCCTCCTCCCTTTTCCCCCTCCAATTCCTATCTGTCCCCCCCCCCCCCCACCCACACACACTTTCTCACTCCATTCCTTGTCTGCCCCCCCCCCTTCCCCCTCCCCCACTGCCTCCTGCCCCGCCCCCCCGCCTCCTGCCCCCCCCCCCCCCCCCCTCCCCGCTTCCCTGATCTTCGGTTTGTCCCTTGGAAGCAGTCTGCTCAGCCAGCACTTTGGTTGAACAACCTGATTGCCGATGGCAAAAAGGACTGATGGAAAATGTTAGCCAAATTTGCCCATGAGACGAATGCTAAACATTAACACTCGTCTCATGGGCAAAATGTGACTGAAATTTACTTCATTTCATGAGATAATTGGCATGGGCTTCTTATCCCTGTTTGCACACGCACGTACACACACATATACATACACACACACATACACACACACACGCACACACACTCTCTCTCTCCCACACATGCACCAGCTTCACACAGTATGAATGTGTCAGTACACCAAACACTAGGTCACACAGAAACCCAGAAATAGGCCTATATATATATATATATATATATGCAATTTAGATATTATGAGCACCGATACAAGCTTTAAGCTTGCTGCGCTCTATGATTTTGTTGTTGATGCTGCTTTGTCATAATTATATTTGCTTATGAATCAGTTTGTTTAAATCCAGGTGCACACACACATTTTTCTTTTACACAAATCAACCCCAAGTTTTCTTGCACGTACATGTTGGAGAAGAAAATGAGCACGCGCACCACCAGCTCACGTGACTTGAACACGTGCCTGAAGCTGAGCGCACGCTCTTCCTCCAGCAGTTGAGTGACGTCATCGACCTTGGGCAGGGAGGTGCCGTTAGAAGCGGTGATCTTTTGCAGCACTTTGAAGGCCTCTTCTTTTCTACCTCTGGCTGCCAACCAGCGGGGAGACTCCGGAATTAGCCTGTACATAAAATAATTACTTCTTTTTTTTTATAGAATGTCAATATAAAAATAGATATACAGATTTTTTAAAAGAAAATGAAAACCAGACTGGAAAGCAGTAATAGTCAGGTTGTTGAAGGTGAGTGACGCAGTCAGCAAGACAATAATCATATTATAATTTGGCAAGTGTGTGTGTGTCTGTCTGTGTGAAACACAAAACGGGCCTTATAACTCCGCCGTTTTTTGACCGAATCGCTTCAAATTTGCTGTGAACCCTCCCTAGCGATGGCAACGGCAACCGAGGCGGCCGTGTCATTTGTGCGGCGCCCGTAAAGCTTGTATCGACGCCCGTATCTCCGGTATTTCTCGACCGATTGCCTTCGAATTTGGCAGGTACATGACCGGGGACGGTGACTATCCGTGTGCCAAACTGGAAGCGAATCGATGTAGAAACGCGCGCGATTTAGGCCACTTAACCTTTTCACAAACCGTGGCGACACGAGACCCGACATTGACTCGAAATTTGGAACGTGCATGACCAGGGATAGTGACTATCTTGGTGCAAAATTTCAACAGTATCCGTTCATAACCGCGCGCGCTATGACCCGATTTATATTTTGCGAACAACGCTAATTTCTACATTATACACAAAAAGAACTCTCCCGAGTAATGGAGCAGCGAGAAAACGGTTGCACAGCGGATATTACTTCAGCGAGGATTTACTGTAGCGAAGCCTCCTCTCGCACTACTCTCTCTCTCTCTCTCTCTCTTGCGCGCGCGCGGGCCAGCAGGTTAGACCTCATTGTTGTTATATTGTTGCATGTCTTTGGACTTGGGTACTACATCAAATATGGATTTGAAAGGGGTTACAGAGCTTCCACCCAGAAAGAAAAGAAAAAGAGGGAGAAATGTAGTCACAGTTTTAGCTTATTCTCTCATGAGAAGCCTTGACTGCATCTTTTACATTCAAATTATTATCAGCTTCTGGGACGCAAGCCCCCCGCCCCCCCCCCCCCCCCCCCCCCCCCCCCCCCCCCCCAGCCCCCTCACCTCACCCTAACTGACCACTTGGAACTACCCCTACCCTGTTTCATGACGTACTGGCAGATCCACACCCAAACATGGTTGTATTTTTATGTCTTTTTGTTGTCTCCTTTAAATTTACATGTTTTCTTTCATTCATATATTTTTTTTAATTGTTGATTATAATTATGGTTAAAAATAACAATTACAAAGTGTTTTTGTAGCATTTACTAAGACGTGTAACTTAACCTATCCATCTACCTTGTCTGTGGGCTTGCTTACCCCCCCACCCCTCCCCCAGTTTGTTGGCAATCGATCCTGCCCCCCTGGCTTCAAAACGTTCCTACGCCACAGTAAAATCATGCATAATGTCTCTCTCTCTCTCTCTCTCTCTCTCTCTCTCTCTCTCTCTCTATCTCTCTCTCTCTTCTCTCTCTCTCTCTCTCTCTTTTCTCTCTCTCTCTGAGTTGCATGAAATATTTGATTCTGTTTCTTCTGCTCCTCGTCCATGTATTGTGTGTGGCCCAAGGTCAATGTACATTAAACCATTCAGTCTCTCTCTCTCTCTCTCTCTCTCTCTCTCTCTCTCTCTCTCTCTCTCTCTCTCTCTCTCTCTCTCTCTCTCTCTCTGAGTTGCATGAAATATTTGATTCTGTTTCTTCTGCTCCTCGTCCATGTATTGTGTGTGGCCCAAGGTCAATGTACATTAAACCATTCACTCTCTCTCTCTCTCTCTCTCTCTCTCTCTCTCTCTCTCTCGATTGTCTCTCTCTCTCTTCTCTCTCATCTCTCTCTCTCTCTCTCTCTCTCTCTCTCTCTCTCGTCTCTCACACCGTAAAGGAAGAGAAAGAGGGAGAAAGAGAGACATAAAGACAAACGAAGAAAATAATCCATGCCACACTATAATTTTGTTTAATACGATTTTACCTCAATAGGATGCGATTAATTGTGACGATGCCTGTGAGTCACGATTCATGCGAAATACTTCTTGTTATGTTTTGTAGTTATAACATACTTTCACATAACCACCGGAACCCTTCTTAATGTTTCAGTCGGTTATTGTTGATATTGCAGTGCTTATAATTTGTGGACTTTCATGACTTCATTGACTACAGTAATGGTAGAGAGAGAAGGAAATGTTAGGCCTGGGTCTGGCATCCTTTCATAGCAGTGGTCTCGGCAAATGTGCCTGGGTGTGTCCAGTTATTCTGGAATCCCTCTAGGGCAAATAGGGGTATACCTTATAAGGCCGATAGACTTCCGGGTTGTTTCTGAGTAGTGCCATAGGCGCTTTAACTTTCTACTTATTTAAGATTAGATATTTACTACTAGACATAACACTTCTGTCTACAAATAACTCTACTATTTTCGTTCACTATGATATACTCATGTAGACCGCAATGCACGAATCAAATGAAATGTCTGATACAAAAATGAGATATTTTATCGGATCCGTGTACCAGAGACTACAAATTATTAGTTAACATGACTATAGAAGTATTTCATCAGATTTATGTAGACAGTAGAATTACACACGTATCATGCCTCGCAAATGTCACAATCGCATCGCATTGAGATTGGATCGGATCGCGTGTAGTGTAGCTGGCCTATGGCTCCCCCCCCCCCCCCCACCTGCGTGCGCATCTCGACCCTTCCAACGGAAGTGTCGCCATCTTAGTCAGATTTGTGTGTAAACAGCATCAATCTGGCATTTTTCAAACAAAGTTACTGACTAAGATGGCGGTCTCCCATAATATGGCACGCTCCTTGTGGCCGGATATGACGACACGTGGGTACAAGCCATAGGGAGAATGACCACCACCAAGATAGAGAGATTATCGTCCAATTGGTCATAGACCTTTATGGACGGTAAAGACTGACCACGGTGAAAATCCGTTTAACGTCCTCCGGTCTGAAACAGACACATATGGGACATTAGTAGATATAAAGATGGTGGGAACGATCCTGGAGGCAATGCCCGGAGGCAGCGCAACTCCAGGAAAGTCCCCGATTTTTTAACGATACAGGTGTATATATAAGACTGACCACCAGTAAGCCATGAGCATCAGACTGGGCACGGACAGAGCGATCTCCAGGTGTCTCCAGTTTCGGATGAGGTAAGCCAGCAGCAGCAGCAGGAACATCCCCACACACCAGGTCACCTCGATCCCAATGCCCGCCAACACCCTCTTTGAGGGACCCACCATCTCCATACCTGTACCAGAGACTAGAAGAGAGAGAGAGAGAGAGAGAGATTTAGAGAGAGAGAGAGAGAGAGAGAGAGAGAGAGAGGAGAGAGAGAGAGAGAGAGACACACAGGGAGACTGACCACCAGTAAGCCATGAGCATCAGACTGGGCACGGACAGAGCGATCTCCAGGTGTCTCCAGTTTCGGATGAGGTAAGCCAGCAGCAGCAGCAGGAACATTCCCACACACCAGGTCACCTCGATCCCAATGCCCGCCAACACCCTCTTTGAGGGACCCACCATCTCCATACCTGTTAGAAGAGAGAGAGAGAGGGAGAGAGAGAGAGAGAGAGAGAGAGGAGCCCGGAGAGAGAGAGAGAGACACACACAGGGAGACTGACCACCAGTAAGCCATGAGCAGCAGACTGGGCACGGACAGAGCGATCTCCAGGTGTCTCCAGTTTCGGATGAGGTAAGCCAGCAGCAGCAGCAGGAACATCCCCACACACCAGGTCAGCTCCATAGCAATGCCCGCCAACACCCTCTTTGAGGGACCCACCATCTCCATCCCTGTTAGAGAGAGGGAGAGAAAGAGAGAGAGAGAGAGAGAGAGAGAGAGAGAGAGAGAGAGAGGGAGAGAGAGAGAGAGAGAGGGAGATTGACAAACGTGAATGAAAGTTCGTTTAACGTCATCCGGTCTAAACAGACACATATGGGACATTGGTAGATATAAAGATGGTGGGAACGATCCTGGAGGCAATACAGATGTATAGAGTAAACCTTTTTTCTTTCTTTCTATTTTTGACAAAATATGTGAATGAATGAAAATCCATTTAACGTCCTCCGGTCTGAAACAGACACATGTGGGACATTAGTAGATATAAAGATAATGGTCCCGATCCTGGAGGCAATGCCCGGAGGCAGTGCAACTCCCGGAAAGTCCCGAATTTTTAACGATGCAGATTATTTTGTCGGTAATTTGACGTAGTAGTAAATCTGTTTAACGTCCTCCGGTCTGGAACAGACACAGATGGGACATTACTAGATGCAAAGATGGTGGGAACGATACTGGAGGCAATGCCCGGAAGCAGTGCAACAACAGTAAAGTCCCGAATTTTTAACAATACAGACGTAAAGCAACATTTGATAAAACAAGGGGGTTGTTTTAGAGAAGAAATTATAAGAAAGGGAACACAGAAAGGACAATGAACAATGGATAAAAGTTTTAATTTCTGCAGGCCACCAGCCCTTAGAAGGGTCCATTTAAACAACACAGAACAAATTGGTATGCTCGATAGAAGTTGGGTTCAACGAAAACTGAAATAGTCAGACTAGGGGAGAAGATAGTGAAATGAATGAAGGGAAGGAACTCTCCAAATTAACTCCCTCCACCAAAGTTCGTTATCGTCGCTGTCCGACGCTAACCGTGTATCAATCAGTGATTTTACAGGAGCATCAAAAAACATATTGTCGCCTGCTACAAAGTCAATCCCCATTTGATATACGCTTGACCCTTCTTCTTTACCGATGAGTAAACATGTGACACAATAAAAGTTGCATTAACACCCAACATTTTCGTGATAATTCAGTTACACGGTTAGTCACAAAGTTAGTGCATTGTTCTCAGAATGGGAGATACGACAGCTGCCGGCAGTTACACGATTAGCGTGACCAGTTACACGCTTATCGCGTCAAAACCAGCAACAACCCGCCACATACACGATTATTTCCGTGGTATCATGTGACAAATTTGAGCATTTTCATTGGTCGCAGACACAAGATATTTATAGAAGACCTGCGTGAGGTCACTGGAAGGAGTTTCAGTAAGAAATCTATTTTTGTCAAATGTAGGCAAAAGATACACGGTTAGCGTCGGACAGCGACGTTATGTGTTGTGTGTTGTTCAAGACTAGAAGGCTATATATATGCCATTCTTGAATTAATGTTGATTCGTCTGTACATAATTATCTCCACCACTGTTGTCGTGTACTGTGTTGGTGATGGTCATATAAATAAACCTGGCTCATCCATTCTTGAGGATGAAGTCATGTTTGTTTCCCCTGTGGCTAGCTGTTGCTTATACTTTGCTAGGCGATGGCGCCGTAAATAACTTTGGTGGAGGGGGGTAATTTGGAGAGTTATTTCCCCTCTTTTCACTATCTCCTCTCCTCACTATTTCAATGTTCGCTTATCCCAAGATGGCTGACGTCCGGCCATAGACATACGTGTTTGTGAAGAAACGTTAATGAACAAGGCCTTAAAGGGCCAGCCACACGGCATACGAATCGCACCTGAATGCGATGCGATTTTGACGATGTGAGTCATGATTCACGTGAAATTCGTGTATTGGGTCGACTGGGGGATAGTGAGACTAAAATGGCAGAATTATTTTAGACGGAAGCGTTTCACGTGAATCATGACTCACGTGACACAATCGCATCGCATCCCCGTATACGATTTTACACTCCGTGTGGCGCCGGCTAAACGGACTGACCCAGGACGAATCCATTGATCATGAGGGCCATGCGGGCGATTCCAAGGATGAAGCGACAGATGTTGAGGGTGGTGAAGGAAGTGGAGAAGGCGATGCCGAACCCTCCCCCTATCAGCGCCAGGCCTCCCAGGTAGAACGAAGTCTTCCGTCCGAATCTTTGATAGAAAAACGTTAACATCGTTATTTTCATCGTCGTCGTCGTCGTCATTGTTATAGTCGTCGTTATCATCATCATCATCATCATCATCATCATCATCATCATCATCATCATCATCATCAACCTCATCTTCAAAACTGTCCCTATCATTACTGCTGCTGCCATCATATCCATTATCGTCATTATCATCATATTTCAAACATTCATCATCATCATCGATTGGATAGTTGAGAGTGGGGAGTGATATGGGGGGAAACACCAAATAAAAAATAGAGGATAAAAACCAATGGATAAAACCCCGACCTGTCTGCCAGAATTCCGCCGATGAGTGTGCCAACCAATGCTCCCACTTCAGTTATCATGTTAGAGCCGGCCCGGTACACACTGCGATGACACACTATGTCAAACTGCACACATAGCAAGTACACACTGCGGTGACACACTATGTCAAACTGCACGCATAGCACAGTACACACTGCGGTGACACACTATGTCAAACTTCACACATAGCATAGTACACACTGCAGTGACACACTATGTCAAACTGCACACAGAGCCCAATACACACTGCAGTGACACACTATGTCAAACAGCACACATAGCACAGTACACACTGCAGTGACACATTATGTCAAACTGCACACATAGCACAGTACACACTGCGGTGACACACCATGTCAAACTGCACACATAGCACAGTACACAGTGCGGTGACACACCATGTCAAACTGCACACATAGCACAGTACACACTGCGGTGACACACCATGTCAAACTGCACACATAGCACAGTACACAGTGCGGTGACACACCATGTCAAACTGCACACATAGCATAGCACACACTGCGGTGACACACTATGTCAAACTGCACACATAGCATAGTACACACTGCGGTGACACACCATGTCAAACTGCACACATAGCACAGTACACAGTGCGGTGACACACCATGTCAAACTGCACACATAGCACAGTACACACTGCGGTGACACACCATGTCAAACTGCACACATAGCATAGTACACACTGCGGTGACACACCATGTCAAACTGCACACATAGCATAGTACACACTGCGGTGACACACACACATGCGGTGACACACCAAACTGCACACATAGCATAGTACACAGTGCGGTGACACACCATGTCAAACTGCACACATAGCATAGTACACACTGCGGTGACACACCATGCCACACTAGCACAGTACACACTGCTGTGACACACCATGTCAAACTGCACACATAGCATAGTACACAGTGCGGTGACACACCATGTCAAACTGCACACATAGCATAGTACACACTGCGGTGACACACTATGTCAAACTGCACACATAGCATAGTACACAGTGCGGTGACACACTATGTCAAACTGCACACATAGCATAGTACACACTGCGGTGACACACTATGTCAAACTGCACACATAGCATAGTACACAGTGCGGTGACACACTATATTAAACTGCACACATAGCATAGTACACAGTGCGGTGACACACCATGTCAAACTGCACACATAGCATAGTACACAGTGCGGTGACACACTATGTCAAACTGCACACATAGCATAGTACACAGTGCGGTGACACACCATGTCAAACTGCACACATAGCACAGTACACAGTGCGGTGACACACCATGTCAAACTGCACACATAGCATAGTACACAGTGCGGTGACACACCATGTCAAACTGCACACATAGCATAGTACACAGTGCGGTGACACACCATGTCAAACTGCACACATAGCATAGTACACAGTGCGGTGACACACCATGTCAAACTGCACACATAGCATAGTACACACTGCGGTGACACACCATGTCAAACTGCACACATAGCATAGTACACACTGCGGTGACACACTATGTCAAACTGCACACATAGCACAGTACACAGTGCGGTGACACACCATGTCAAACTGCACACATAGCATAGTACACAGTGCGGTGACACACTATGTCAAACTGCACACATAGCACAGTACACAGTGCGGTGACACACCATGTCAAACTGCACACATAGCATAGTACACAGTGCGGTGACACACCATGTCAAACTGCACACATAGCACAGTACACAGTGCGGTGACACACCATGTCAAACTGCACACATAGCACAGTACACACTGCGGTGACACACCATGTCAAACTGCACACATAGACACACAGTACACAGTGCGGTGACACACCATGTCAAACTGCACACATAGCACAGTACACAGTGCGGTGACACACCATGTCAAACTGCACACATAGCACAGTACACACTGCGGTGACACACACCATGTCAAACTGCACACATAGCACAGTACACAGTGCGGTGACACACCATGTCAAACTGCACACATAGCACAGTACACAGTGCGGTGACACACTATGTCAAACTGCACACATAGCAAGTACACACTGCGGTGACACACCATGTCAAACTGCACACATAGCATAGTACACACTGCGGTGACACACCATGTCAAACTGCACACATAGCATAGTACACACTGCGGTGACACACTATGTCAAACTGCACACATAGCATAGTACACACTGCGGTGACACACTATGTCAAACTGCACACATAGCACAGTACACAGTGCGGTGACACACCATGTCAAACTGCACACATAGCACAGTACACAGTGCGGTGACACACCATGTCAAACTGCACACATAGCACAGTACACAGTGCGGTGACACACTATGTCAAACTGCACACATAGCATAGTACACACTGCGGTGACACACTATGTCAAACTGCACACATAGCACAGTACACAGTGCGGTGACACACCATGTCAAACTGCACACATAGCACAGTACACAGTGCGGTGACACACCATGTCAAACTGCACACATAGCACAGTACACAGTGCGGTGACACACCATGTCAAACTGCACACATAGCACAGTACACAGTGCGGTGACACACTATGTCAAACTGCACACATAGCACAGTACACACTGCGGTGACACACCATGTCAAACTGCACACATAGCACAGTACACAGTGCGGTGACACACATGTCAAACTGCACATGTAGCACAGTACACACTGTCACTGCACATAGCATAGTACACAGTGCGGTGACACACTATGTCAAACTGCACACATAGCACAGTACACAGTGCGGTGACACACCATGTCAAACTGCACACATAGCACAGTACACAGTGCGGTGACACACCATGTCAAACTGCACACATAGCACAGTACACAGTGCGGTGACACACCATGTCAAACTGCACACATAGCATAGTACACACTGCGGTGACACACCATGTCAAACTGCACACATAGCATAGTACACAGTGCGGTGACACACTATGTCAAACTGCACACATAGCACAGTACACAGTGCGGTGACACACCATGTCAAACTGCACACATAGCACAGTACACAGTGCGGTGACACACCATGTCAAACTGCACACATAGCACAGTACACAGTGCGGTGACACACCATGTCAAACTGCACACATAGCACAGTACACAGTGCGGTGACACACCATGTCAAACTGCACACATAGCACAGTACACAGTGCGGTGACACACCATGTCAAACTGCACACATAGCATAGTACACAGTGCGGTGACACACTATGTCAAACTGCACACATAGCATAGTACACACTGCGGTGACACACTATGTCAAACTGCACACATAGCACAGTACACAGTGCGGTGACACACCATGTCAAACTGCACACATAGCACAGTACACAGTGCGGTGACACACCATGTCAAACTGCACACATAGCATAGTACACAGTGCGGTGACACACTATGTCAAACTGCACACATAGCACAGTACACAGTGCGGTGACACACTATGTCAAACTGCACACATAGCACAGTACACAGTGCGGTGACACGCCATGTCAATCTGCACACAGAGCACAGTACACAGTGCGGTGACACATGTTAAACGGCTGATCCGCCCCCAAACATGGTTGTATATTTATGTTTTTTGTTGTCTCCTTTCAATTCATATGATTGTGTTTTCTTTCATTCATAGATTTGTATTGTTGAATATGATTATGGTTAAAAATAACAATTATAAAGTGTTTTTGTAGGATTTACAAAGACGTGTAATTTAACCTATCCATCCACCTTGTCCGTGCGCTTGCACTCCCCCGCTTGCGCCCCCCCCCCCCCCCCCGGTTTGTTGTCCCCCCCCCCCCGGCTTCAAAACGCTCCTGCGCCAATGCTCAACCCAATTCAATGCTATCCAATCCAATCCAATCCAATTCACCCCCATTCAATCCAACTCAAATCAACCCAATCCAACCCAACACGGTCTAACCCAGCTCAACTCAATCCAACCCTGTTCGATCCAGCTCAAATTAACCCAATCCAACCCAACACGGTCTAATCCAACCCAACACAATCTACAATCGTTGATAATCCGACCCCATCACATCCAACTCAAAATCAGTCCAATCCTACCCAATTCAATCCAACCCAACATTTCCAACACGATCCAACCCACTCACGTCTACAGGGATAGTGCTCTCCATCACAGAGTCGTCATACACCCATCTCTCACACGTCGACGTGTTCTCTATATTTTCGGGTCCACCATCACCTAGCGGTAGCCCTGTCGTGACGACGTCACTGAGGTTGGACGAGGTGACGTCAGCAGCCCTGACGTCACGGCGCACGTGACACTTGGACCACGTGCCGTCATCCGTTGTCGGGATGGTGGCGTTGACCAAGCGGCGATGGTGCGCGCCGGAGATGTGGAAAGTGTCGTTGGGGTAGCCTGGTATGGAGCATCTGTTGGGTGGAAGAAAAATCAAGAGAACAATGTCCTATAAACCTAGTCCCAGTTACCAGCAACGCCCACACACAATCATATAGGCCTAAGACCAACTGATGAAACTCAGGGGAGTTAATTTTGGACTCTATGGTCATTGTCTATTTGTGTATTTAATAATTTCTTGTATTGGCATAACATTGTTTAGAAATAAGATATTTTGCAACAAAATAGTATGAAACAATCACTTTTTATTTGTTTCTTTTAATCTAAAAATGTCTTCGCTTGATGCTTGGTGGAGTGTGTGTGTGTGTGTGTGTGTGTGTGTGTGTGTGTGTGTGTGTGTGTGTGTGTGTGTGTGTGTGTGTGTGTGTGTGTGTGTGTGTGTGTGTGTGTGTGTGTGTGTGTGTGTGTGTGTGTGTGTGTGTGTGAGAGAGAGAGAGAGAGAGAGAGAGAGAGAGAGAGAGAGAGAGAGAGAGAGAGAGAGAGAGAGAGAGAGAGAGAGAGAGAGAGAGAGAGAGAGAGAGAGAGAGAGAGAGAGTGAGAGCATAGTGGAAATAAGCTTTTAGTTGCTTATCCATTTTACCCTCAATGAAACGTTCGTATTCGTATTCTCTCTCAAAAAATATACGAAGATACTATTCATACTTAGATAAGGAATGTCCGGTTCATATGTTGCAGTCTGGAAATGACTTGATCCTTTAAAAAATTGGCCATGAATATGTTTATGCTCTCTTAACCACAGTACACCCCGCTTATAGTAAAGTCCAGGGGAGCAAGGATTTTCCTTTACTACAACAGGTTTTTCTTATAAACGATGTTCGGATATAGTAAAGTTTTTATGATATTTTTTATCTTATCCGAGGACGTTTTTCAAAGTCAAAGCTAACGTAAAATACTGACTATAAACCCATCCCAACCCTTCCTCGTATGGTTTGAGGTCCAAAAAGGTGATTGGGTTTATACATGGTATTTTCCCCTGTGCACAAAACAAAACTAGCTGTAAAAGCATACAGTGTATAACCTCTAAATTCCAGAATGGCCTTTGAATCTATTCATGCATGCACACGCACGTGCATGCACACACACACCCACATGCACACACCTGCGGACATTTCGCCTACGGACACTTCGCTTTGACTTTGAAAAACGTCCTCCGATAAGATACAAAATATCATCAAAACTTTACTATATCCGAACATCGTTTATAAGAAAAACCTGTTATAGTAAAGGAAAATCCTTGCTCCCCTGGACTTTGCTATAAGCGGGGTGTACTGTAATAAAGTTCACTTTAAGCACAAATTTGTAAAAAAAACAGAGAGAGAGAGAAAGAGAGAGAGAGAGAGGAGAGAGTGAGAGAGAGAGAGAGAGAGAGAGAGTAGAGGGAGTAGAGGGAGTAGTGAGACTGTGACATATACATTGATGACCTATTTACAAAGGTCATGAAGAGGACAATTTTTTTTATTGTAACCGAGGAGCCAGTCTTGTGGGGAACCAAAAGTGACTTTACTATAGCAGTTTAAAAAAATTATAACCGTGTTGGTACTATCCGAGGACTATTTAGTAATAAAACAGTAGACCTTTGGCCGGGAACCAGTGCTTTCCTTTACTGTAACCGAAATTGCTTATAACCGAGTTTACTATAAACGGGGAGTACTGTATATATGAACCTTTGAACAATAATTAAATGTGTGTTTTGTCACTGGTTTCAGCTCGCGAAACAATTAGTCTGTTTCACAGCGTGTTACAGCCTTTGTTTAAATTATTTGTTCCTGAATTCAAATTACCCCCATTGGAATTGGTTGCTTTGTGGTCTTAGAAGCAAAAGTAATTAATTTTCGTTGTTGGTACATCATTATTTTATTTCAAGAACGTGTAACCATTGAATATAGGCCAGTGGCCTTACAATTAAAATTCTCTCTCTCTCTCTCTCTCTCTCTCGCTCTCTCTCTCTCTCTCTCTCTCTCTCTCTCTCTCTCTCTCTCTCTCTCTCTCTCTCTCTCTCTCTCTCTCTCTCTCTCTCTCTCTCTTTCGCTCTCTCTCGCCTTTGATCTCGTTAATAACGACATTTTGCTAAAAACCTAGGTGTACATGTTCCAAATTCAGCACTTCTGTCCTTTATTAAAAATCGTATCTAATTAACAGACGTCAGCATGCTTACCTAAATGACAAATTCTTGTTTGTAGGTATGCTACAGTGTGGTGTGCCCCAAGGCTCTATTCTTGGGCCTCTCCTTTTCTGTCTTTTTATTTTATTAACGACCTGACCATGCTTGTATCAAACGGTGAAGTTGCCTGTGATCTTTTTGCTGATGACAGTTCCCTCCACAGTAATCACACCGACATACAAACTGTAGAATTATCATTACAAAAAGGCATAGATGATACTTCTGAATGGTGCAATCAAAACCATATGGCATTAAATCAGAACAACACTAAAAGTATGATAATAACATTGCGTCAAAAGCACCAAGGACACCCCATCACCATATCCCTAAAATTGATTAATAATGCTGTTGAACAAGTTAATGAACACTGCGTCTTGGGTATCATAACTGATAACCGGTTTAAATGGCAATCAACCACGTTTGCAAGCAGGTCGCCCGCAATTTGCTCCTACTAAAAGAAACTTAGTCACTTTGTAAACACTCAAACTCGCAAACTATTTTACGAAGCCCACCGTCTTAGTCATATCAACTATGCTTCTGCAGTCTGGAGTGGGGCAAGTAGCAATCATATTAAACGTATAAATTCCATACATAGAAGGGCAGCAGGACTTATTCTTCCTGAGAGTAACCTTACCACTGATCAGAAACGTGGCGAGCTGCAACTGTTACCCCTACAAAAACACATGCTCTACAACAAAATGTTTTTTATGTTTAAACTTCATACACACATTGTACCCCAATACATTTCAAACTTCATACATGCAGCAACACAACGCTACAACTCAACAAAATACATAGGCCTACTACCTCGTGCCTGCATCGACCTATTCAAGTCAAGCTTTGCTGCATATATTGGACCGACTGTCTGGAACTCTCTTTTCATATCTATTAATAGCTGCCAATCATTACACACTTTCTAATTACATGTACAAGAATTTCTTCTTGAGGATGATATACCATCACAATAGGCAACTACTTTTGCCATCGATATGTCCATCTGCAATAGTAATATTTGTAATAAACTATAGTTTCACAGTATCGTAGCCTTATTATTTGAGTTTTATTATGTGTGTGTATTGATTTATGGCTCACTCGTATCAACCACACGAAAGTGAGTCTATGTTTTCATGCTTCTTCAGTCTTCCGGGTGTCTGTGTGTGTGTCTGTCTGTGTGTCCGTCTGTGGTAACTTTAATGTTGGCTTTTTTTCGGTATCTAAAAGGCGTTCATCGATCAAACTTTGCACACATATAGATGTTTATGCAAGCTTTTAAACATTAATGATTTTGATACTTATATACTTAAAACAAGACTGTAAACAGATAACAAACAGATAACATTTTAGATTAGTGGGTTAGAGAGTATTCAACAGGCAACATGAGTTAAGAAAGTAGTCCACAGTGAAAGCCTCGATAGCTCATTGCGTAGAGCTTCTGTCTCTCATGCCAATGGTTCCGGGTACGAATCTCAGCACGGGCACTTTATTTTAATTTTTATTTTACTTGTATCCATTAACGATAGTTTCATTTGTACTTTAAACACCCCCCTCATGTTTACGACCCTCAATCTCAAAGTCATTATTCGAGGGATAATTACCTAAACGTGTTATTATAAGATGAATATAGAAGGATGATAACACGTTTAGGCAATTACCCCTAATTTTATTGGCAATCTTGTACTTTAGACACCCCCCTCAATCTTTGTTGTTGTCCCACATGTGCCTGTTCAAGTGAGCCTTGAAGGCTTTGCCTCTTGTTTTCCTTTCCTCTGATGTGTGAATTTGCGTATTGAATTGCTTATTTTAAATGTATATGACTACTTCATATAGTTATAGTCAATTATCTACTCATGTGCTTCTCTCTCTCTCTCTCTCTCTCTCTCTCTCTCTCTCTCTCTCTCTCTCTCTCTCTCTCTCTCCCTTCTCTCTCTCTCTCTCTCTCTCTCTCTCTCTCTCTCTCTCTCTCTCTCTCTCTCTCTCTCTCTCTCTCTCTCTCTCTCTCTCTCTCTCTCTCTCTCTCTCTCTCTCTCTCTCTCTCTCTCTCTCTCTCTCTCTCTCTCTCTCTCTCTCTCTCTCTCTCTCTCTCTCTCCTTTAGAAGGCTCTAAAAGCTGTCTTCCGAATGAAATCAAATAGAGATTGAGTATGAGCACGAGTAGTATTGCGTAGCTTAGCTTTACCTTCACTGAATGACATTTTCCAGAGCTTGGCCCATTGGGCAACTGTTTTTAGGTCTGATTTTTGTGTGTTTTTGTTATGTTTTTTAACTCTCTTCCGAAAGTGGCGAATCTTTTTTTTTATAATCATCTTTCTTTCTTTCTTTTTCCATCTTGCACACTCTCTCTCTCTCTCTCTCTCTCTCTCTCTCTCTCTCTCTCTCTCTCTCTCTCTCTCTCTCTCTCTCTCTCTCTCTCTCTCTCTCTCTCTCTCTCCTCCTCTCTCTGTTGTCTGTTGCCTCTCTCTCTCCCGTCTCTCTCCTCTCTCATCTTCTTGTCTCTCTCTTCGTTCCTGGCTTTCCCTTTCTCTCTCAATCTCCCTCCCTCTCTCCGTTGTTGTTTCTTTTGCCATCTGCCGTCGCTTTTTCGTTCCCTGTCCTCCGTCGCCGCTGTTTGTTCTCTCCTCCAGCTTTTTTTGTTTTTTCTTCATCATTTCACCTTGTCTCTCTTTTTTTTTTCCTTTTTCTTCGTTTCCTGGCTTTCCCGATGATTGATGATTTCCCCTCCTGAAGATTCTGTCCATTAAGGCTTTGAGACAACCAGGGCTGTCCTCCTCTTTCCCTATCAAATGATTGATGATTTTTCCTGATGAAGATTGCTGTTTCTTTTCAGGGATGTCCTCCACGCTCCCTTTCTTGATGATTGATCCTGAGTCCTGATGAAGATGATGCTGTTGTCCATTAAGGATTTGAGCTTTCCTCCACGCTCCCTATTTTGATCCTTTCCTTGATGCTTTTCCTTTTTGACAGGGCTGTCCTCCACGCTCCCTCAAATGATTGATTAATTGATTCCTGATGAAGATGATGCTTGCTTTTGACAGGGCTGTCCTCCACGCTCCCTATTGATTTGATAATATTGATTCCTGATGAAGATGATGCTGTGGTGTCCATTTTGTGACAGGGCTGTCCTCCACGCTCCCTATCAAATTTTCATCATGATGATTCCTTGAAGATGATGCTGTTGTCCATTAAGGCTTTGAGACAACGTTTCTCTCTTTTTTTTTCCTGATGCTTTTTCATTAAGGTTTGAGACAACGTGACAGGGCTGTCCTCCACGCTCCCTATCTTTCCTTTTTTTGTTTTTGTTCCACGCTCCTATCGATGATTGATGATAATGATGATGAGTCCTGATGAAGATGATGCTGTGGTGTCCATTAAGGATTTGAGACAACGTGACAGGGCTGTCCTCCACGCTCCCTATCATTGAATGATTGAGTCCTGATGAAGATGGCGTCCAACGTGACAGGGCTGTCCTCCACGCTCCCTATCAAATGATTGATGATAATGAGGATGACAGACACCTGACAGGGCTGTCCTCCACGCTCCCTATCATTGATGATAATGATATGAGTCCTGATGAAGATGATGCTGTGGTGTCCATTAAGGATTTGAGACGTGACAGGGCTGTCCTCCACGCTCCCTATCAAATGATTGATGATAATGATGATGAGTCCTGATGAAGATGATGCTGTGGTGTCCATTAAGGATTTGAGACAACGTGACAGGGCTGTCCTCCACGCTCCCTATCAAATTTATCCTGGCGTCAACCAGGCCCCGGGGAGGAACAGACACCTGCAGTGTTGGTCAGGAAATTAGAGCAACACTCTCAAACACACATCCGTAAAGTGGATGAAGCTCGACTGTGTGGTCCCAGTCTTCCCATTGAGCCCACAGCACACTAACTCTGGGCCGAAAACCCCGCAAGACTCTGATGGGATTCGAACCCTCGACCTCCCAGTCACTAGTCCGCAACTCTAACCACTGAGCTACGGGGGCTATTTTTAGGTCTGAGTTTAGGACATCGGCACGGATGAGAGGATCATTTAAAGCTTGTGATAAGCTAGTATCATCAGTTAACAGTTTGATTGTTGTTTGAATATCAGTAAGTATAAATTTATGTACAGTAAAAAAAATATCAAGGAACCAAGGAACCAAGTACAGATCCTTATAGAATCAGACTTGTCACCCTTAATAACCACCAACTGCTCTCTGTCTGTTAGATAATTACAGAAAAAGTACAGTAATTTCCTCCTTATACCCGCAGCCTCCAGTTTCAACAGAAATCCTTTGTGCCAGACGTGATCAAATGGTTTATATATGTCGAAGTAAATTGTACAGTTATCCCACGATCAAAAGACGAACATGGATCATTATAGGTAGCTAGAAGCTGGTTAACTGTAGAGTAGAGTCACTAGGTGTAAAGCTAGACTGAAGTGGTGTTATTATATTGTGTCTTAAGAAATATATAGGGGAAGACGGGGTAAAAAGCGCATGGGCGGGTAAGAAGCCCACCCCAATTATCTCATGAAATAAAGAAAATTTCAGTCAAATTTGCCCATGAGACGAATGCTCAACATTAACGCTCGTCTCATGGGCAAAATAAGACTGAAATTTGCTTCATTTCATGAGATAATTGGGGTGGGCTTCTTATCCGCCCATGCGCTTTTTACCCCGTCTTCCGCTATGTAAACATGTTTGTGGATACTTCTCTCAAGAGCTTTACCAACGCACCTAAGAAGAGAAACTGGGCGGTGATTATTACAAAGTTCTTTAGGACCTTTCTTATAAACAGGAGAAACACGAGCTATTTTCCGTAGGGGAAGACGGGGTAAAAAGCGCATGGGCGGGTAAGAAGCCCACCCCAATGATCTCATGAAATGAAGCAAATTTCAGTCTCATTTTGCCCATGAGACGAGCGTTAATGTCTAGCATTCGTCTCATGGGCAAATTTGACTGAAATTTTCTTTATTTCATGAGATAATTGGGGTGGGCTTCTTACCCGCCCATGCGCTTTTTACCCCGTCTTCCCCTACGGATGGGAATTTGCCTTCATGAAGGAGGGACAAAACATATACAAAGACAGCTGTTTCAATCTATGAAGGCCTCCTCAGTCTGCATGATCGGCCTGCAATGACTGTTTAGTGAATTCCCACAAAAAGACATTCTACAAGAGAATGGTAGGGGAAGACGGGGTAAAAAGCCCATGGGCGGGTAAGAAGCCCATGCCAATTATCTCATGAAATAAAGCAAATTTCAGTCACATTTTGCCCATGGGACGAGTGTTAATGCTTAGCATTCGTCTTGTGGGCAAATTTGACTGAAATTTTCTTTATTTCATGAGATAATTGGCATGGGCTTCCTACTCGCCCATGGGCTTTTTACCCCGTCTTCACATATCCTCTTTGCACCAGAATGAAAGTCCACAATAACAGCAAACCAGCACTTGTAAGTTAAGACAGAAATGGTGAAAAACTGATATCAAATGACTAGGTTGTATGGCGGGGAAGAAGCAAGGGCGTTTCGGATTATCTTTGGACATGCATGTGAGAGACGTGTGCAAAATGCACAACTAGAGATGTAAGCACGAACTGCACGTGAAGAACACAGGTACACAGAACAGCCGGGTTGTGTCGCACACAGGCGCTTGCAGTTAAAGACCCACCACGTCCATGAGTGAAAATAACGTTTTCACGTGTTTTCCTTATCTCGCTGGTAAGAAATCTTAAAGACCCACAGAGCCGGCTGGATTAAGTCCTTTGTTTTTTTCTGGGTCGGTGTGGCCCACATTTAGACTTTCCTCGTATACGATCGAGGCTGCTCTTTAAAGTGGTGTCTCGTTTTCGGACTGTCCTCGTATACGATCGAGGCTGCTCTTTAAAGTGATGTCTCGTTTTCGTGCAAGAGGCGGTGCCATAGCCGATGAGATTTAACCGAGGCGTGGTTACCGCTACAGCTATCTGTATTAATAAAAAATCGGGACTTTACTGGTTTCGTACTGCCTCCGGGCATTGCCTCCAGTATTGTTCTCACCATATTTGTATTTACAAATGTCCCATATGTGTCTGATTCAGACCAAGAGGACGTAAAACTCCATTTTCATTCATTCATTCATTCCGTGCAAGAGGCAGTTTTTATGGGAGCAACACTTGGTCAAAATAAGAGTTCTTACCAGCTATAAGAGGGAAAACACGTGAAAACCATGATTTTGACACGTGAGGTGGTGGGTCTTTAAGAAATCTTTTTAGAGGGAGAGAGGGAAAATACAAGTGGCGTGGTGTATTCTGTCTGCTCTACTTCCTGTTCTATAATCCGATCTGTTTTGCTTCAATGTCACTGTTTAATATATCACCGTATACCTTCTTTCTTTTCTATGTGTCCCTATTACTCACAATCTCTATATCTCATTGGTCGTCTGCTGCAAGTGTCACAGTATCTTGAACATGAACATGAAGATCGTATAATATTACATTACTCGGGTGCCTATTTTTCTTTTCAAGCTTGAAAGTCACAGCAGTTTCCCCGGAGACACTCGTTGTTTCGAAACACTGCGCATGTTCACAATAAATCACTGTCACAACTTACACAACCGAGAGAACAACAACTGTGCCACTATTTCGAATGTTGAAGAGAGCTCCGAATCTGTTATGCATAGCTATCCGCCATCTTGATACCTACCCACCCCTCTCTCTCTCTCTCTCTTCCTCTCACTCTCTCATTCACCTGTGTGGTGGAATATAGAAGATGAAGACCACCCCCATAGCTTCAAAGGCGATGAAGACTACAGGTAGAACAGCCAGAAAATACACTCTCTCATTCACCTGTGTGGTGGAATATAGAAGATGAAGACCACCCCCATAGCTTCAAAGGCGATGAAGACTACAGGTAGAATAGCCAGAACATACACTCTCTCATTCACCTGTGTGGTGGAATATAGAAGATGAAGACCACCCCCATAGCTTCAAAGGCGATGAAGACTACAGGTAGAATAGCCAGAACATACACTCTCTCATTCACCTGTGTGGTGGAATATAGAAGATGAAGACCACCCCCATAGCTTCAAAGGCGATGAAGACTACAGGTAGAACAGCCAGAACATACACTCTCATTCACCTGTGTGGTGGAATATAGAAGATGAAGACCACCCCCATAGCTTCAAAGGCGATGAAGACTACAGGTAGAATAGCCAGAACATACACTCTCTCATTCACCTGTGTGGTGGAATATAGAAGATGAAGACCACCCCCATAGCTTCAAAGGCGATGAAGACTACAGGTAGAACAGCCAGAACATACACTCTCATTCACCTGTGTGGTGGAATATAGAAGATGAAGACCACCCCCATAGCTTCAAAGGCGGCGAAGACTACAGGTAGAACAGCCAGAACATACACTCTCTCATTCACCTGTGTGGTGGAATATAGAAGATGAAGACCACCCCCATAGCTTCAAAGGCGATGAAGACTACAGGTAGAACAGCCAGAACATACACTCTCTCATTCACCTGTGTGGTGGAATATAGAAGATGAAGACCACCCCCATAGCTTCAAAGGCGATGAAGACTACAGGTAGAATAGCCAGAACATACACTCTCTCATTCACCTGTGTGGTGGAATATAGAAGATGAAGACCACCCCCATAGCTTCAAAGGCGGCGAAGACTACAGGTAGAACAGCCAGAACATACACTCTCATTCACCTGTGTGGTGGAATATAGAAGATGAAGACCACCCCCATAGCTTCAAAGGCGATGAAGACTACAGGTAGAACAGCCAGAACATACACTCTCATTCACCTGTGTGGTGGAATATAGAAGATGAAGACCACCCCCATAGCTTCAAAGGCGATGAAGACTACAGGTAGAATAGCCAGAACATACACTCTCTCATTCACCTGTGTGGTGGAATATAGAAGATGAAGACCACCCCCATAGCTTCAAAGGCGGCGAAGACTACAGGTAGAACAGCCAGAACATACACTCTCTCATTCACCTGTGTGGTGGAATATAGAAGATGAAGACCACCCCCATAGCTTCAAAGGCGATGAAGACTACAGGTAGAACAGCCAGAACATACACTCTCATTCACCTGTGTGGTGGAATATAGAAGATGAAGACCACCCCCATAGCTTCAAAGGCGATGAAGACTACAGGTAGAATAGCCAGAACATACACTCTCTCATTCACCTGTGTGGTGGAATATAGAAGATGAAGACCACCCCCATAGCTTCAAAGGCGGCGAAGACTACAGGTAGAACAGCCAGAACATACACTCTCTCATTCACCTGTGTGGTGGAATATAGAAGATGAAGACCACCCCCATAGCTTCAAAGGCGATGAAGACTACAGGTAGAATAGCCAGAACATACACTCTCTCATTCACCTGTGTGGTGGAATATAGAAGATGAAGACCACCCCCATAGCTTCAAAGGCGGCGAAGACTACAGGTAGAACAGCCAGAACATACACTCTCATTCACCTGTGTGGTGGAATATAGAAGATGAAGACCACCCCCATAGCTTCAAAGGCGATGAAGACTACAGGTAGAATAGCCAGAACATACACTCTCTCATTCACCTGTGTGGTGGAATATAGAAGATGAAGACCACCCCCATAGCTTCAAAGGCGATGAAGACTACAGGTAGAACAGCCAGAAAATACACTCTCTCATTCACCTGTGTGGTGGAATATAGAAGATGAAGACCACCCCCATAGCTTCAAAGGCGATGAAGACTACAGGTAGAACAGCCAGAACATACACTCTCTCATTCACCTGTGTGGTGGAATATAGAAGATGAAGACCACCCCCATAGCTTCAAAGGCGGCGAAGACTACAGGTAGAACAGTCAGAAAATACACTCTCTCATTCACCTGTGTGGTGGAATATAGAAGATGAAGACCACCCCCATAGCTTCAAAGGCGGCGAAGACTACAGGTAGAACAGCCAGAAAATACACTCTCTCATTCACCTGTGTGGTGGAATATAGAAGATGAAGACCACCCCCATAGCTTCAAAGGCGATGAAGACTACAGGTAGAATAGCCAGAAAATACACTCTTTTCTGGAAGCTTCCAAACTCCCCTACCTCTCGGAGCACGTCGTCGAACTTCATGTCTCTGCAATCAATCAATCAATACGTCAGTCATTCTGTCTGTCTGTCTATCAATCCATTATCAATAAGTAAATCAAAGGATCAATCAACCAATCAATCAATACGTCAGTCATTCTGTCTGTCTGTCTGTCTATCAATCCATTATCAATAAGTAAATCAATGGATCAATCAACCAATCAATCAATACGTCAGTCATTCTGTCTGTCTGTCTATCAATCCATTACCAATAAGTAAATCAATGGATCAATCAACCAATCAATCAATACGTCAGTCATTCTGTCTGTCTGTCTATCAATCCATTATCAATAAGTAAATCAATGGATCAATCAATCAATTGATCGATTGATCAGTTTATCAATCAAGTCGGTTAGTCACACAACTGGTCAATAAGTCATTCGCTCAGTTGATCAATCAACAATCATTAAGTCAGTCAGAATTGCAAGTGTCTAGTCTTACAAGCTACCAGTTTAGTTAACAAAAACTTTATAAAATAAACCAAACAATTATGTACACTTAAAATGTTAAATGTGTGGGCATTCAAATTTAACTCATAGAAAAAATAGCTGCCAGTGTCTTTTTTTGGAGGGGGGGGGGGGGGGGGGGGGGGGGGGGGGGGGGGGGGGGGGGGGGGGGGGGGGGGGGGGGGGGGGCGAATGTGCATCTGGTCCCACGATCAGGCAAAACGGCAAAATCAACGTGGACATGTACGAACATGTATGCATAATGCATAGTTTTGTTTCCTTCACAGAATCGTGGAACACAAATGGTGCTGACATGCTGAGAATCTTCCGACAGGCTGCACGGCTGCATGTAGGTCTGTCAGAAATGACACGACCGTCCCAAATGGCGAGTTTGTCTCGCTTTGATGTTTCGAGGTCTAATTGATTCTCATCATCACCTGCTATCCAATTACCAGACTGAAACTTTTATAGTGACTTAATATGGTAGAAACGTGTTTTTCCCCCGCCAAGGAAACAAACCCACGTTTCTGACACCAAGAACACAAACCTCAAGTTGGAGACGGACACAATCTCGCTCTTTTGGGCTAAGTCGTTGGATTTCTTGTTTACGCAAATGACACGGTTAAGTGGACAATTTTGATCAATCAATCAATCAATCAATCAATCAATCAATCCATCCATCCATCCTACTTTATTTTACTTTATTTTCTCAAGACTGATAAATTTACACGAGGTGCACTAACAGAAACATAACGTCATTGAAAGAAACATAGAAACGTCGAAATGCATCAATAGAACACATAATACTAAGATTCAGATCAAGATTCATGAAAACAACTAGGAAGCATTTATTTTCTAACAGAATTTATGCAAAGCAAAGAAAGTTCAATAATTTTAAAAAATCAGATGAATGGAACCTGGAATGAAATTTTGCGCTCGTAATTTAAATATCCTATACACTGTAGAGGCCTACCTACGTTCTGACGGCAACAGTTCATAATGGTGGGCTAAAAAAGACATGACTATCATCACTCACTATCTGACTGGCCTTTCGCACCACTCGCTCAGCATACAACACTTCCAGACTCTTTAGCCTTTCGCCCACGACCTTGCTACACACATTCACCATGTCACTCAGCACTCGCTTACTCCTTATCATAAGCACTAGTCATGATTGTCAAAGACGGTTTTATTCACTAGTCATACTTGAACACTGCTAACCCGTTGTTGAACACTTGTCAGAATAGTGTGCAAATGCATCCCATTCGAACATTTCACGTGTCCTTTCAAAGCGCCTATCAGTGCGTTATCAATGCTGAGCATGATATTTTTGCGTTGCACGTGGGACCAGGATTTGGGTAGAATATAATGTAATCACAAAGTTTAAGAATTGCGGTTAAAGTATTAAAAAACGGTGTCTGTCAGTATGAATCCATCCATCCTTCCATCCATCCATATAAGCCCAGTCGTAAACACAAGCAAACAATAATTGAAATAAGAGAAAGTGTGATGAAAAGTGGCCAACCCAAGTGTAAGAAACACACCCACTGGTACTTCTCTGTGATTTCAGCAAAATCGATTATTTTTTATGCCACAACTGATTTAACTAAAGCAAATGTGTACTAAAGTAACACACAATGATTCGAGGAAGAAATTTATACTTAAAAAACACAGGTACTTTGCTGGTATTGCAGTACCTCCGGGATCGTCACACCATCTTTATATCTATTGATGTCCCACATGTGCTGTTCCAGGCCGGAGGACGCTAATTTAAACAGACTTTTCTTCCCAGGAAGAAAAAGCACGCAAAAAAAGATAATAAAATCACAACTGTTTTAATTAATTAGTTATTGACCTATGTGTCTATCCAGCCTGCCACTCAGTGGGTACATGCAGAACAAAAATACCCAGATAATATAAAATAACATATTATGCAGCCTTGTTTTCTTTTTACTTTCTCACTATGATGTAGCTAAATCGTTATAGCAGGGGAAGACGGGGTAAAAAGCGCATGGGTGGGTAAGAAGCCCACCCCAATTATCTCATGACATGAAGCAAATTTCAGTCTCATTTTGCCCATGAGACGAGCGTTAATGTCTAGCATTCGTCTCATGGGCAAATTTGACTGAAATGTTCTTTATTTCATGAGATAATTGGGGTGGGCTTCTTACCCGCCCATGCGCTTTTTACCCCGTCTTCCCCCATGTGTTTTGAACATAAACATGATATAACTAAACACTCGAAGCTTAGAAAAAGAATCGTACAATTTGAAAACAAAAACACTTGCAGATAGATTTGGGGTTGAAGACTTTCACTTACCATGTGCTCCAAAATAAAAACGGTGCCAAAAATGTGTGTAATGGAAAAGAAACAGGCAAAATAAGTAAGTTATTTCAACTGAGCCTACATGCCCCACCTTCCACTACACAATAATGGTTCATTACGAATCCCCAAATTGTGGTAACGTAAACCTTTACGACATTTTCGTCAAAATGAACTGCACTTTGTTTTTAAGTTTTGTTGATTAAAAAAAAACCAACAAGCAACGAGACACACGTATAACAGCAAAAACAGTACAGTACTTCCAAAATTAAAAGGTCACGTTTCGATGTTACATCAAGCTTGTAAATGACCATGTATCGTTGCTGACCAGCTCACCTTGGCAGTGACTGCTGTTGATATGCCGCTGCTGTCAGCAAGACTGTACGAAAGAACTCGACTGGGTAGACCTATATATACGGTTTTTTCTGTGAACTGCAACTGCTTGCAATGAACAGGTGTATGAATGAAGAGCTGCTGCTTTCGTGAATACTCATAATTATAACTGTCGTTTCAATCTGCCAAAAAGAGAGATGGAAAACGAAAACGGAAACGAAATTGTATTTAACCAGGGAACATAAGATAAGCAAGTTACATGCTTTTTTCCACCCAGCCCTGGGCAAAATTAAAGTAAATCAAACAAGATGGAGAGTATAGGAGTATGAGGAGGAGGAGGGACACAGTTGCCAGATGTTTTTTTAAAAAAATCACTTCGCGCATAACTGGCAAGATGAACGTATTTCTGGAGTTTATTTATTGGGGGGGGTTGGGGGGGGGGGGGGGGGGACTGTACGATGGGAGGGAGGGTGAGGGTAAAAAACCGTAACCGTTAGAAAAAACTGAAACAGACTGCAACGTCACTGACCAAAGTGCCACACAAACAAATACACAACACCTGCATAGTGACGTTATTTTATTAACGAGACCAAACAGAACATGTAATATTTCAACAAAAATGTCTTTTTGAAACAGCATATTAATAGACAACACAACAATACTTCCCCTCTCCACTGTCGGAGACAGAAAATAAAAAAAACCCCACATTGTTGTTGAATACAGTTCAGAAGTGTCAGAGGGAGGGAGAGGTGGGAGAGTGGAGAGAGGGTGGAAGTTAGAAACAGTGAGTACATTCTCATCAATGGCAATGTTCAAGTTCAAGTTCAAGTGAAGTTTATTTCAAGTTAAGTTTATTTTCCAAAAAAACCTAGGGGCACAAAAAGAAGAAGTGGGTGATTGAAAAAGATAGAAGGGGGAGGGAGGAGACAGTCAGGAGTTGGAGGGGGGGGGGGGGGGTAGATAATGCCATGGTGTATACTTACAGATATGAACAAACTGTATGCATGTTGTACAATGTCCAAAAGTTAAAATGATGATAATTAAAAAAATAATAAGGGGGGGGGGGGGGTAAAAAAGGGGGGGGGTGGGGGTGAAAATGTGAATTCAGTTGGAGGGGGGGGAGGTGTTAAATAGTTAGAAATTACAATACCATGTTGCACAGATATAAGCATTTTGCAGATGAAAATATCAATGGCAAAAGTAGTTGCCTATTGTGATGATATATCATCCTCAAGAAGAAGTTCTCGTACATGTAATTTGAAAGTGTGTAATGATTGGCAGCTATTAATAGATATGAGAAGAGAGTTCCAGACAGTCGGTCCAAAATATGCAAAGCTTGATTTGAATAGGTCGATGCAGACACGATATAATATTTATTTTGTTGAGTTGTAACGTTGTGTTGCTGCATGTGTTAAGTTTGAAAGGTATTGGGGTTGCAATGTCTGTATGAACTTTAAACATAAAAGCCATTTTGTTGTTTTTGTAGGGGTAAAAGTTGCAGCTCGCCACGTTTCTGATCAGTGGTAAGGTTACTCTCAGGAAGAATAAGTCCTGCTGCCCTTCTATGTATGGAATCTATACGTTTAATATGATTGCTACTTACCCCACTCCAGACTGTAGAAGCATAGTTGATATGACTAAGGTAGTGGGTTTCCTAAAATAGCTTGCGAGGTTGAGTGTCTACACAATGACTAAGTTTCTTTTAGTAGGAACACATTGCGGGCGACCTGCTTGCAAACGTGGTTGATTGCCATTTAAACTGGTTATCAATTATGATACCCAAGACACAGTGTTCATTAACTTGTTCAACAGCATTATTATTTATTTTTAGGGATATGGCGATGGGTGCTTTTGACGCAATGTTATTATCATACGTTTAGTTTTGTTCGGATTTAATGCCATATGGGTTTGATTGCACCATTCAGAAGTATCATCTATGCCTTTTTGTAATGATAATTCTACAGTTTGTATGTCGGTGTGATTACTGTGGAGGGAACTGTCATCAGCAAATACATCACAGGCAACTTCACCGTTTGATACAAGCATGGGCAGGTCGTTAATAAAATAAAAAGACAGAAAAGGAGAGGCCCAAGAATAGAGCCTTGGGACACACCACACTGTAGCATGCCTACAGACGAGAATTTGCCATTTAGGTAAGCATGCTGACGTCTGTTAATTAGATACGATTTAAAAAAAGACATAAGTGCTGAATTTTGAACATATACTAACACCTAGTGTTTGTAGCAAAATGTCGTGATTAACTAGATCAAAGGCGATATCAAAGGCGAGAGAGAGAGAGAGAGAGAGAGAGAGAGAGAGAGAGAGAGAGAGAGAGAGAGAGAGAGAGAGAGAGAGAGAGAGAGAGAGAGAGAGAGTGAACATTTTAATGGTAAGGCCACCGCCTATATACAATGGTTACACGTTCTTGAAATAAAATAAAGATGTATCAACAACGGAAATTAATTAATGTTGCTTCTAAAAACACCATGCCACCAATTCCAATGGGGGTAATTTGGATTCAGGAACAAATAATTTCAAAAGAAGGCTGTAACACGCTGTGAAACAGATTAATTGTTTTGCAAACTGAAACCCAGTGCCAAAACACACATATAAGTATCGTTCAAATGTTCATATATAGCTAAGAGTCCAAATATACATGACCAATTGTTTGTAGGATCAAATCATTTTCAGTCAGACTGAGTCAGACTGAGAACATTGTGTATGTTATCCACTGCCTCAAATGCAACAAACTTTACATAGGTGAAACCGGCCGAACCCTTGCCACCCGCTTCAAAGAACATTTAGCTGACACTTCAACCAGCCTGACCACTCCACATCGGACATACGCGTCAAGGGGATGTGGCTCATGTTCACGAAAAACACCAAAGACAGGAAGGACATGGAGTCACACCTCATCGACAAACTAGGTACCAGAAAACCTCATGGACTGAATGAAAAACCTTAAGCCTGATATTCATAAAAACTGCTTCTATTTCATTATAGTTGAATGGTTGAAAATATGCCTTTTGTTTATGTTCTATAGCATACTGACTGTTCTTGTTCATTCCTGTAGCTGTCTGTACCCTAGCTGCCAAACTGTTCATAAATCATCATGTCATGGTTTCCAAAATTCTCCTGGAGTATCGTGATTGCTGTGGCACCAGCTGTCTTCTGGCCTGGTCGTGGGTCGTCTTGGTTATGAACCATGATGCCAACCTCCCAGTTGTCTTCCAGCTGGATGAAGGGCTTTATGGTGCACCCAGACACCTACCCGACCCAGCTGCCTCTGGCCTGGTTGTGGCACAGTATGATCCTCCTGTTCGTGGGTCGTCTTGATTATAAACCATGATGCCAACCTCCCAGTTGTCTTCCAGCTGGATGAAAGGCTTTGTGGTGCATCCAGACACCTACCCGACCCAGCTGCCTCTGGCCTGGTTGTGGCACAGTATGATCCTCCTGTTCGTGGGTCGTCTTGATTATAAACCATGATGCCAACCTCCCAGTTGTCTTCCAGCTGGATGAAAGGCTTTGTGGTGCACCCAGACACCTACCCGACCCAGCTGCCTCTGGCCTGGTTGTGGCACAGTATGATCCTCCTGTTCGTGGGTCGTCTTGATTATAAACCATGATGCCAACCTCCCAGTTGTCTTCCAGCTGGATGAAGGGCTTTGTGGTGCATCCAGACACCTACCCGACCCAGCTGCCTCTGGCCTGGTTGTTGCACAGTATGATCCTCCACAGCCGCCACAATACCAACCCAGTATAATTGCCTCTTGGCCTGGCATACCAGATGCCTTAAACTAATATATGTGAATTTACTGTTCGTATTTTTGCTATGAAGAATCCATTTACTAGAAATCCTGCCCCCTCTCCCTCACCCCCCACCTTTTTTCCCATCCCCCCCCCCCCCCCGTCACGGGTGAATGCATGTTGGTTTGTGTGTGTGTGTGTGTGTGTGTGTGTGTGTGTGTGTGTGTGTGTGTGTGTGTGTGTGTGTGTGTGTGTGTGTGTGTATGTGTGTCTGTGTGTGTGTATGTGTGTATGTGTGTGCACTTGTGTAACCCCCCACCCCAACATGGCCCCTCTCCCCTCCCCACCTTCCCCACATTTTTTTAAAGGGGGTTAATTGCATTTGTCTTGACTAATTACCGGGTTTGTTCTCTGAGGTTTTTCTCAGAGTCCCCCCCCCCCCCCCCCCCCCCACCCCCCCCCCCCCCCCCCCCCCCCCCCTTATTGTTTTCATAAAACCATATGTCAAGACTAGTGCGTCTGACTAGGGTTTTTCTCCCGGAGTTCTTCCGTTTTCCCCCTCACCCCTCGGTGCCATCATGGGGCAACCCACTTGGGGTCAGACCCGGGTTTGGTGCAATAGGCACGAACCCATTTTCTAACCTCTTTCCCCACAAATTCTGATGTATATTTATTATTGTCAAGAATGCTCTTATTATCATTTGTGGTAAACAGTCTTTATACTATTGTTCTTTGCTTATATCTTTGCAGCATGGTATTGGAATTTTTAACTTTAACCACCCCCCCCCCTCCAACTGCTACCCTATGAATTCACACTTTCTCCCTCCATTTGTTTCTTTTCTACCCCCTACCCCCTTTTAATTATTTTTTAATTTCGTTTTAAAATTATCATTATTTTTACTTTTTGACATTGTAAAACGTACATACTGCTTATTCATAACTGTACAACATGGTATTATCTACCCCCCCCCCCCCCTCCAACTCCTGTCTTTCTCTCCACCCCCTCTCCATCCACTATCCCTTTTCATTCACCCACTTGTTTCTGCAAACATTGCCATTGATGAGATTGTACTCACTATTTCTAACTCCCACCCTCTCTCCACTGTCCCACCTCTCCCTCCCTCTGACACTTCTGAACTGTATTCAACAACAATGGGTTTTATTTTGTCTAAACCTGGTCATTTGGAGACTGCTCGACTGTGAAGAGGGGACGTATTGTTGTGTTGTCTATGTTGTTTGAAAAAAACATTTTTGTTGAAATAGTACACGTTCTGTTTTGTTTCGTCAATAAAAAAACGTCACTCTGCACTTGCTGTGTATTTGTTTGTGTGGTACTTACTTCCCTTTACTTATTTGCGGATATGCGCATGGTGGGGGGGGGGGGGGGAGAGAGAGAGAGAGAGAGAGAGAGAGAGAGAGAGAGAGAGAGAGAGAGAGAGAGAGAGAGATCAAATGAGCGAGATACATTTGCAGTCATGTTATTGTCATCAGAGAAATGACAGAAATGCTTTTTATAAGTGTTTGTTGTAAATAATATGAGGAAAACGTTGAAAGGAAAAAGTCTAGAAAAAAAGCGCGGGAGAATGGACCACCAAGACCAAGAATGATAGTAGATGACAGAAATCAAAAGGAAAAGGCAGTCAAAGACAAGGATAGATTAGAGGAAGTTACAAGCACTTAGCTTCCAGAAGGTGGGGGAAATATTTGTACAAAAAGAGTACCCCCCCCCCCCCCCCCCCCCCCCCCCCCCCCCGCAACCAACCCCCACCTCCAATATCCCCGTGGGGAAAAACACGTGTAAGAACGGGGTCTTCCAGCTCGTGATGGAGGCCCGAGGCATCCAGCCGCTGTCGGGGCCACTTTTCATAAAACTCCCCCACCAAGCAAGTAGGTGGAAGCCTCGCGGAGTAGGACACAATGTATAGGCCTACCTCCTTTCAGAATGTCAGAAGGTAGCCTAAAGGATTCCACAATGTCAGTACTATACTAAGATGATGCCAATAGGAGTCAGAGATGTCATAATTGTACCGTTAATGCCAATGTTCTCTTGAATTATTTGAAGGGGAGAGTTGAAAACACACACACACACACACACACACACACACACACACACACACACGTGCGCGCACATACATGCGCGGCGCGCTCAGACACATACATACACACACAAAGTCTCATACATAAATGACAGCATATATACACACACACACACACACACAAATACACACACACACACGCACGTACACACAAGCGCGCGCACACACATGCACGCACGCACACACGCACGCACACACATTGCTGCAATAGTACATGAAATAATAATGATTACATATGATATCATCTTGAATAACCCATTCAAAAGAGACAGAAATATAGGCCTATCATAGATGAACATTTCCAGAGTTGTGAGATCAACTTTTTTGTTTTTTTTTAATCTTGCTGATTGATTACATTCAAAAGATGTTAAACGTCTTTAATTGTTGTATGTTGCGCAGGCCTACTAAATTATTCAAATTCTATGGGTTATTAATGAGCAGATTACCTTCACTTGGTTTCTTTGCATATGCGCGCGCGCGCGCGCGTTTGTGTGTGTGTGTGTGTGTGTGTGTGTGTGTGTGTGTGTGTGTGTGTGTGTGTGTGTGTGTGTGTGTGTGTGTGTGTGTTTAGAACGTTGACCTCTTTTAAAAAAACAGCAACAAACAAAACAAGTAACACAAACGTGTTATCAGTTATCACACAATGCAGAGGCATCTCATTTCAAGTAGTGCATTCAGATTCCTCTGTTTGGCCACAACCCAAATGTGTGATCAGATATCGCATTAACATGAAGTCACCTTCAGCCCAGCAGTGTGACAAAAAGCCTAAATGTTACAAAGAGTGATCACTTCGCAGCCAACAAGCCTTTGCAAAGAATGAAGCCAACTTTCTCACTTCCCACCTGGAAGGTGGAAGCGTTAGTGTTGTTGTTGTAGGCAGTGAGTGAGTTCACAATGATCCCCAGCTGTAGTGTAGGTGAAAGGGTGGGAGTAAAAAAAACACCGGCTTCAGTCAGCTGCAGAGTGCGAGCTCTTTGTATATTCAGACTTTTGGGTGTGACAAATGTACGGGGTCTGAGGCACACAATGTGCTGCACAACACTTAACAATCAAGATGGCTGACCTATTTTTCATGGTTATTTTCTTTGTTAATATAAGTAGCTTTCTTAGTGTTATATGAAGTCGTCCTGTATAACACGTTCCCGTTTTGGTTGATCCCGTTTCGTCCTTGCTTTTAATTGTTTTTTAACACAAATGTATCCCTTTGAAACGTTCCTTGTTTTAAAAAAAAATTAACTTTGCCCGGCTTATTAAATATTGCACCTTGTCTATTCTTGATTCCAACGTTTGACGTGAAGACAAAGAGAATGGAACAACAATACCACACAATAGTATCTTTCTTGTTTGTGAACGTAACTGACAAAAGTTTAAAACAGACAAGATATCAGTTTGTCTGATCTATGTGCATTTAAGGACCCACCGCGTCGAGTGTCAAAATCATGGTTTCCACGTGTTTTCCCTCTTATAGCTGGTAAAAAAAATCTCAGAATCTTTCAAGCATAAGAAGGAATGTGACACGTGACGTGGGGGGTCTTTAAACAAGTTCAAAATGGTATTGTATCTTCGCAGAGGTTTGCATTACAATGTTAAGCCTTAGGGATCCGACCAACACGTCCGCTTTCAGTCATACGATCATCCAACTGTGACTTCTGTGAGGCATGCCTCTAATGGAATGCTACTATCTACAGGAATCTGATGAAATCCTACTAGTTCGTTCACTAACACTGTTGATGTAGACCCCAATGCACGAACGACACGGTTACTATTTAAACAATACAGATACTTCATGCGATTCATGAACAAATGTTCAATCGATACTGATCGCTTCTCGGCCTTTTGGCTAAGACAGTGATTCAGGAACATAAATTTTTGCTTACACCGTGGTTGGTTTGTTCAGCCCGTCGTACATGGCGAAAGCCGATACGCGACGTTAAACTGAACTTCCATCCAACTTCCATCATGGGATTCGTGCCCCCCCCCCCCTCCCCGTGGGGATACCGGGGGGTCTTTTGCATAAATAGTTCCCCCACCTTCTGGAAGTTATGTGCTTGTAACTTCCTCTAATCTGTCACTCTCTTTGACTCTGCCTTTTCCCTTTGCTTACTGTCATCTACTATCTTTCTGCCTTACCACGGGTCCATTCTCCTGCCTTTTTTCACGAAACACTTTCAAAACCATTTCCTCCTCCAGCCGAAGTCGGACTTGCTGGGCCTGACTATTTCTTAGTTAGACGCGTAACGGCAGCATGACGCATCTACGCTCATAATTGACAGGAAACTGTCTGAGCGATCGAAGAAGAAGAAGAAGAAGAAGAAGAAGGGATTCGTGTATGAGGGACTACATAATATAGTGAACGAAACTAGTATGATAACACTTTAAGACAGTTTGAGGAAAACTGGTTTCCCGGCCTATTCCCCGATGATTTCCTAGCTTCTTTTTTCATTATATGACTGTGTACCACTGATTTATAAGGTGTTGATTATGTTGTCATTTGTATTCTTGATAGTCAAAGATTTAAAAAACAAAGAAAACTTAATAACACAATGATTATTTGTAAAGGTTCCATTCCTGTTGTAATAACCCATATTAACTTCCATGTATTCTCTTCTCCAAATGTTTATATGATGTAATTTGTTGTTTTTGTTTATGTTAGCATGGTACGTGTAGGTGCATGTGTGTTTGTGTGTGCGTGTTTTTTTTAATAGTTTTTAAAACATGTGTGTTGTGTGTTAATCTATAATAATTGCTGGCCAGGTACGGTATATGTCGAGATAGTGTTAGCATAATGCTTTAGAAGCTCTAATTAAATCTATAGGACATCTAAGTTAGCACATGCTAAGTCTCATACTATCTCGACATGAATTCCCTATAATCTTTATCTAATTTCCATCTTTACACTTGTCATATTCCCTATTTTTGTTAAACGTTAAACATATATATTAGTTATGATGCTTTTGTATATTCAATGTTCTGTGTGTGTTTGTTGAATTCTGTAAAATGAAAAAAAAAGTTCAATAAAAAAAAATAGGAACTAGTAGGATTCAGATTCATCAGATTCATTCAGACAGTAGCATTTCACGAGAATCATTCATCACGGGGAGAAAGGTGGCACAGTGGTTAAGACGTTCGCCTGCCAACTGTAATGCGTGACTGCAGCGTGAGTGACCCGGGTTCGAATCCAGGCCTCGCCCTTTCTTTCTAGTTTGACAGGAAAAATCGAACTGAACGTCCAGTCCTTCGGATGGGGACTTAAAGCTAGTCTGACCCGTGCGCTGTACGCACGTAAACATCCCACGGCAGTCGAAAGAGCAGGGAGGAATCCCGCTGCCGGGTATGGTCAAATTGATAGCTAGGTTTTCCAAGTGTGCCCACACCCCCTCCTCACCCTGTGCCACCCCCCCCTCCAGCAAAAAAAAAAATGGGTAGGCGCTGCACTTGCGGCGACGCCCTCTCCAGGGGAGAGCAGCACGAATTTGACAGAGATAAGTCTCTGTGACTAGAATATACCAAATACCAAATGTCACAGTCTTATAGTGGCATGATTGCAGTTGCAGATGTGAGTCGGCTCCTTTACAGGGGCTGATCTTTCAGCACAGCTGTTTTGGGAGGAAACATAGTTCATCTATGTTTTCAGAATTTTTGTCAAGCCAACTTTAGTTTACCATAAGTAACTTTTTTGTTTGTGGCTCAAGCCACAAACCTATAACTCACTTTGTCGGTCGGTCGGTCTGTCGGTCCAAAATTGTCGCACATTTTGACAAAATTGTCGCACTTCAAATCGAGGCTACACTTCAAATTGAGGCCGCTCTTTAAAATGATGTATTTTAAAAGCGTACAAAATAATAAACATATGTAATACAGACACTACAACAGACACGACGAGTATGCGGTGCTTCTTTTGATGAGTATAAGTAGGATACATAGTTTTAAATGTTTTCC
>CM065694.1:36886597-36916597 GCA_017654935.2 Phymorhynchus buccinoides
AAAGATGAATATAATGATATGAAGTTCGTGACATTGGGTAATTCTAAAGGAGGACTGTTGAAAATACAAAAACATCGTTAAGCCGTCTGTATAAATTGATAGATACAAATTCATGCGATGCTGTTTGGATGATGAGCTTCAATGACTTGTTTCCTTAAAAATATGCTGACTTGAATCCTTGGCTCACCGTAAGCTACACAATTGACCTGCTATTAGTGGTAAGTCAATCTAGTTGTTTTTGTCTGTGATATCTAGCTGAAAAAGGGCAAAATATGTGCAAATAAAATAAAATGCAACTAAACGTGTGTAGGCTACATATGCACGTATTATTAGAACTGTTGTGGATACTGAAAGTACTGACGCTAGTTCTTCTGAAATAATGTTACAAATACTTAATTTGTTCTTTTAAGTAGGCCTGCCTACACGACCCATAGCGCTTTACAGAATGTGCACATTCATACACACGCGGACACAGACACACACAGACACACTCACATACGTACACACAAACGCGCGTACACACGCACACACACACACACACACACACACACACACACACACACACACACACACACACACACACACACACACACACACACACACACACAAACAAACACACACACTTGTGCGTTCATAGATAATACAGAACGCAGACACATATGTACACCAAAATGTAGACTTTTTGTCTGTCTTGATGTAAAGGAAAACTAATTAAGATGCAAAGGCTACACATACTGGTAACTGCAACATCACTCTGCTACAGCCATCCCGAGGACCATGAGTGCCGCGCCCTTTCCTTACAGCACCATGGTGGAACTGGTCCACTACTGGAGCTGCCATCAGGCCCACAGACCAGCCTTCGTCTTTGTCGACAAACACAGGAACAGGTTTGGAGAAAGAAAAAAAAACATTACAAGATTGAATCATGCCTATTTTGATACTGACGAATCACTAGGTTGTTTGTGTGCTTTGCTTTTATTTTATTTGACGGTATTATTATCACTACATAATACTGGGGGAAAGGTGACTAGTTGTAGAGGTGGTAGAGGCGTTTGGTGTGGTAGCAGCAGCAGTAGTAGTAGTAGCAGCAGCAGCAGAGGCATCAGCAGCAACATAGCAGAAGAAGAATAGTAATAGTAGTAGTTCATTACACATTCCCTTCTCTGAACTTTTTTGTTCATTTTCCAAACAGTTTTACACGCACGTAGTGTGAAATAATGTCTGATAATTTTTTTCAAAGCATTATGTATATCTATGACGAGAGAGCACCATTTGAGGACTGGGGAAAAAACCATTATCAGACATGTTTGGTTATTCGAATGTTGAATGTCTTCGGCCTTGTTATAAAAATAAATTAGAACATTTTTCAACCTAAGTTGATTTCCCAGTTGTTGCCACTTATCTCAGTCAGCATTTTAGTTATGACCTTGAAAGATCTTTGGTGAGACTTAGCAATAAGAAAGAGACCATTTCATTGTTAATAGATGTGTGTGTTTTCAAGTTGTAATCAATAATGGAGAATTTGGCACCTTTGTTTTCATTGTACTTAAAAATCATTATTCTCTCTTAGCCTCACTATGTACGTATTTCATTTGTGTCAACTATATGATTCGCCACCTCAAATCGCCACTGCAGATCTGAACTGAGCTACGGTCAGCTGTATGAGCTGGGGGGTCGCTGGGCTGCAGTGCTGCAGGAGGGGGGAGTGGGGCGGAAGGAGAGGGTGGTAAACACGCTGCCCAACGGACCGGAACGCGTGCTGTGTGACGTGGGCATTGTCATGGCGGGAGCTGTGGTGGTCAATGCTCAGTGTCAGCTGGCCGATGGTCAGTGTGTGTGTGTGTGTGTGTGTGTGTGTGTGTGTGTGTGTGTGTGTGTGTGTGTGTGTGTGTGTGTGTGTGTGTGTGAAGTCAAGTCAAGTCAAGTCAAAATGATCTTTATTGAGGATAAAGGAGTAAGCTTGACAGCTTTTTTTCATCCTGTCCTCAGAATGAAAAGTAATACGAAAGCAACTCGAAAAATAACTCAACATGCAAAACAAAACATTCCAAACTACTAAACATTAGCCTAATAATATAACGCATTGAAATAACTCTATTGAGAGAGAGAGAGAGAGAGAGAGAGAGAGAGAGAGAGAGAGAGAGAGAGAGAGAGAGAGAGAGAGAGAGAGAGAGAGAGAGAGAATAAATGAATGGGATATTGAAGTGAATGTGGTTGTCCCTTCCCCATTTCATTTCCTCCCCATCACCCATATTAACAAATGTCCCGGACACAATGGAACAAAGCAAAGAACAATCAAAGTATAAACATTGTAAAGTATCAATTAAAAGGACATATCCCGACGGAATAGGTGCTAAATTTCTAAAGTTAGAGACTAATTCATAGGGTTTCTAACATATGAAATTTAAGTGCTTTCATAAATGTCTGTCTTGATGTACACGATTTTAAATTAAAAGATAAATTGTTCCACGCCGTACAGCCGGAGTACAATAAACTAGATTTATAAAGATTATTACGGGGTCTGGGAAAAGAAAGTTTGTGTGTATGTCTGCTTTCGTTGCTAACAAAATGTTGGGTGATTTTCTTAGGGGCTATTCCATTCACAACGCTGTACATGCATACACATTTGTTATATAATAGTCTTTCCTTAAATGGCAGGATGTTTAAAGATTTGTAATCACATTTAGTGAGTGAACTGGACTTCAACTGTATTAATTTTATGGCTCGTTTGTGTAAACGATTTAATTGTTTCAGATTTGTTTCGCTGCTATTGTCCCAAAGAGTTGATGCATAATTTATAAGGGATAAGATATGTGCATGAAAAAAGCTTTTTCGTGCGTCACGATTCAAAAATCTTTTTATTGTTGCAAGTTGATATATTCTTTTTGAAATGCGTTTGCCAAGATTAGATATATGATTGGACCATGATAAATTATTGTCTATAACAACACCTAAGACTTTATGTGAAGATACTTCTTCTATCTTTTGATCTTGAATGAACAATGATGGGAACGAGGAGTTCATTTTCTGTCTTTTTTTGTCTCGTGGCAACATACATGCATTTTGTTTTGGTAGCATTTAGAGACATATGATTTTCTTCAGTCCAGTTCACTAATTTTTCAACATTTTTCTGGAGGTCATTTACCAATTCGTTAGGGTTACTATTACAAGACTGTAAAGATGTGTCATCAGCAAACATTTCAGAGGAACATTGTAAACATAGCGGTAAGTCATTTACATAAAGAGAAAATAAAATGGGTCCTAATACTGAGCCCTGAGGAACTCCAAACTTAATTGGTAATAATGTTGATTTTTTTGAGCTGATTTCAACGAGCTGTTGACGGTCGCAAAGAAAAGAGGAAATAAATGTAATGGCGTGACTGGACAAATTGTAGTACTTAAGTTTTCTTGTCAAAAGGGCATGATTAATAACATCAAATGCCTTAGCAAAGTCAATAAAAAGAATTCCAGTAAACTCGTTATTATTAATATTTGAAAGACATCTGTCAGTAAGATGTGTCAGAGATGTGTGACACGAGTGGTTTTCACGAAAACCTGATTGATTTTCATGAATTAGATCGTAATGGTTCAGATGCTTACATAAATTCAATTGAATATGTTTTTCCAGTGGCTTTGACAGGAGCGAAAGTACTGATATAGGGCGATAATTCGAGGGATTGGTACGATCACCTGATTTATAAAAGGGTATTACTTTTGCTTGTTTAAATTGGGTAGGAAATTGTCCTTTATCAATGCAAAGATTGTAAACATAAGTAAGCGTGTCTGCAATGGCAGGTGCAGCTAGTTTTAAAATCTTACTATCTAATCCATCTAAGTCCCTTGATCCTGACTGTTTTAAATGTAATAAGTAATTCAACGTTTCAGTCACAGAAATGGGCAGATGGTAAAGGGTGTTGAAATATTTTTTGAACGACAGTAATCACCCAGTTCTTGTAAATCATTTTCATGTGTTTTGTCATTGGTGATTAACTTATCAGCAACATTAGCGAAATGAGAGTTTAAATCATCAGGTGATAATTCTGATATTGGACAATGCGGTTTATGGTCAGAATTTCTGTTAGTCAAAAGGTTAATAGCTTTCCAAATTGATTTCTGATTCTGGGAGGAAGTTACCAAATCTTGAAAGTATGTTTTCATTGCCCTTCTCTTCATTTTGTTCACTTTATTCCTCTGTTTATTGAATGCCTGTCTGTCTTTTGAAGTAAGTAAGCTATCTCTTTTATATCCCTCATTGTCTATATCTTTAGTTAACCAAGGGGGTTTGTGGGTGTGTTTAACTCTCTTTTTAATTAAGGGAGCATGTTGGTCATATATTTCCTGAAATGTATGTATCCAAAACTCTATCGCTAAGTCCGGGTCCCTAATTTGATAAACATAATCTAAATCCGAATTAATTAAGTCATTCAGAAATGAATTTTGATCGAAGTTCCTGAAGCACCTATAAAATATTTCTTTGTGACCGGACTTAGGAATTTTGACACCTTTTTTCTTCCAAGTTATGCAAACAGAGGAATGATCACTACAACAGGTCTGTACAGAGGACGCTTCTATTATATTAGCTTGGTTGTTGACATAGATGTGGTCAATTAGAGTTCTTGAATGATTTGTGATACGAGTCGGAACGTCAATTATTTGTTCCAAATCATAAAGTTCATACATTTGTTTCCATTTTGTCCATGACAATGTTAAATCAATATTAAAGTCGCCAAATAGTATTATTTCTTTCGATTCAAGGATTGCAGCATCCATCATCGAATTAAATCTGTCATACCAGTCAACTTTTTCTGCAGGATTTCTGTAGATGAACCCCACCATGATTGGTTTATAATGCTTTAGACTTATTTCAACCCAAATGCTCTCTATGTTATGATTTTCTAAATGAGGTATTCTCTTGAGAGGTAATGAACGAGTACAATATAAAAGCAAACCAGTTGAACGGGGTGCCATGGGATCTAAGTGAATCATATCATAGTTTGGCATGGACATATGGGAGTCGGGGATCACATCAGTTAGCCAGGATTCAGCTATACAAAATAAATGAAAATGATTACCTTTGTTATGTAATATTGTTGCTATTTCATCTGTCTTATTTCTGGCGCTATTTATATTGAGGTATCCAATACGGAGTCCCTCCCGTGAAGGCCATTTATCTAAAGTAGTAGACATGATCAACATATAAGATCAATACATACACAGCACTAATTGAAAATGGTCAAATAAATACAGTGAATAAGAAAGTGGGAATGGGGTAATAGGGTAAATAGAAACAATGAAACTGTTTCAAGTCCTGGAAGAATTAGTATATAAACAAATAATAACTAAAAATAGCATGCGATTTAACAACAACTATAAGCAATTCGACAAAGTCTAGTGACTTATCGAATGGAACTGTCACTTCAGTTAATTCAGTACTTTTTCGTATAATGTTTGTTTTCAAGATTCATAAAAAGAACGTTTTACGTAGATGCGGTAGTCTTTCACTTGGTTTGATGCTGCTGCAGTATATTCCGGCAACTGATCACACATGCTATTTACAACACAATACATGCTCTCTGTCTCACATACACTCTCTCTCTCTCTCTCTCTCCCTCTCTCTCTCTCTCTCTCCCCCTCTCTCTCTCCTGCCAATATACACATACAATGATACACACAAACACATAATGCAAATATACTCGACATATGCGCGCTCGTGTGTGCTTTATGCACACATGATAATTTAAGCGTTTTGTTGAGGCAACATTTGAGCAAGGTAGGTAATCATTTGCATTGCTGCTGGATGAAATGGCCCTTTCAGATAACTTTCAACCTGTGGTCTTGGTGCCTGGTAATGATAGGATGTGGGATAAGGAACGAAAGGTGGTGGATAGGGGATATGCTGTGGGGGACATTGTGTTGGGAGGCTTTGAGGATGGATAGGGAAGGGATTCGGGAGGTGATGAACTTCGGGTTTGTAGTGTACACTATGGTCCACTGATTGATTAGATTGTTGATCTGACCCGTGACGCATGGGTTGACCAATAAGGCCATTTTGCGTCGGGGGAGTTTGGTTGGTAGGTGGTACAATATGCGACTGGTTACTCATATATAGTTGGGGATGAGTATGCTTTGTGAGGGATGATGAAGGTGCATTGTTTTCAGATCTGCTGAACAAAGGTGGAAAGTGATCCACGGATGAAGGGTGAGGACATAATCCCTGAGTACATTTTTGCAATCCAGCATTGATGGTGCCTCTAGCATGAAACTCTCCTCTGCTTTGGCTAGACCTTTGTATGTGCCTATCACCCGAAGAACGAATTTCATATACATGCTGACCCAAATTTTCTTGGATGCTATGGTTCTTGCTGAACCCAGTACTGCGAAAGAGAGTGCGTTTCATGTTTGCTGCCAGTCTGGCTGTGCCTTGTACACTAGGGTGGGTTAGATTATTGTACAAGGCCTTTCTTGGTTTTCCGCTCTCAGTCGTAAATATGTGTTGATTGTTGATGAACAGCAAGCCAAGCTGCTGACACACCGTTCTCAGGTTACGGTTTGACGGGGAAATGGAGTTGTTCAGATTGTGTCTTCCTTGAGCTGGTAAAATGGAGCTGAACGCTATCAGTGCACTGGGAAACACATACTGACACAATCTGTACACTTCCATCCAGTTCTCGGGGGTGACTTGTCCTGATGGACAGTCGTTCACATCAACATGGACTACAACATTCCTCACATTTGTTGACACAGGGGCGGACTGCAGCCATCTGCACAAATCAGTTGTTGTCACACCCGGCACACAAACCTTGCAACATGATTCGCTGGGAGAAAACCGACGTGGGTTTATGTATCTGATTGTAGAATCTCGCAAGACAAGTAGTGTTGTGTTTGTTGGAATTGAATTACTTTTTAGTGTGTCAAACGGTGATGAATTGGATCTGATGTTGTGATCATTAATTGTTGATTTAAGTTCTTCTTTTGTATCACATGGGCTAAGTTTGTCAACGTTTTGGTACAGATCACATTTTTCACTCACACAATCGAGCGCTTCAAATCTGTTCGTAATATGAACAGCATATTGTACTTTAGATGGATCTTGGTTTTTGTTTTCAGAAGAGTTAATTTCCTGATCAGTTGTTCGTACTGAAACTTTTTCGTTTTGACTGGAGGATGAGTTGCTAACAGTTAGTTTAGTAGAAGTGTCTGACTCTTCTTTTGGTTGACTGTCATTTGGGATCCCTTCAGTGTTTGTGTTTTTAGACATGCTGTTGGAACATGGGGGTGGTGGGGTCTTGCTACTGACAGGGGGAGATGCACTGCTGCTTTTAGGCACTGACTCTACCTCTGAGGTTTGAGTGTCTTTGGTGGCAACTACTGTGTGTGTGTGTGTGTGTGCGTGTGCGCGCGTGTGTGTGTGTGTGTGTGTGTGTGTGTGTGTGTGTGTGTGTGTGTGTGTGTGTGTGTGTGTGTGTGTGTGTGTGTGTGTTTGTTTGTAAGGATGATTATAAACACAACTCAAATAACTTTCTTATCCGCCAAAATAAAGACTATTATAAATATGTTTATGTGATAAGACAAAAATCTTAACTATTTGGGCAATGTGGAATTGACATAAAACCAACTGACAAACAGCCTTTTGCATCCAATACTTCAATACTGTTCATAGCACTCAATGCAAAATCATAGAAAGAATATATGCCTAAATCATTGTCACTCACGTGCGATAAAGCATCTGTTTCAATACCAAATTGCCTGGAAAAGTTAAAACTACATCTGATGTGACACCACAAGTTCTTTCCATATGTGGTGTTCAGTAGCCTATCCATATCGGCCTTCTTCCTGCTTATGGATAGTCTGATGTTCAAACTGTCACTCACGATTCATGATCATAATTCGTGTAGTCCTGGACATCGTCCATCCGAATATGAACGTATACAATTCTTGATTTCAGGATCAGATTTCCTGTTCACTCTTCGCCAGTCCAAAGCCTGTGCAGTGTGTGTGGACCCGGATAATGAGGTTGGACCATGGCAAGTGTTGACGAAGCACGTGAAATACGACCCTGTCACCAACTCAGCCACCTCTGACAGTCTGCCTGACCTCCAGAAAGTGTTCTTCATCCGGAGAACTGGTCCTCTCTGTCTTGAATCTGACCCAGCAAAAATGCCCGGAAGTGCACAGTCTGAACAGAAGTCAAAGAAAGTATTGAATGACGGCTTCAGCTCTGCAAATACTGGAGATTTTGTGGCAGGCCTACAGACTTTAAAGACATTTTACAAGACAGACGGAGAAACAGAGGACATCGCTACGATATTCAACACGTCCGGAAGCACCGGCTTTTCAAAACTCGTACCCCTGAGCCATAAATCGCTGTTGGACTTCTTTGATGAACTCCAAAGCTCAAGCATATTGCTCAACATTGCTCCACTTGGCTGGATATCAGGCACACCATTCAGTACGATGGTGCATGGCAACACTCGTGTTCTTCTTGACATGTGTTACGGGCCTCCTGAAGATATGGCTGCTGCTGTATGGGACTGCATTGTTCAGGAGAAATGCGACGAGGCCCTCATTTCACCATTCATCACCTCCAAGATTATGGCACTTGAAGATAGAGAGCACTATATGATGAAGCGTGTTTTCACAGGAGGCCAGCCGCTTAAAACCGAAATGATGCAACAAGCTCTAAGACTGGCCGAAAGGGTTGTTGTTCTGTATGGTTCCACAGAGCTTGGATATGTCAATCGCATCGACGTAACAGACATGTCACAGTTTCAGGATTTTTCGACAGGGAAACCTCTGCCCAACCGCACGGTAAAGGTTTGCTGCCCCGAGGGCATAGAACTGCCACATGGAACCAAAGGAGAGATCTACGCCAAAACCACCACTATGACTGAAGGCTATTTCAACAACGAAGAGGACACCCTGGCTTCCTTCAGTGCGGACGGGTTTCTGAAGACTGGGGACATTGGAGTGATGCTGGAGGATGGCTCACTGCTGGTGGAAGGACGTCAGCATGACGCTATCCACAGAGGAAACTACATCTTCTACCCGGCCTGGCTGGAGAGTCGCATCTTGAACAGCTGTCCAGGTAGGGCCAAACCCAATGTGTGTACATGTCCATTGTTTTCCTAAAGAAATAATAGGATGTCTTTTTCTCAATGTAAATCACATAACAGCAGTCAGCCTAAAGTCGGGAGCTACTTTGATTATTAACCTGTGTTCTTTATTGAGATTCAAAACAAACAAACAAACAAAAGAACTTTGTGGTGGTGCTGGTGAATAACAGTGTTTGAGAATAGCCTGTTTCATATCAAATATAATAGTCTCTCTATGGTATTTTGTATTTTCTAGTCACAGACATATCTCTGTAAAATTCGGGCTGCTCTCCCTGAAGAGCGCGTTGCCGGAAGCTAATTTTTAGTTTGTGTGTGTGTGTGTGTGTGTGTGTGTGTGTGTGTGTGTGTGTGTGTGTGTGTGTGTGTGTGGACTGGGCGAGGGGGGAAGGGAGCAGGCTTCTAGTTTTAGTGTTGGTGTTGATTATTGTTGTCTTGTTAAAACAGTCGTGAATGCATTACTGTCTTGTAAAACGTTTTGTCTAAGCTTCCATTGCTCCTTGTTGCACATGTATGGCCAGAACGTCAAGAGCATACATGGTTCGTCATTCATGTCGCTTTTTAAAACCATTAATTGTTAGGCCGGGTTCACATTAGACGCGTAAGTTCCGTACGGAAAACCCTAAATAAGTGGAAGAAAGAAGGATACAAGTTTACACATAATATAGGGGACATTCGGACACATGCGCAAATCTTTTCCCTTCTTTGTTTCACTTATTTATGGATTGCGCACGGGTTTCCGCATGGAATATCCGCTTATGTGTGTACACGGCCTTACAGTTGAATGAACGCCTAAAGGAATTGTTCAATAATTTTGTGCTAACCTTTATTATTACCTAAGAAGAGACAACGTTTAGCAATTCCCTCGCTACGTTTGAATCAGTCTAATACGTTCTCCATGACTCTGAAATGTTTGAAGTATCTATTAACCTTAATAAGGAAATAACTAAAACCAATATCATGTTTCCCAGGTTTGCGAGACGTCTTGATAGTAGGAGTCCCTGACCCCGCCATGGGGGAGGAGATCTGCGCATGCTTCGTGCCCTCTGACCCTTCCATGACGGAGGAGCGCGTGCGCAGTCTGGTTGAGGAAGACATCCTGACCAAAGTGGAGGACCCCCTGTCTCCCCGACCTCGGTACTACCTCAGCTTCCAGGCTTTCCCCAGGACGTACACGGACAAACCTCAGAGGAAGCACGTGCGTCGGCTGGCAGCGGATAGACTCAGCTTGATTTGAGTCCAGGCGCATCTGGATAGGGATTGTTTCGTTCTTATAGGCTATTAATATAAAGGGTTTGTTTTACCTGAGAAATAACTGGGTGCTTTAAAAAAAACCAACCTGATCGTACCTGTTTGGACTACACTTTGTCGTTTGCTTTATGAAAGTATATGATATTCTCAGGGATTGTAAAACAGTTGAAGAAAGGTTTATGAAAGCAAGCTAATAAACAAAAACAAAAAGAAATTAAGCAAAAACAAACAGGCTTAGTATATCCCCGATTACCGAACATTTCTATCGTTACACAACTGTATAATAGTAATGAGCTTTTATGTCCTTTGTGTAAGATAGCAAATGAGGATAAGATCAATTTTGTTCTTGTATGTCCCGCTTTGAATGACCTCCGTAAAAGATTCATATCCCAGAGTATTATGTCAATCCATGCTTGTTTAGATTTGGTCTACTGATGGCTTGTACCGAAAAAAGAACAGTTCGTAATCTTTCTTTATATTTGTTTAAAGCTTTTCAGTTTTAAAGAAAATGTAGGCCTATGTTATCACGAATGTTCAAACTATGTTTGTCATATTTATATTTTCAGTGCATGTCCATAAATTCATTTGTATTGTAATTAAATTGTATTGTACCGCCCCTCATTTGGCCTTATTGGATTAAAACACCCGAAGCCCTTAGATACTATGCATTTTATACATTAATTTTGTGTGAACATCAAAGGAATTCTGACTGGCCTTGTTGTTGAGGACTGTGCGAAGCAAAAGCACCCTAGTATTTTTAAATGTGTTGTTTATGTTTAACTGAAGTAAATGTGAACCATGATTGTGTTTGTCATTTATGTAGTACAGTACGTGGAACCTCCCTTATAAGACCTCCCATTATAAGACTCCCTCCCATATAAGACCTACTTCTCTGAGACATTACCCTTCTTTGTAAGTATTAAAATTACCTCCCTTTAAAGACCCCCCACGTCACGTGTCACATTCCCTCTTATGCTAGGACGATTTCTTCAGATTTCTTACCAGCCATAAGAGGGAAAACACGTGGAAACCGTAATTTTGACTCGTGACGTGGTGGGTCTTTAAGACCCCTCCCTTATAAGACCTCATTTTGGATGAATTTTGAAGGTCTTGAAGGGAGGTTCCACTGTATAGTAAAGCAAAAACAAAACAAAAAATATTTGTAGAGCATGTTTGACAGAACTGAGGATCAATGCTTCAAATGCATGTACTCACTATACTGAAATGCTTACACTCAGAAAGAACGCATTGAATTATTAGGCCTAGACTCAATCTTTTGATTTGCTTGTGATGTGTGACTGTACTGTATGTTAAATGTTTGAAAAGATCAATGAACACAAACGTTGTGGCATTCCTTCACGTGCTTATCATATTGTATTATAGCAGTACATCATAGGGGCTCACTGCTATATCCCAGTAACTAGCCTCGTGCATTACAGTCTAAATGTTGTTCGTTGATTTGCACATCATTTAACACAGTTCTTTTGCACACACTTTTCACAAACGTTGAAGGCAGTTTTGTTTCTCATGCTGATAATATAGCTGCAAAACTGCACAATTTAGGCCTCTTGAATAGGCCTCATATATTTTTTGCGGGTTTGTAGGGAAAAGTAATGATTTACTTGTATAAATACAGCCCCACTTAAGGTGGTATAATAATATTTATTATTCCATTAATATCAATGTATGTAATACACGTGCATTGCTTCCTAGGCACCCTTTATAAATGGCACATGTTCAAACACGCTTGTGTGTTATTGTTAAAAGCATCTACAAACAATGGGCAAAATGAACAGACATCATTTTGCTACTAGAACTGTTGATGAATCTTGGTCAATTGTTTATCTGTATCGAAAGTTCAAATTTTTAACGTATATTATGCAGATCTCATAAATGCTGATGTCAATGCCAGTGTAGACACGTTGAATAAAATATTATACTACACACGTCACACGCACACGCGCACGCACACACACACGCGCGCACGCACGTACGCACGCACACGCACACACACCACAGACACACACATGAACACATTCTCTTCCTGTATCTGAGACTCTCTCTCTCTCTCTCTCTCTCTCTCTCTCTCTCTCTCTCTCTCTCTCTCTCTCTCTCTCTCTCGGATGTGGATGCACGAGTATACATGCAAGTGAATACATAAAACCTTTTTAATGTTTATAAATTGAACGAAAATCAATAAACCAGAAACAAACATGTCTATGAATGTACAATTATCTGGGTTTTGAACTGCTCGTTGTGTGTGTGTGTGTGTGTGTGTGTGTGTGTGTGTGTGTGTGTGTGTGCGTGCGTGTGCGTGCGTGTGCGTGTGCGCGTGCGTGCGTGCGTGTGTGTGTGTGTGCGTGTGTGCGTGTGTGCGTGTGCGCGTGCGCGTTTATGTGTGTGTGTGTATGTGTGTGCGTTTTGTAGGCTTACATATACAATAGCATTGGGTAAAAGCACAACAAAAATGGACTAACATGATTGTGAACATAATTATAATTATTCTACATTAAAGCAACTAGAAATAACACGCTTTGACAAAAAGCTACATACAGAACCGGCCATAAGATTCACTGTGCACACACACATGCACATACATGTATAATGATAATGTCTGCACATAACACCAGTAATTGAGTAAACACATACACACGTGTGCGATATATACATGCACACCTTTACAAGCGAAAGTACAGTATGTATGTACATCCACATAAACGAAAACATATCACTTAAATTAAGCACGCATTCCTACACAATAATAACTATTACAGGCTAAAAAAAACCTGCTGAACATAATTATGTTAAACATAGGTTTATACGCGGGCAAGAACGCTTACAAAAACCTCAATGTATTCTATATTGAAAGCAGAAACACACACGCACGCACGTACACATGCGCACACACAAACACACACACAATTAAGGTAGCTCTTGTACTATGAAAAAAGTCTCCATAGACATCCATGTTTAAGCCTGTCATATCCGAATAAGAATCTCCATTTCTTACAGGTCGATGGTTTAACATTAGCATGACATTTAAATTACTCCATAACCATTGTACGTTACTTCAATCAATACAAATGGTGATAAAAGATTGTGAATTAACAGTTTGAAAGACGAAATATCCAGAATGACGATGTTATTGACGATGTACATTCAAAATGTATCTGTCCCAAAAAAAAGTCAATAATGTTTTTCATTTTTTTAAGTACGAGACAGAACGCATGGTAATGGTGATCACTTATTTTGTCTCCCAAACCTCGGATGGGGACTTAAAGCTAGTCTGACCCGTGCGCTTTACGCACGTAGAAATCCCATGGCAGTTGAAAGTCGGAAAGAGTAGGGAGAAATCCCGCTGTCTGGTATGGCCAGATTGATAGCTAGGTTTTCCAAGTGTGCTCACACCCCCTCCTCACCCTGTTGCCCCCCCAAAAAAAAAAAAAAAAAAGAAAAAAGAATTGGGTAGGCGCTGCACTTGCGGCGACGCGCTCTCCAGGGGGGGGGAGAGCAGCCCGAATTTCACAGAGATAAGTCTCTGTGACTAGAATACACCAAATACCAACTGTAGAAGTAATGTTCACTACGGGCCATGGAATGAAACGCTTAAACACCTGCTCCACACATGCAACTAGAGCTGTTCGGCCATCCAACTGTGACGTCTGTAAGACATACTATCGAAATAAATCTGATGAAATCCTACTAGTTTTGTTCACTATTGTCATGTAGACTCCAACACACGTATCTGATAAATTGTCTGATACATAAATACATTATATCTACAGTTGGATTTTCATCAGAATTAAATTTCATTAGATTCATCTACACAGTAGTGATTCATCAGAGTTGTTTTTTTGCCACACAGACGCCATAGTTGGATAGCCGTACGGCTGTAGTTGGACGTGTAGAGCAAGGCCTTCAGGCAGTTACTTCAAGTGGAGGAAAAATGCATGCAGTAAAAACAAACAAAGAAACAAACACAAAGTACATCAACAAATAAACGAACAAACAATATTGGAACCCTGACGGATGAGTTTAGCAAGAAACACGTCGAGATCACCAGAAAGACAGCCTTTTCAAGGATCAGAACACTCGCTTTGCTCTGGTTTCATATAAATAAAACCGTCAAAACGGCGATTCCTCCTTGGCGGAGTTGCCGGAGAGAGAAGCCATTTTGGACGGGGTGGGTGGAGGCCACTCGAGTGGCTGAAGCTTTTTCTTCCTTGTAGTGCAGTAAAAAAAAAAAAAGCATTGGAGCTATTTCCTTTGTTGTGAGCGAAACTCCTTTTGGTAAACTATAAATACAAAGGCTTGTATTGTGTGAATTTCGTGATTTGGTCTAAGCAACTCAGGCGGCAATTAGAAAAGAGAAGCCACATGCCTTCTCTTTCACTGAAAGAATATTTTTTCCAGCACCTCCGCCAAGGAAGAATCGACGATTTGACGGCTTGATTTATGTGAAACCAGAGCAAAGTGAGTGTTCCGATCTCTGTAAAGGGAGTTTTACTGGTGATCTCGACGTGTTTCTTGCAAACAAAAACACCCGTCAAGGTGCGCCTTTAAATAGCAATAAAAACCAAACAGATATCCCGAAACCGGATTCTAGTGTACACAGACTGAAAAGTTCATTAGACCATTTATTTCTGTTAATATTGTATCCCTTTGGTCAAAAGAATGGGGAGACATCCTGGGTAATGCTTCTCCACTATAAATAAACATTAGGCCAATCCACCAGAATCGCAGCTGCCCCTTCTGCTATCTGGCAGTCATTGTCGGAAACGACAGTCAGCCATGCATACAATATTGTATCAAGATTACAGTTTCCTATATAATTACTTTTTCTGATTATACAGTAATCAGTTGGCTGGTGATGATCATGTAAAAACTGAATTATACTCCGGATTAGATTATGTTTATTCTTTTCAGACTACATTGATGCTGCACAAACATGCGTTAAATGTTTCACGTTCGATACTAACACGGGCATAATTGAATCAACCCAAGTTCAGCTTTGCAATGGCCAGCCGACGCACGTGCTTCCTCTGAGGTTTGTCCGTGTACGTCCTGGGGAAAGCCTGGAAGCTGAGGTAGTACCGAGGTCGGGGAGACAGGGGGTCCTCCACTTCGGTCAGGATGTCTTCCTCAACCAGACTGCGCACGCGCTCCTCCGTCATGGAAGGGTCAGAGGGCACGAAGCACGCGCAGATCTGTTCCCCCATGGCGGGGTCTGGGACGCTCACTACGAACACGCTTTGCAGATCTAGGGAAAACAGAAAAAAACCCTCTATTAACCGTTTGATTGAACATGGAATGTACAAGACAATTCCAAGCATTCTACGCTGCAAACAACCTTGCATCACCATGGTAACTATTATCACATGAAAAAAAGTTATCATTCAGAATTGTTCGCATTCGTTAATATCAATTCATAGAGGAACCTAAATGCAACTGATATTATACCATACTGAAAGAAAAGTCATGCACGAGATGATCAAGCGCACGATGTATTATGCATTTCCGTTATTCCCCAATTTAGTGTCTAAGAACAGTGGGGGGAAAATTGTGATGAGCTAACAAGACTTGTACAACCCATTTTTAGTTCAGAATAGTTAAACAAAATAGTAAATCCGGTTACAAACAAACACATTATTGGCATTAGAGGTAAAAAGGTGAATTTTTGCAAACCGAGAGTAGACGTAGTGATTTCATCACAATTAAGTATTGATTGCACCAAGGGAAATTAGAATCGATCTTTGGATTTCTTGTAACTCTACAACTTGTTGCCATAAAGGATCAGGACGTCCATGACTCAAGACAAGGCTCATGACTGTAATACCGAAAGATTATGTTCCGTAGGCCTACCTGGACAGGTATTCAAGATGCGACTCTCCAGCCAGGCCGGGTAGAAGATGTAGTTTCCTCTGTGGATAGCGTCATGCTGACGTCCTTCCACCAGCAGTGAGCCATCCTCCAGCATCACTCTACCGTCCCCAGTCTTCAGAAACCCATCCGCAGCGAAGGAAGCCAGTGTGTCTTCTTCGTTGTTCAAATAGAGCTCAGTCATAGATGTGGTTTTTCCGTAGATCTCTCCTTTGGTTCCTTGGGGTACTTCATCACCTTCGCTGTTGCAAATCTTCACCGCATTCCCTCTTGATGGCTTGCCAACCAGAAAGTCTTGATACTGGGAAACGCCGGTCACTGTGGTGGATGCAATCACACCCAGTTCGGTTGAGGCATATCCGATACAGACTGCTTCCGCCAACTGCAGAGCCTGTCTTACCATGTCGGTTTTCATCGGCTGACCTCCCATTCCAATATGGTTCATCATCCACTGTTTTCTGTCCTCCAGCGCTAGAATCTTGGACAAGAGGAAAGGCATTAAGATGCCGCCTGTGCATCTCTCCTGAGCTATCATATTCCAGACATCGTCAGCTAGGTCATCAGGAGGCCCGTACCACATGTCCAGGAGGACACGTGTTTTGCCAGGAAGCATGTAAGAGAACAGTGTGCCTCCTAGCCAACCGAGAGGAGAAGCACTGAATAGGACGCAACAGTCAAGAGCCGTAAAGGCAACACAATCATTGCAAAATATCAAGTAACGGGCATGACTCAGTGGGACCAGTTTTGAAAACCCACTGCTACCCGACGTGCTGAATATGGCTACTGTTTCCTCTGGGTCTACCTCGGCCTTGTAAAATGTGCCCATCACTTGCAGATTTGCAATGAAGTCGAAGTTTCCAGTCTCTGGGGAACTTTTACACCACTCTCTGATTTCGGTTCAGAATGTCCTGCATTGGACTCATTCGTTGTGTCAGTCTCTAACAGAGTCTCCATCAAGAGGGAATGCGGTGAAGACAGAGAGGGCCGGTTCGCCGGATGAAGAACACTTTATGGAGGTCAGGCAGACTGTCAGAGTTGACTGTCTCGGTAACAGAGTCGTATTTCACGTGCTTCTGTAACACTTGCCATGGTCCAACCTCATTATCTGGGTCCACACACACGGCACAGGCTTTGGACTGGCGGAGAGTGAAGAGAAAGTCTGAGCCTGGGAATCACATTATCAAACAGAAACATAACTGGGTGGATCAGACGGCTAAAGAGATGGAAGGAACCGAGATAAAGAGAAAGTAGAGAGAAACACAGGCAGATACACAGACAGACAGTGAGATAAACAAGCGGACAGACAGACAGACTGTGAGACAAACAAACAAGGAGGTAGAAATAATTTCAGTTATATATATATATATATATATATATATATATATATATATATATAGTATGAAAGAAAAATCTCTGTGAATAGCCAGCTCCGTACCCCTACTCTGAAGGACTGAAAAGTTAGTGCATTTGAAATGCAGAATAGTTTGCTTTGATAAAAATTTTTTTTTTTTTTTTATTTTTTTTTTTTTTTTTTTTATATAAATAAACACCAGACTATACGGTTTCCACAATACTGTGTCACACTGAATTTTATGAGACCATTGTTCTGCTAAATAAAAATAATGATGATTCGAACATACGTGTCTAAATTATCTCAAGCGTATGTGATGTGAGTGCTTGTGAGTTTATGTTTGTGAACATGTATATAGTCTATTGTTAATGTGTGTGTGTGTGTGTATGCGTACATATATACGGGCATGTTTTTACACGCATCCAGTTTTGGATAAGGATTTCAAACTCGTTGCTAAGAACAGTTAAACTTGTCAACTTTATTTCCAACGTTACACAGTTTGTTTAGAATTGAAAAAGCGGCGTACACAATGTTCTTGCTTCACTTTTCGCAAATGTTTCAAGTGATTTTGATCGATACAATTTACTACTCGAATCAATGTCGTTGTTGTGTACATTGCGACTAGTGGGATACAAACGAAACTTTTTGTTCCTTTTGGAAATATTTTCACAGACAGACAGACAGACAGACACACAGACACACACACACACACACACACACACACACACACACACACACACACACACACACACACACACACACTGACCATCGGCCAGCTGACACTGAGCGTTGACCACCACAGCTCCCGCCATGACAATGCCCACATCACACAGCGCGCGCTCCGGTCCGTTGGGCAGCGTGCTTACCACCCTCTCCTTCCGCCCCCCTCCCCCCTCCTGCAGCACTGCAGCCCAGCGACCCCCCAGCTCATACAGCTGACCATAGCTCAGTTCAGATCTGAGCAATGTAACGGAAGAGTGTTTTTTGTTTTTCGATAGCAAAGTTCTGAACGAAAATACAGATTAAAATCAATATAATCATGACCAGTGGTGGCATAGCCGATACAACCATGACACATTCTATAGCAATCTCAAATACACTCAAGCCTAAGTATTCGGGCAACTCAAATAAGTCACCTGGCCAAAACTATCCGTAATTGCGAAGCAGTCGTTATACTGGATACTCTTTTAGTAATAAATATAGAAGAGACTGAATGAAACTGTCCTGGGCTGTCCCGGGTCTAGTTTCTCTAGACGACGGTCGCCGCGCGCATAACTGTTACGCCAAAAGGGGTCTATGAAACACTTTAGAAAACGTTTGCGGAAGAATAATACAAGTTCTTGTCTGATTGGTAAAAAGAAAGTATTATTTTAACCAAACTTTAATGGACCAAAACAAAAAGAAATGTATTGTAAGTAAAGGTGAATGAGGACATCGTTATCATTGTAGTATGTGCTATTGTATGTAAAGGTGAATGAGGACATCGTTATCATTGTAGTATTGTGTTATTGTGAGTAAAGGTGAATGAGGACATCGTTATCATTGTAGTATTGTGTTATTGTAAGTAAAAGGTGAATGAGGATCGTTATCATTGTAGTATTGTGTTATTGTGAGTAAAGGTGAATGAGGACATCGTTATCATTGTAGTATTGTGTTATTGTAAGTAAAGGTGAATGAGGACATCGTTATCATTGTAGTATTGTGTTATTGTGTTAGTAAAGTAAAGGTGAATGAGGACATCGTTATCATTGTAGTATTGTGTTATTGTGAGTAAAGGTGAATGAGGACATCGTTATCATTGTAGTATTGTGTTATTGTAAGTAAAGGTGAATGAGGACATCGTTATCATTGTAGTATTGTGTTATTGTAAGTAAAGGTGAATGAGTAGTTATGTTATTGTGTCATTGTAGTATTGTGTTATTGTAGGTGAATGAGGACATGTTATCATTGTAGTATTGTGTTATTGTAAGTAAAGGTGAATGAGGACATCGTTATCATTGTAGTATTGTGTTATTGTAAGTAAAGGTGAATGAGGACATCGTTATCATTGTAGTATTGTGTTATTGTGAGTAAAGGTGAATGAGGACATCGTTATCATTGTAGTATTGTGTTATTGTAAGTAGTAAGGTGAATGAGGACATCGTTATCATTGTAGTATTGTGTTATTGTAAGTAAAGGTGAATGAGGACATCGTTATCATTGTAGTATTGTGTTATTGTAAGTAAAGGTGAATGAGGACATCGTTATCATTGTAGTATTGTGTTATTGTGAGTAAAGGTGAATGAGGACATCGTTATCATTGTAGTATTGTGTTATTGTGAGTAAAGGTGAATGAGGACATCGTTATCATTGTAGTATTGTGTTATTGTAAGTAAAGGTGAATGAGGACATCGTTATCATTGTAGTATTGTGTTATTGTAAGTAAAGGTGAATGAGGACATCGTTATCATTGTAATATTGTGTTATTGTGAGTAAAGGTGAATGAGGACATCGTTATCATTGTAGTATTGTGTTATTGTAAGTAAAGGTGAATGAGGACATCGTTATCATTGTAGTATTGTGTTATTGTGAGTAAAGGTGAATGAGGACAGTTACATTGTTATTGTGTTATTGTGAGTAAAGGTATGAGGACATGTTATCATTGTAGTATTGTGTTATTGTAAGTAAAGGTGAATGAGGACATCGTTATCATTGTAGTATTGTGTTATTGTGAGTAAAGGTGAATGAGGACATCGTTATCATTGTAGTATTGTGCTATTGTAAGTAAAGGTGAATGAGGACATCGTTATCATTGTAGTATTGTGTTATTGTAAGTAAAGGTGAATGAGGACATCGTTATCATTGTAGTATTGTGTTATTGTAAGTAAAGGTGAATGAGGACATCGTTATCATTGTAGTATTGTGTTATTGTGTAAAGGTGAATGAGGACATCGTTATCATTGTAGTATTGTGTTATTGTGTGTAAAGGTGAATGAGGACATCGTTATCATTGTAGTATTGTGTTATTGTGAGTAAAGGTGAATGAGGACATCGTTATCATTGTAGTATTGTGTTATTGTATGTAAAGGTGAATGAGGACATCGTTATCATTGTAGTATTGTGTTATTGTAAGTAAAGGTGAATGAGGACATCGTTATCATTGTAGTATTGTGTTATTGTAAGTAAGTGAAAGGTTATCATTGTAGTATTGTGTTATTGGAGTAAAGGTGAATATCGTTATTATTGTAGTATTGTGTTATTGTAAGTAAAGGTGAATGAGGACATCGTTATCATTGTGTTATTGTATTGTTATCATTGTTATTTGTAAGTAAAGGTGAATGAGGACATCGTTACATCGTTATTATTGTAGTATTGTGTTATTGTAAGTAAAGGTGAAAGGACATCGTTAAAAAAAAACCCCAAAAAACAAACAAACCAATAAATGTGTTCACCCCCTACTAGTTCCGGATAGTTCACCGCTTGCTCGGTGTTTGGCAAGAACAAAACGTCACGCGAACTCTCAGCAAACAAAGAGTGTTTCTTATACCGTTTTTGCCGATTTGAGAAAGCGCAACGTAACGTCAGCCCTTGTGAAACGTACCCCAGGGTGCCGAGCTCCTGAACTCATTAGGCAGGGTTCGACTGCTCTATGTTTCCTCTGACTGGTATAAGGATCGAGAGCAGCAAAGAAAAATAAACTGTAGGGTTAAAATATTACTTTGGTAACCAAAATGATCCTGTTTACTGCTGTTTTTTAAAAATCATCCGATGAATGATTTTTCGAGACCATGTAGTGCGCATGCAAAAATATCCATGCATGCAGAATACGTGAACTTTACCTGCTTCTGTGTTTGTCATAAAATATGAAGGCGGGTCTGTGGGCCTCATGACAGCTCCAGTAGTGGACCAAGTCAACGACGGTGCTGAAAGGAAACGATTCTAAAGGCTCCGCTGCCATGGCGCCGACTCCTCCTGTGATCACAGACGAGTTGATATCTTCAGTCGTTTTGACCAAAAAACTGAACTTGTTAGCAAGTGGAGTTTTGATATTGAAGGAACGTCATGTATTTTTTAGTTTATTACAGTCACGACAACATACATAATTACATCCATGCATTACGCGCGCTTATGTTCATGTATTCGTAGAAAAGCGCACGCACACGCGGTCGCAAAACTCACATAGGCTACATAAAGGCATAGCCAGTATTTTAATAAATGCATATATACACACCCACGCCTATGCAGATTGTCCCACACATAATTACAATATACCTTTACCAATGTTGACATTTTTTGATAGCTCCAACACGCTTAAAGCAAATCCATTGTTACGCACACATACACGCGCGCGTGCGTACATACACACATATAATATACATGGCGCGCGCGCGCACAGGCACACACTCTCTTTCTTTCTCCCAATGGTTTCGTCCATGTACACATACGCACACTGCACACATACTTATGAAAACATGTGCGCTCTAACATATGGAAGACGGGGTAAAAGGCTGATGGGCGAGTAAGAAGCCCGTGCCAATTATCTCATAAAATGAAGAAAACTTCAGTCAAATTTGCCCATGAGACGAATGCTAAACATTAACACTCGTCTCATGGGCAAAATGTGACTGACATTTTCTTCATTTCATGAGATAATTGGCACGGGCTTCTTACCCGCCCATGGGCTTTTTACCCCGTCTCCACCTACATGAGCAATTATTTCAAGAAAAAACCCTGAACACGTCAATACAGTTTTCATGCCCCCTTCCATCGTCGTCTTCTTACGGTTTTAACGGTTCCACAACAACACCCAGTCGCCTGTCAAACGCGTCTTCACAACCCAAGTTGACAGCAACACAGTAGTCTGTGATCGTCGGTTTTAAAACGAGACACTTTGATTGTTCTACTTTTTGTTGCGGATATAAAAAACCCAGCTGTTGCCAAATCACTGGTCTTGTCTGGTCACGATAGTGCGATTAGCATTAATTAAAGAAAGGAGACTGCAGTGTGCAAGGCAAGACAAACAATCATTGCGTGACAAACCTTAGCACAGTGAACCTCGGTCCCGATTGGCTCTTTCCCATTTCGCCCTTTCTTTGATATATTATGCCGCATGCCACCTCACGTGATTTCTTTTGTTTATTTGTCATTTCTCTCTCTCTCTGTCTGTCTCTCTCTCTCAGTCTCTCTCTCTCTCTCTCTCTCTTTTTTTTTTTCTTCCTCTCTCTCTCTCTCTCTCTCTCTCTCTCTCTCTCTCTCTCTCTCTCTCTCTCTCTCCCTCATATTTTCACTTTTTACCTGTTATATTGGTGGTGGTTTATTATTTTCTTTCATTGCATGTTTTGTTATTGTTGTTCATTCCATATTTTCATTTGCCACAGGGCTGGGTGTAAAAAAGTATGCATGCTTATCTCATTACCCTGTATAAATAACATTTCGTTCGTCCGTTCGTCCCCTTTGGCGATGAGTGTCATTTCGCCCTTTCAAGAGTTCCAAAGTGAGTGTTGAGATCGCTGTCAAATAAATGGTGTTGCCATGGTGATCTCGACGTGTTTCTTGCAAAAACTCATCCGTCAGAGTCCACCTTTAATACTAAAATGAAAAGGCTTGGAGAGGGGAAAATGGTGAAATAAACAACACTGGATACCTCCCCAATGGGGATTATCCCTAAATAGACTGAACGTTGCGTGTCCCCTTGCTTGCGGGGGACAACCACACGCCTAGAATTAAATGTTAGCGGGCGCATGCATCGCTGTTTCATACTGTCTGCCGGTTTTTTTAACTTATTTTCTCTCTCTCTGACCGACCGACCGACTGTCTGTCTGTCTTTTTCTCTGTCCGTTTGGTATGTTTCTGTCTCTCTATCTACTGTTTGTTATCTGCCTCTTGTCTACTTCTCTGCGTCTCTCCCGTGTCTGTCTGTCTGCCTCGCTCTCTTTCTCTCTATCTTTCCTGTATGTATCAAGTTCAAGTTCAAGTATAGGGGAAGACGGGGTAAAAAGCGCATGGGCGGGTAAGAAGCCCACCCCAATTATCTCATGAAATAAAGAAAATGTCAGTCAAATTTGCCCATGAGACGAATGCTATACATTAACGCTCGTCTCATGGAAAAAAAATGAGACTGAAATTTGCTTCATTTCATGAGATAATTGGGGTGGGCTTCTTACCCGCCCATGCGCTTTTTTACCCCGTCTTCCCCTTCTTTAATATCTCCAAAAGATAAATTCAGGTTAGGTGCAACAACATGACAGAGATACAACATAACTGAAAGAACATTAATCAAATGTGTGAAACAAAATTATACCAATCAAATAATCATTAAAATTCATTACATGAACTTTCTCACTGTCTTGCATGTTTGACGTCTGTCTCTGTTTCTGTTTCTCTGTGTCTGTCTGTATAGTGTCTGCTATCTGTATCTAGTTATCTACGTGTCTGTATCTGTCTGTCTGTTTACCCCTCTCTCTGTGCCTTTTCCGTCTGGCTATGGTCTTTTGGTGTGTAGGCCTAGATACTCATTTAGGAAGTAGCCCTATTGGTTCTAAAACAATGTACTTTACAAAGGCTGTTCACAATATTAGAAAACAATGAGTGTTATGATAATCTTTATACATATAGGGGAAGACGGGGTAAAAAGCGCATGGGCGGGTAAGAAGCCCACCCCAATTATCTCATGAAATGAAGCAAAATTTCAGTCTCATTTTGCCCATGAGATGAGCGTTAATGTCTAGCATTCGTCTCATGGGCAAATTTGACTGAAATTTTCTTTATTCCATGAGATAATTGGGGAGGGCTTCTTACCCGCCCATGCGCTTTTTACCCCGTCTTCCCCTACAGTACTTTGTATTTACATCAAATTCATATATCTTTGAATCTCTCTCTCTCTCTCTCTCTCTCTCTCTCTCTCTCTCTCTCTCTCTCTCTCTCTCTCTCTCTCTCTCTCTCTCTCTTTCTCAGTCTCACCTTCTCCCTCTCTGCGTGTGTGTGTGTGTGTGTGTGTGTGTGTGTGTGTGTGTGTGTGTGTGTGTGTGTGTGTGTGTGTGTGTGTGTGCATGCATGTGTGTACGCGCGCGCATATACACGCGCGTGCGTGCGTGATTTGAACATGCTAAATAATGGCACACCGGATAAAGATTAAAATGTACATAAAATCTGCTGGTCATCACAACAAAAAAAAGTATTCAGTCCTCGTTTTTTGTTTCCATTTCTTCTTCTTCTTCTTCTTCTTCGATCGCTCAGACTGTTTCCTGTCAATTATGAGCGCAGATGCGTCATGCTGCCGTTATGCGCCTAAGTAAGAAATAATTAGGCCCAGCAAGTCCGACTTCGGCTGGAGGAAATCTTTTTTGAAGAAAGGCAGAAGAATGGTCCAGACAGGCAGAAAGATAGTAGATGACAGCAAGCAAAGGGAAAAGGCAAGAGTCAAAGAGAGTGACAGATTAGGGGAAGTTACAAGCACAGCACTTCCAGAAGGTGGGGGGAACTATTTATACAAAAGAACCCCCGGTATCCCCACTGGGGGGGGGGGGGGGGGGGGTTCCATTTTAAAGCTTAGAATTGAAGAACGCAGAGACGCATTAGCTGCATTGCATTTGTTTTTGTTGAATCGATTTTTGTTTTACATTTGTATTGGCTTTGAGGGACTGGCTCTAAACGGAAATACATTGAAAGCAAACATTCCGCCTGTCCGTCCATTTTCCTGATGACGTCTAAATGGCTGGAACGTGGGCCTGCCATTGGATCAACCAGAATAGAAAATGGAATTGAAGGAAGGCTCTAGATAATATCAAAAGTCTGAAACAAAGGTTACAAAAAAAAAAGACAATGATCGAGGGAATTGCCAGAGAATTTTGATTGAACGGGTTTTATTTTGATTATTTTGAGGAATACAAAAGAAAATTATGAATAGAAGCATGTACGTAAAAGTCTTTATTTGTCGGAAATGTCACACAAACACACAGACACACACACACACAGACACATACATACATACACACACACAAACACACACACACACAAGAATACACACGCACGCGCACGCACGCACACAAACACACACACACACACAACGCACGCACGCACGCACGCACGCACGCACACACGCACGCACGCACACACACACACACACACACACACACACACACACACACACACACAGCGTTCTCTAGATTATCTCTACAGCTCTACAACTCTTTCTGTATTTATTTGTTTTCTCTTAAATTTCTTACGGTTTTTTTCTTTCTTTCTTAATTGGCGTCGTTTTTGTTCATTTGTCTTTTTTTTAAAAATTCAGAATTATATTATATATTAAAACATTATAATATAAATTTAAAACGTCTGTTGCATTAAGCTAAAAAACAAAAAATTCACCTAATGTATTTCATCTTTCTTTTAAACATATCTGTGCTTCGTAAGAAAAAAAGTTTGGTATAGGTCAAGATGTGCCAACCCCCCCCCCCCCCTACATTTCTCGGTTAATTCCATTTTTCCGTTTTTGCATTTCTTACCAAACATGAAGCTGTATTTTATGAACATTTTCAGCTAATTATCTTTGTTCAATAATTAATTGCAGTCACGATAAAGGCCATTATCTAATAGGACCCCCCCCCCCCCCCCCCCCCCCCCCCCCCCCCCCCCCCCCCCAGTATGTAGCATTTGTACAGTCGTGGTTCATTACGTTTTTCCGTCTTATAGAGGGGGGGGGGGGGGGGGGGACAGGGGCTTAGGGTTAGGGTTTTGTCACAGTCCAAAAAATATAATTAGCTGGTTCATTACGGAAAAATGGAATTAACCGAGAAATGCAGGGTGGGGTGGGGTGGGGTGTGGGGGTGGGGGGCGGGGGGGGGGGTGGGGGGGGGGGGGCACAGGGGAACCACGGGGGGTGGGGGGGGGGCACATCTTTTTCCGTGTGATATTAATTGTTGTCATGTTAAAAACTTTTTAAAAAAAAATAATATAAGAAGCGAGCGGATCACAGGATGAGATAATAATAAAAAAAGGAAGAGATTTGAGAAGCAGAGACGGATGCACAAACATTGGGCTGAAAGCAACGCATGTGTAAAGGGTCGAGAGAGGAGAGAGAGAGAGAGAGAGAGAGAGAGAGAGGAGAGAGAGAGAGAGACTGAGAGATGAGAGAGAGAGCGAGAGAGAGAGAGAGAGAGAGAGAGAGAGAGAGAGAGAGAGAGAGAGAGAGAGAGAGAGAGAGAGAGAGAGAGACAGACAGACAGACCAGAGCCAGCCACAGACAGACAAGACAGACAGACGAACAAAAAGACAGACAGAAAGACAGACAGACAGATGGGTACAATCGCGTAAGCGTTCAAAGCTCAAAGCTTAGCTGACAAGTTAATCAATATCCTTAATTTAAAAAACCCGAAAAGAGATTAGCTTTTTGCTTGATCAGGTTTTACCCTGTTTGCCGCCATTCGCCAACCGAAAAGCTGATGGGACAAGACCTCAATGGAAGCCCTACAAAGACGGCCCTCCTTCATCAATCAGAAGACTCAGGGCCCGGAGATAATGGGAACGATCCAAAGAAAGTCTTTTGAAGCTTTCCATTCTCCCACCACGTTCCCCTCTGTTCCCACAATATTCTCATCACCCTTCTATAGACCCTCACTCCCCTATACCCTTTCTTCCCAAGCATGTATGTTTCTATTAACGCGTTTTTTTAGTGTTTTTTTTAGCTGATTGTTTTTAACTCTCTCTCTCTCTCTCTCTCTCGAGTCTCTCTCTCTCTCTCTCTCTCTCTCTCTCTCTCTCTCTCTCTTTCTCTCTCTCTCTCTCCCCCCCCCCCCTTATCTCTCTTCTCTTCTCTCTCTGTGTGTTCCTTTAACAACAAAAAATGAGTGCATAAGAATGTTTGTGCGTGTTGGCCTGTGGATTTGGGCGTTCGTGCGTGCGCACACAATGTTTAAAATACTGCATGGGCCCCTATCACATACTAACATCATTACATAATACTAATAATTATAATGTTATAAAATACTAATAATTATTAAACTCGCTAAAATTTTTTTTACTACGTATGGTGCCAGCCTGTTACTTGTTTATAATTAATCGCAATCACAACATCGAACGCGTTCATTATAGACACCTCTGCACAACCTATTTCTTCTTTGTGTTCCTCTTCTTCTTCTTCTGGGTAAATGATTTCCTGTCAAATCAACGCCATCCAGTGCCACACACCAGCCAAACATCTAGACACCTCCACTTGGCTGAAACCCAATCTACAGCTCTAGACTACTGTGCTGGGCTTCCAGTTAAATCGCCCCAATGCCAACTCGCCCCAAAACCATATGCTGGCCCTCAGCCAAAACCCAACCTGGGGGACCAGGTTAGGTTCTATTATAATTAGGTACATGCGCCCTTCTAGTTCCGTCGCGATGCATCGTCAGAAGTGGCATATGCGACGTAGCAAACCAGAACCAGAACCAGAACACACACACATCAGCCAACCAGGCAACACCACACCATGTTGCAACAGTTCTCTAAAACACACACCGTCCATTCAACCTACTGCACACAAGCTAATTTTAAACTGCAGTACAACACATTAATTTCGGGGCGCGAGTTGGCTTTGGGGAGAGTTGACTGGTACCCCCAGTGCTGCCTCCATCGATTCAGGGGCAGTCACTCGATGCAATAAAACAGTGCAGGGTTGCCCTTTCTTGACTAGTCTGAATGACGCTAACGTAATTACTGCTTGACCATGGCGAGCCAGTGTTTGCCAAGTCAGAGGGCCAGGGGGGCGCACTCAGTCAGTTAGGCGATAGAACAACGCGTGGTTGCTCTCCCTTTTTATCTCGCGTGATGAGGAGAGATTGCCAACTCGTTTTTTGGTTACGTCTTTTTTCCAACTATTATCTGTCAAACATGTTGTATGTGAACAAGAAAGAGGTGGTCAATTTGGTTTCCATTGGTATCATGAAGACATCAGATGTATGAAGGTACGAAAACGTTTTCTTTAAAAAAAATTGGTGTTCGTTTTGTAAGCCTCGATTTTCTTGAATAAAAATAGCCTAGTTAATAATTTTCATTTGTTTTATCGTGTGTTATTTTAATATTAATAATTTCATGTGCACAATGTTTGTACCAAAAACAATGTTCGAACGTTTTATTAAAAAATAGTTAAGAAACAAAAACAAAAAAACAAAACATATAATGTATCAGATCAAATCATTGTGTCGTTACAATTTATTCAGTTATTTTTTAATGTATGTAATCATTCATTTATCTATGCATTTATGTATTCATTTATTTGTTTATTTATGTGTCTGAGTGTTTTTAGGATAAAGTCATAACAAAACTTGTCATCCGATAGTACTTGTATTATTGTACTCTCTCTCTCTCTCTCTCTCTCTCTCTCTCTCTCTCTCTCTCTCTCTCTCTCTCTCTCTCTCTCTCTCTCTCTCTCTCTCTCTCTCTCTCTCTCTCTCTCTCTCTCTCTCTCTCTCTCTCTCTCATTTTCACTCTCTCTCTCTTTCTCTCTCTCTCTCTGACTGTAAAAAAGCACTGATGCTTATATAATTATCTCATTACCATATATAAATAAACATTCGTTCGTTCATTCGTTCTCTCTCTATCTCCTACACACACATGTTAGCACGCACGTACATGCATACACACAGACACACAGACACACAGACACACACACACACACACACACACGCACGCACGCACGCACGCGCGCGCGCGCGCGCGAGCGAGCGAGCGAGTGAGAGAGAGAGAGAGAGAGAGAGAGAGAGAGAGAGAGAGAGAGAGAGAGAGAGAGAGAGAGAGAGACTCATTTACACACACACACACACACACACACACACACACACACACACACACACACACACACACACACACACACACACACACACACACAACAAACAAACACACATACACACACACACACACACACACAAACAAACACACACACACACACACACACAAACACACACACACACACACAAACACACACGCATACACACACACACACACACACACACACACACACACACACACACGCACGCACGCACGCACGCACGCACGCACGCACGCACACGCACGCACACGCACACGCACACGCACACACACTACCAAAAAAAAAGCCAACAACAGAAAATGATATTTAATAACATCTTACTGTTTGGCAACTACAGCTTATTTAATGAGGTTAATCTTTCCATTGCAGAAGGAAGAGAGGAGCCAGCACCGCTATGATCCCTTTTCATTTTAAGCACAGCAAAATGGGATCTATGGAGGTACATACGAAGAGCAGAACCCTTGCTGGCATTGCTGGTGCTTTGCTGGTAAGTACTGTGCTGTACTCTTCTATTTTAGTGGCTAATAGAAAGTATACTGCTCAAAATTTGCTAAGGGTAAAATCTTTAAAAGCATACAAAATTATCAAAGATAAACATAAAAGCATTACTTTGTTCTTGT
>CM065694.1:36929097-36934097 GCA_017654935.2 Phymorhynchus buccinoides
CGACACCATGGGTTACTGCCGAACTTAGCACGATGAAGGTGTCTTCGCAAACGATGCGATTCTTTGCCAGTTTTTCCTGGTGAATGGACCATATGATGGGCCTGGGAACGCCTGAAGACTGCGTGTGTCCCTACCTGCCCGGCATGAGCTGTCATCTGGCTCCGTTCGACACCATGGGTTACTACTGCCGAACGTTGCATGATGAAGATGGGGTCTTCTAAAACGAGATGCGATTCTTTGTCAGCCTTTGCTGGTGAATTGACCATGTGCATGAGAATGCCTGAAGACTGCATTGTGTAGGCCTACTTGACTGACTGGCATGAGCTGTGGTCTGGCTCAGTTTGACATCATGGGTTACTGCCGAACTTAGCACGATGAAGAAGGGGTCTTCTAAGACAATGTGATTGAAAAGTCATAGTAAAGTGACGAAGGATTGATGTGATATACCTATGACATGCTTGTGTCTTATGTTGAAATAAGGTTTGTCTGTGTATAATTATGTTCTGCGCGTTTTCGGAATGCTGTACAATTCCAGAATTGGACGGGACAAAGTGAGAATTCCAACTTTGCGCAGCCGATTCTAGAATTGCCCCCCTTTCACAGACAACTCTGCCCACCTTGAGTGAGTCTCTCTTCCTATGGCGATACAGGTCCATGAATAGTTCCCACGCCTTCTGGAATTTCTGTGCTAGAAACCTGTTATAATCTATCACTCTGTGTTACAATTCTTTTGCTATTTATGTCTGACCTATTGGCCCATTTACTTGCCTTAAAAATCATAACACTCCCCTGCCAGCTTCAGAAGGTGTGGGCAGCATGTAGTGGGGAAACCCAAAAAGAAACAATCTTATCGTATTTGTCCTTTCAAATGAGTTTTGAGTTTGACGCCTGAGCAGCTTTCTTCGTTATTTCTTTTATTTTAGCCCGATGGGCCAGCTCGTCGCAATCTGACATTTTTCGTTTTTGAATAGCGCCGCTTTGCTTTTCAGTGGGAATTCCAACTTTGTACCGCATTCCGAAAACGCGCAGAACATAGTAAACGCGCAGAACACACCAACGAGCGTTTCTGGCTGACCCAAGGGAGATTACTCTACTGGCTTATGTTACTTCCCTTTGTTAAATAGAAGGCATAATCGGGGGAGTGGGGGAGAGAGAGAGAGAGAGAGAGAGAGAGAGAGAGAGAGAGAGAGAGAGAGAGAGAGAGAGAGAGAGAGAGAGAGTCAAGTCCAGTATAAATTCGATGGCTTGGAGTCAAAACGGACTATCCTTAGATAGTCCATTGACATATTATTGAACTTATTACGAAAACTATTAACTTGTATAAAAAAAAGACTGATGAAATATAAAAGGCAAAACCCGCTTTTTATATTTCTGCAGTCATTGTTTGATACAAGTTATTAGTTTTTAAAATAAATCCAATAATACGCCAAAGGACTTTCTAAAGATAGTCCGTTTTCACTCCAAGCTATCGAATGTATTAATTGTTAGGTCATGCCCATACATAATATATACATAAGAAGTACGTACAAGCCAGTACACCACTCGCAGTGGTTCCCACACTTATGTAAAACAAAATGACATGCACTTGTACTTTATTAGTGTAATATAGTCTGACAAAAGTGAGTCACGGATAGAGAGAGAGAGAGAGAGAGAGAGAGAGAGAGAGAGAGAGAGAGAGAGAGAGAGAGAGAGAAGAGAGAGAGAGAGAGAGAGAGAGAGAGAGAGAGAGAGAGAGAGAGAGAGAGAGAGAGAGAGAGAGAGAGAGAGAGAGAGAGAGAGAGAGAGAGAGAGAGAGAGAGAGAGAGTGTCTCCGGTTGGAAGGGAAAGAAAGGAAAAAGAAAAACATGACGACAACATAGAATTAGAGCACAAAATCGAACACAATTCAAATTCCTCCTTGATAAATACAGCAACATCCCAATCCTGCAATATGAGCATGACTAAAAGGCAGATTTGCCAAAAACAAAATATAAAAACCTCTCAGCTGTGCAAAAGTTCAAACAAAAATGAAAAGACAGTGAAGAGGCCGCGAGGCCTAATGTCCCAACTACCTGACCTGACCTGACCTGGTTTGTGTGTTATAGTAAAGCATGATGTGAAAATGCAATGTTGATGTCAGTGTGTTATAGTAAAGTATGATGTGAAAATGCAATGTTGATGTCAGTGTGTTATAGTAAAGTATGATGTGAAAATGCAATGTTGATGTCAGTGTGTTATAGTAAAGTATGATGTGAAAATGCAATGTTGATGTCAGTGTGTTATAGTAACGTATGATGTGAAAATGCAATGTTGATGTCAGTGTGTTATAGTAAAGTATGACGCGAAAATGCAATGTTGATGCCAGTGTGTTATAGTAAAGTATGATGTGAAAATGTAATGTTGATGTCAGTGTGTTATAGTAAAGTATGATGTGAAAATGCAATGTTGATGTCAGTGTGTTATAGTAAAGTATGATGTGAAAATGCAATGTTGATGTCAGTGTGTTATAGTAAAGCATGATGTGAAAATGCAATGTTGATGTCAGTGTGTTATAGTAAAGTATGATGTGAAAATGCAATGTTGATGTCAGTGTGTTATAGTAAAGTATGATGTGAAAATGCAATGTTGATGTCAGTGTGTTATAGTAAAGCATGACGTGAAAATGCAATGTTGATGTCAGTGTGTTATAGTAAAGCATGATGTGAAAATGCAATGTTGATGTCAGTGTGTTATAGTAAAGCATGATGTGAAAATGCAATGTTGATGTCAGTGTGTTATAGTAAAGTATGACGTGAAAATGCAATGTTGATGTCAGTGTGTTATAGTAAAGCATGATGTGAAAATGCAATGTTGATGTCAGTGTGTTATAGTAAAGCATGATGTGAAAATGCAATGTTGATGTCAGTGTGTTATAGTAAAGCATGATGTGAAAATGCAATGTTGATGTCAGTGTGTTATAGTAAAGTATGATGTGAAAATGCAATGTTGATGTCAGTGTGTTATAGTAAAGTATGATGTGAAAATGCAATGTTGATGTCAGTGTGTTATAGTAAAGTATGATGTGAAAATGCAATGTTGATGTCAGTGTGTTATAGTATGATGTGAACATGCAATGTTGATGTCAGTGTGTTATAGTAAAGCATGATGTGAAAATGCAATGTTGATGTCAGTGTGTTATAGTATGATGTGAAAATGCAATGTTGATGTCAGTGTGTTATATTATAGTAAAGTATGATGTGAAAATGCAATGTTGATGTCAGTGTGTTATAGTAATAATAATAATAATAATAAATAAAGCTTCTATAGCGCTCTTCGATGATAAAAAATCATCCTCAGAGCGCTTTACAATATTACGAGAGGGGGAAAACCCCCCAAAAAACAACAACAACCAACTCACGCCGTTCATCCCACGGATGTAGTATTTCACATACACATTATTGACACAAATTCAAAGAAGGGGATTTTAAAAAATAAAAATAAAAATCAAGGCATGGACAAACAGACCCACACACACCTCACCCTTTCAACACGCACGCCATTTATGCACTCACAAATTCTCGGGGAGGGAGAGGGGGGGTGTCATACGAGCTCACAAATTCCCAAAACAATATGTGAATGTAAAACAATATTACGAGAAAGGCAGAGAGAGCGAAGGAGAGGGGGGGGGGGGGGGGGGGGGGGGGGGGGGCGGGGGGGGGGACAGAGGGGGGGGGGATGAAAGGGCATAGGGGGGGGGGGAGTGGGGAGAAAGAAAGATGGAGAAAGAGAGAGGGAGAGACAGAGAGAAAGAACACACACACACACACACACACACACACACACACACATATATATATATATATATATATATATATATATATATATATATATATATACACATATATATATATACACGCACACGCACGCGCACACACACAGAGGCACACTTTACACGGGGTTTGTGTGTGAGATTGAAATTGAAATTATGAAGGGGAAAGGAACTTTTTGAACAGATGAGTCTTAAGGCCAGACTTGAATGCAGACAGGGACAGAGCAGACCGGAGGTAGAAGGGGAGCGAATTCCAGATGGTGGGTACTTGATAGCTGAAAGAGCGGTGACCAAAGGACTTAAGTTTCATGCGGGGGACTTTGAGGAGTTTCTCGCTGCTAGAACGGAGAGTGCGGGATGGTTGATAGGTGATGAGATGGTTGGACAGGTATGTTGGCAAAGTGTTTTGAAAATGGCGGAAAGCGAGGATTGCTAGTTTGTACTCAATGCGAGCATGAATTGGCAGCCAGTGTAGTTTGATCAGAAGGGGGGTGACATGGGTTCTTTTTGATTTCCTCAGGACGAGTCTGGCTGCATTGTTTTGTATTCTTTGGAGACGATTGATTTGAACTGCGGGGAGTCCGGCAAGAGTTGCATTGCAATAGTCAAGTTTGGAAAAGACCAACGAACATACTAGTTGAGTAGCGGCTTTTTCAGAGAGTGAAGGACGGATTGAAGCAATCTGTCTCAGAGCGAGGTAGGCGGAACGGCACAAGTGGCTGATCTGGGTGTCCATGGACAAAGAACTGTCCAAATGGACACCCAGATCCTTCACGCTGTCTTTAGTATGTCTGTAAAGTATGATGTGAAAATGCAATGTTGATGCCAGTGTGTTATAGTAAAGCATGATGTGAAAATGCAATGTTGATGTCAGTGTGTTATAGTAAAGCATGATGTGAAAATGCAATGTTGATGTCAGTGTGTTATATTATAGTAAAGTATGATGTGAAAATGCAATGTTGATGTCAGTGTGTTATATTATAGTAAAGTATGATGTGAAAATGCAATGTTGATGTCAGTGTGTTATAGTAAAGTATGACGTGAAAATGCAATGTTGATGTCAGTGTGTTATAGTAAAGTATGATGTGAAAATGCAATGTTGATGTCAGTGTGTTATAGTAAACTATGATGTGAAAATGCAATGTTGATGTCAGTGTGTTATAGTAAAGCATGATGTGAAAATGCAATGTTGATGTCAGTGTGTTATAGTAAA
>CM065694.1:36939097-36973802 GCA_017654935.2 Phymorhynchus buccinoides
CGGGCATTGCAGCCAGTATTGTTCCCAACATCTTTGTATTTACAAATGTCCCATATGTGTCTATGACCGAGAGGACGTAAAACATCATTTTCATCGAAGAAGAAGAAGAAGAAAAAGGAACAAATTATGAAAATTATGAAAGAAGAAGAAGAAATTATGAAAGGAAAATAAGAGAAGGAAAGACAAGCTATCAAGCAGCATAGACATACTCAGTAACATTTAAAGTTAAAATTACGTTATTATCTCAACAAGAGAAATGGTGCTCTCGTGATACAACGCGGGCAACAGAACACAAAAATGTCCATGCATTAAGTTCATCTTTCTAATAAAACAAAAGCGTTCTTCATACTCAACGAACGCCCGCCTGCTGCCCCCCCCCCTCCCCCGCTTACTCATCCCCTTCAATCCGCCCCTCCCCTCTACTTAGGCAAACATGTGTGTGCTATGATACTACCAGACACGTTTTAAGACCACATGCTTTGTATACACACGCAAAATAATATTTTTAACATACTTCCTGTATTTGAATGTCTAACTACATAGACACTGGCTTTAACTACGAAAACTGAATTCATATGTGAAAAAGGGATAAAAGGAAACTCTTATCAATTGTCTAAAACTAAAGTATGGAAGCAAACATCTCATCAAAGACACAAAGAACAGTCAAAATAGTAGTAAACGGTTTCATTTAGTTTCACCACAGATTCCCAAAACCTTCATAGACACCCCAGGCAGGACAACGAAGAACTCAAACGAAACTGTTCAGATTGTTCAGCGACAAGAGAACGTGATCAAGAGAAAGGGTCAAGCTTCCAAGCTCTTGATCAGCTTCTGCATCTCCTCTGGAATCGTGGCCCTCCATCTCATCAGCAGCAGCAGCATGATCACACCCTCTGCTACGCCCTCTCCTCTCTGGATCCCAATCCCGGTCATCCTCGGGCTCTTCGGATTCCAGGCGTTCTCCTTCCAGACCTTCTTCCATGGGAGGACCTAGTAACGGTTCGCGGTGCCTCAGCAGGTCTTCTTCGCTGATCTCAGGCACCTCGAAGGCCTGGCTCCATTTTTCCTTGATTAGGACAACTCCCTGGTTGTCCTCCACCAGGAATCTCTTGATGGGAATGACCGGGAACTCCAGGCCATCGTCCACAGAGCGCACCAGGATGCCCCAGTAGGAGCCGCACTTCCTGCAGTGGAACTTGCCTGTCCTGGGGATCTTGTGGTCATAGACCTTGTCTTCTGAAGAGTGTTCGTCGTCCCTTCTCTCATATCTGCAACAGTAGGGTCGTAAATATTTTGAAAATAATGGTGTTCCTTTTTATTACTATTGTTACTTTTATGGATTATTTTGGTGATTTACGGCCTTGGTGATAATGATAATGGTTCTGGTGGTTTGGGTGTTAATGATGATGACGACAATAACGACAAAATTGAATGACAATGATGATCTTGATGATGATGATGAAGATGACCATGATTATCTTGATGATGACGACGATGATAATGACGACGACTACGACGATGATGATGTGGACGGATGACACCTACTTGTTGCTGAACTCAGCACCGATGACCACTCGGTTTGTTCTTCTCAGGATTCGGATGTCTTCTGACGTGCAGGCCGGAAAGAGGCATTTCCGGCACAACAGTCGGTACATTCCGGGATCGAGACGCTGCTGGAGACGTTTTCTCTCATCCACATCCTGAAACAATGAGACGAAAGAAAGAAAGAAGTGATTATGAGAATGTCGATGAGGATGGTGGCGAGGCTAGAGTCGTGGTGAAGAATACAATGGTAAAAATAGTGGTGATGGTGGTGGTGGTACTCTACAGGGTGTGGTGAAAATATAGGAAATAATGTAGCTGGCATGTAATTCCCAGATTGTTGCTGTTGCGATAGTTCCTTCTAGGAAACACAAATGAAAAATGATACCACCTTCTGGTATGTAGACTTTGAAACATACCTGTGTCCACTGGTGGTTGAAAGCCTCTCTCTGCATACTAAGGATGGCCTCACAGGACCAGAAGAATTATCGGGAGAAAGCCGGAATGTGCTATCGACCTTCATCATTGGTAGGGGTATAAAAATTGGGTTTTAAGTCATATGTTCCCACATTTGTACTTGTCATAAGCGCTTAAGATTGTGTGTGGTTGTGTGTGGTTGTGTATCCCCTAGATTAGAAGACATCTGAGTATAAAGTATTGGCGTGCTGACCTTGACCTTGAAGTGTGACCTTGAAAACCGAAATTTCCTTCTTTGCGCTACATATTTCTTGTTCTTTTTGTGAAATGAAAAATGATAAAACCTGGTGGTATGTGACCTTCGGAAATGTACCTTCCTCCACCGGTTGTTCCAAGCCTCTCTCTGCATCCTGAGAATGGCCTCGCGGTGTGTCTTGGGGTCGAGGTCCACTGCTTGCTGGATCTTTACCACGGCCTCCCGCATGGCCATCTCGCTCTCCATGTTCTCCTGCTCCTTGTTCTTGGTGTTCTGGTTCCCCAGCACGCTGTACTGGGAGTTCTCGTGTCGGGCACGCCCTGGAAACCAAGGAGAGTGTATCCAACCAACATACAATTTGGGAATGAAGCAAACAGTTTTTATTGTTGTTGTTGTCGTAGTTGTTGCTGCAGTTGTGGATTGTTTGACATAAACAGGTCCCTAATTAACCTTTGTGTTTAAAAAAAAAAAAAGTAACTGATTGCTATGAAGTAGAATACAGTAGAACCTCCCTTTCAAGACCTTGTAAAATCATCCAAGGTGGGCAGGAGTTGCTTAAGGGAGGTAATTTTGATATTTACAGAGAATGTCTCAGAGAAGGAGGCCTAGATCTTAAGTGGGAGGGAGTCTTATAAGGACCTTCCCCAACGCCAATTGTCCTAAACTCCCTTTAGCCGAGAGAATTGGGATGTATCCTGGGGAAGGCTTCTCTACAATAAATATTTTTATCCAAGCCCGTCAGAATAGCTAGCAGCTGCCAAATCTGTATGTGGCAGTCATATTCGGAAACGACAGACAGGCATACTATATACTAAATGACTGGTTCAGTGTAAGTCATAAGTTTCTTTTATTGTTCATTGGCATTGTACAACGCACATAGAAACTTGTGTTCCACCGTGTAAAATAAGATGAGATATATCAAAATCAAAATATTAAATAAAAACATGAAACATAAATTTACATTAAAATAAATATGTAACTCTTCACACCACATCCAATCATTCATCTGCTCTCCGTTACCTTACTCGCCCACAACCACTTCTGCCTTCATTGGATTTTTTCCTTTCTTTTCTATTTTCCCTTTTTTTAACCTTCGTTCTTGTTCCCTTTTTTTCTTTCTTTTTTTCTCCTTTTTTAAAGTAGTCTATTTACCCCGCTCTCTTTCATCCTATAGTCTGTGTGACTGACTAAGATGGACATTTCCAAGAGCCTTATTAAGTGTTGTTGTTTGACACAAAAATGACTGGGTTTCTGTGTGACCTAGTGTTTGGTGTACTGACACATTCATACTGTGTGAAGCTAGAGAGAGAGAGAGAGAGAGAGAGAGAGAGATGCGAATGCGAATGCGAATGCGAATGGTTTATTCAAAAGGCCTTGGCCACATTTGAAGGGGGGAAACATGAACATTCAAACAATACATTCATCTAATTTATATATATATCTCTGATCTTAAATGCATGATAAAGAAAAATAGCAAAACATTTTATAACATTTTCATTGCTAGAGGAGAGTAGCATTATAAGCTTAAAGAGACAGGGATTACGAATGAACTTAGCAGGAATAAGTTTTCTTCTGAGATCATCATATAATGAACAGGTGAATACAAAATGAACTTCATCTTCAATTACATTGCGACAATAAGGACATAATAACTCAATTTCTTTATGAACCCTGTAACCCTGTAAGAGAGAGAGAGAGAGAGAGAGAGAGAGAGAGAGAGAGAGAGAGAGAGAGAGAGAGTATGTGCGTGTGTGTGTGTGTGTGTGTATATGTGTGTGTGTGTGTGTACGTGTGTGTGTGCGTGCGCGCGAGCGCGTGTGTGTGTATAAAGTAATACAGACTTCAGAACGACTTGTCTTGAAAGAATAATGAGCTACACGTTTCTTCAACATGACTGATGGGGCCCAAAACAGCGTATCAGTTCTGGATTGGGCGACGCAGAACATGGCTGGAGTGAATTAGGAATTCCTAGTCTGAGTAAATGAATCAAAGAAGGCAGAACAGAATGTCAAATTAGCTAATAATTAGAAGAATGAAGTAGAGTCTTAGTTGCTTGATCGCTGAAGTTTACATGAAATAATCATTTACATATAAAAAATGATAAATATAACGGCTGAATTTTTTTTTCACGATGCGTCCTTTACAATATAAAATGTTGCTTTATTAATAATACTAGCGAGTAAACCCAGCTTTGCCCGGACACCCCCCTGCCCCCCACCCCACCCACCCACCCCAAAAAGAGTATGGGGGACACCCCAAAAAGAAGAAAAAGAGATTAAAAAAAAAAAGGTATCCAGTGGAGAGTCGAACTCAGAGCCTTACAAATGCCCTAACAAATGAGCTATCACAGCGCCGTGAGAAGTAGAGTACAAATATCGTTTTAAAAAGGGAGATATCAAAAGAGGAGATAATGAAGAGGTGGGAGCAAAGTGAAGTCAGTGTTGCCGATTAAGTGTAGAAATTAATTAATTACGTTAATTATGCCTCCTATTTTTTCGGCAGTGTGTTCATTTCGATATTCTGAAAATTTGTTGGCGATCAGAGAAAGCTAAATAATGGTTTTATCATGCACACACAGACAGACAAACACGCACACACACGGTGTTCGATTATTAATAGAGAAGATTTGTTGAATCTAAGGACACTTAATAATGTGTTTTTTATATTTACAAGACAGACAGACACACATTGTGGCAGAGAGAGAGAGAGAGAGAGAGAGAGAGAGAGAGAGAGAGAGAGAGAGAGAGAGAGAGAGAGAGAGAGAGAGAGAGAGAGAGAGAGAGAGACTGACACTAACACAGGTTTATTTGTGAAGGCCATCGACCCGTACACAAAGTTTCTACCCTCCCCATTCCCATCCCTGCCCGTCCCCACCCTTCCCTACCTTTTGCCCACCCGCAATTCAAGACAAAAATAAATAAGTCTATAAGTACAGAAATAAATAAAAGAATGAAAATGATAAACAAATTAAAATATGCAAATGCGCCTTCCAACAATAAACACAACATAAGTGTTGCATATTGGTCCTAGGTCTACAGCAAAAAGACAACATGTGCATAGAAAATTAGGATAAATCTCGATGCATACATAAATATAAATACACCAATGGGTCTGTTCTCGACTTGCTATAACAACTGACGATATATTATTACAGTACAGCATTACACGATGTTCAACTGTTCCTCTCGCTTCTTGAAGGCGTAGTAGATATACATGGCACGTTTTCTGTTAAGATCAACATCTTGCATAGACAACAAATGACTAATATTATGATTTGATACACTTTTTAATGGCTGCCTAAGATATTTGCCTCTAGCTTCAGTGTACATAGGACAATGAAAGAGAAAGTGATCTTCGTTTTCTAATAAACTGGGGCAAAAAGCGCAATCGGTGGAGTGAGAGGGAGAGAGAGAGAGAGAGAGAGAGAGAGAGAGAGAGAGAGAGAGAGGGAGAGAGAGAGAGAGAGAGAGAGAGAGAGAGAGAGAGAGAGAGAGAGAGAGAGAGAGAGGGGGGTTGGAGGGTTACCTCGTATCTGAATCATGGACACCATGCTGGCTTCATAAAGATACCGCATGACGAAGTTGCAGGCCTTGAAATCCAACCCCTCTTCTGCGGCAGAGGTGCAGATGACCACCTTGATGGCGCCATTGTTGAATTTGGATATCACTTTATTCACTTCGCTCTTTGTCATTCCTGGAAAGGAATAACAGTATTAAGTTAATGTTAACAAAGATAAAAGCCCATTTATTCGTATTATCTTCTATTGCAAATAAAAATTAAATAACACAAGACACAAGGAATGCTGAACGCTGCAGTCTCCATGATCACACCCTTGAAAGAGTGTAATAATATATCGTTACGAATGTTCCTGTGTATTCGTCACGCTTTGTTTCGCTCTGCATTGAACCTTCTCCAGGTCAGAGATCAGCCTGTCAGTGTACGGGTCCCAAACTGAGCTCCAATGTGTCTTTTTGGGTCACTTCGAAAAATCCGTTCAAAAAGACTAGTGGGTGCTTTCCCTTGCTGTAAGAACCAAAAACGGACCACTGAGAGTCAGGAAAAGGAAGCACTAACATAGTATATTGCATTGTGGGTAGGGAGAAAGTGAAAGTGAATGTACTAGACCTGACGTTCAGCGGGCGCAATCGGCGCATACAGGCTGCATGGGTTGACAAAATTCGGGCAGCTTCAGCGTTTGTAGTAGAGAGAGGGTTAAGCAGAACCCTGAAGGTGTGATCACTCTTAGCTTATTACTTGTGGCGGTGCCATAGCCGATGAGGCTTAACCGAGGCGTGGTTACAGCTACACATATCTGCATTGTTAAACAATCGGGACTTTACTGATGTTGCACTGCAGAGGGTGTAAAATCCTATTTCGTGTGATCCACTGCTACCAAGGAACTTGCATACAAAAGCCATTATCAGACTCATTGTGGAGCTCAGTTTGGGACCCGTACACTGACAGGCTGATCTCTGACCTGGAGAAGGTTCAATGCAGAGCGAAACAAAGCGTGACGAATACACAGAGGAACACATCCAGGGTCAACACCATGCTCCACCAGCTACAATGACCAACACTGGCTGAGTGCCGCCGTGCATCCAGGTTCACCATGATGTGTAAGATCACGAATTGACTGGCCTGTGTGAAGTGCAGCGCCCTCAAACCTCTACTCTCTAGAAGAACCACATTATGCAGTTCCAAAGGATTCCCTCCAGAATCCAGAAAGGATTACTGTAACAACTCCTTTTCCCCCAGAACCGTTCGCGACTGGAACTCCCTGCCACCAGAAACCGTCCAGTCCCCCACGCTCAGCTCCTTCACCTCGAAGGTGCTGAAGCTCTCTGCATAAATACAATTTTTTCCCATGTGGGGCCGGGTGTTCTCGGACTAGCCAAGGGTGCTCGGCCATACATGCCTTCTTATCTATCTAGCTTTGTTTTTTTTTCCTGCACAGCATAATTCTATTGAACCCCAGTATATGTCAACAATTGCCGGTTACAGCAGGTGGACATTATTAGAAGAAGAAAATGAAGAAGGAAAGTGTGTAATGGTGGGTTGAACACATTATAACACATAAGCCGAGAAAGCACAGAGAGCGTGCAATCACTCGGGAAAGGACAATGGTATTGTGATGCTAATATAATGATCACACCACCTTTAAACGTCTTAACGGTGTTGCTTTGTGGAAATGTAATAATGACAATAAAGTTATGATTAGGCCTACTGTGTGCATCAAAATGGGTGACATGAAATACGATACATGGGTCAACGTGAGTCATTGTCTGCTAAAATTTAAGCTTACAAAAACTGCAATACAATAAAGTGTTCAATAAATTTTATGTAAATTCTTAGGTAATTTAATATCACAGAAAGTAACATTTTACCAAATTATTGAACAAGTTACCAACATAATACGTAGCATATTTCCAATGACTATTACCTCCGTTTTTGACACTTGCATTGACACCAGTTATACGGTCGGGTTTCAGGTGCTTCAGTTTGGGATGTCGCCTCATCCACCGCAGCAAGGCTTTTGAGAGGTCCAGTGTCCTCACGAAGATCATGCCTCGTATGTGATCCAGCTGTTCCAACTCACTGCCCAAGGAAGTATCGCACAGATCCAAATAATCCACCGTTGATGTTACCTCCGAGTCATCTTCATGGTTATCCGCACATTCTTCTGTGTCTTCATCTTCAGTATGAAAACCTGCATCTTCCAGTTTGGAGACTTCGCTACCGTCAGAAGCAATCTGCTTTATCAGGGTCTCAGGCGATGAATCAAGGCTTTCAGGTGCTTCATCGATCGTGTTCTGGACCTGCGGTTCATCACCGTTCTGGACCTGCGGTTCATCACCGTTCTTGGGAGAATTCAGCAGGAGGTTTTCCAGTTGCTGTAGATTGGGATTCTGACAGGCCTTGTTCTGGCACTGCATCATGATGGAAGGCATCTCAGAAGTGGAGGAGTTGCTGGTGTACTTGTCGATAATAGTGAAGAGGTTTTGATCCACGGACATGGGGGAGTCATCAGGTCCTGTGGGTTTCTCCAGGCGAAGGATGTCCACCTCTTCTTTCAAGAGCCCCAGAGCACCAGGAGAATCACAGTCTTCGTTCAGCATCAAACATCTCTGGCACAGCTGAAAATACCAGCAAACAGAACATTGAATGAATAATGAATGAACGTCCTGTCATGTTATGATGTAATTGAACACAGTATGACTACTATCTGGCAGTCATGGTCGGAAGCGACTGGTTGGCATGTCATAGGAGTTAAACTAGGGCCTACTTACTCTCAACAGGTCAATGTGTGTGGTGAGGGCATAGAACGCTTTAGGTTGGTCGACCTGCTTGATGCTTTTCTCCAAGTTACTGAGCCACTGTGTGTAGCAGTCGCCTCCCCGCTGATCCTCAGGGGCTGTCAGCTCTCTCCGCAGCAAATCTTCCGACTCACTAGGTGATTTGGAGATCAAGTCTGTTTGCAAAACAAACAAGCATCTGATCAACATGAATACTTAATTATACCAGTGATGATTGTAGGCTAAAGAAACAATGACAACGACATGATGGGTGGTGAATGAATTTGTTAATTAATGAGTTTTTGTTTATTATAACATCACACAGAAACACATGCGCGCGCACAGCCTATGCACGCACGCGTGCACACACACACACACACAACTGCACACCCACCCACGCACCCACACCCACGCACGCACAGTGAGTTTCCTTTTCATAGGGGCCTACACAAATGCTTCATCGTTATTTGGTATTTAATTGTTTGCATGCTTTTTTTGTTTATAGATGAATTGATGAAAAAAGCATGTCCATCTTTTTTACTTTGACACACACAGGCGCGCGCACGCGCACACACACACACACACACTCTCTCTCTCTCTCTCATTCACTCACACACTTACCTACTCAATCAATCCATAACCAATTGCAAAATTAGCCAAGAATGAGCATACAAAAAGAAGAACAACTACAATGTTATTCATAATACAGCAAAACCCGGTTATAAGACAATCAAATGGAGATATTTTTTTGTTTTCTTATATCCGGGTTTTCTTCTATCCGAAACTCGGATATAAGAAAACATTTTGATTTTTTTTCTTATAACCGAGTTGAATGGGAAAAAAGGGAAAAAATAAAATAGAAAAAGAGAAAAAAATAAAATAAAAGACAAACAGAAACATAAAACGAAGAGAAAATGCTTTTACCTAATTTGGTGCATGAAAAAAAGGGAAAAAATGCAAAACAAAGGAGGAAAAAAAGAAAGAACGGAACAGAAAATTAAAAACAAAAATGAAGGCAGACGTGGAGTGAGTTGCATGATGAGCGAGCAAGATAGCGGAGAGCAGATGAATGGTTGGGTGTGGTGGTGTGAGAGTAACATATTTGTTTAAATGTAAATTTCTGTTTCTTGTTTTTAATCAATATTCTAATTTGGATGTAGGCCTATAACTTATTTTACACAGTGGAAGACCATTTTGTGTTTGCGTTTGTACAATGCCAATGGACAATAAAGAAACTTGCGACCTATGATTCACATGATGTTTTACATCACAAAATCAAAATACAGCAAAACCCGGTTATAAGAAAATCGAAGGGAGATGATTTTTTGCTTATTACCATATCCCAGTTTTCTTATATCCGAAACTCGGAAATAAGAAAACATTTTGAAGGTTTTTTTCTTATAGCTAAATTGAATGGGGAAAAGGGAAAAGAGAAAATAAAAATAAAATAAAAGAAAGACAGAAAAACAAAACGAAGAGAAAATTATTTTTCCTAATTTGATGCATGTCTTACATCATAAAATCAAAATAGTCTACTAAGAAGATTTAAAGGTGCCTACAACCACACAACTAACAAGCTTTTTTTTCTTCTTTTTACTGTTATCAAATACGTACCCATTCACCTTTCTTGTACTGAATTATTACCATTTACTGTCCACCCATGCAGCTTTTCATCAATCGTTAGCTTTTATTTATGTGGACTTTCATCCACATATTCAGTTATTTGTATTTATCTTCTTAAAGAAATGGATTGCTTTTTCCTCTCTGCCATTGCTGCTGAAAATAAAAGGATGGACAGTCTCTCTACCACCAACACAAAAGTACAGGCACTCATATTTTTTCTTCTGCTCAACATTTATTTTGCACAGAATACTGAAGGAAAGTATGGAATAAAGGAACAAAAACAACTCAATTAGTCTTGCAATCAAGTGCCTGTACTGTTTAGACTGTCTCTGACGCAACTGGTATGAGGTAAACTTTCCCTTTTTGGAACACTTCAATTTTCTCGGAACATCCTTTCAGTTCAGGTCCAACTCACTTTTAAAGACACACTGACCCAACACGATTAAGTCCCTTGTTTTTCTGGGTAGCTGTGACCCACATACAAATTCCCCAAACTTCAAATTGAGGCTGCTCTTTAAAAATGTTTTGTTTTCAATTTGGGGGCATTCATATGGGAGTCAAACCTGGTCAAAACAAGATTTGGTACCAGCTATAAGAGGGAAAACATGTGGAACCCGTGATTTTGACACGTGATCTGGTGGGTCTTTAAGAAAATGTTGTCAATGGTAATTCGCTTATAAGAAAATGAACTGCAAACCAACTCTCTTGTATGACATAATTTTCTTATATCCAAGTTTCCATTGCGGATGGGAGAAGGAATTTGCTTGCTTATAACCGAGTTTTCTTATAAGCGAGTTTCTTATATCCGAGTTTTGATCATAGACAAGAAAGAAGTTCGGCAGGGAAAGTTTTTTTGCTTCATTATATTATAAAGCGAGTTTCTTATAAGCGGATCCAGCTGCATCTTTCTTTATTAAGGTAGGCTACTCTAGTCTCACTAGACTAACACAAAAGCACAGGCATTCATATTTTTTCTTCTGCTCATCATTTATTTTGTACAGAATACTGAAGGAAAGTATGAAATTTTAGGAACAAAAATAACTCATTTAGTCTTGCAATCAAGTGCCTGTATCGGTTAGCATTCATATTTTTTCTTCTGCTCATCATTTACTGTGTACAGAATACTGAAGGAAAGTATGAAATTTAAGGAACAAAAATAACTCAGTCTTGCAATCAAATGCCTGTACCAGTTAGAGTGTCTGTGAATTAGCTGCTCTGACGTAACTTTTCCTTTTTGTTTTGTTGGAACGACTGCATTTTTTGGAACATCCTTTCAGTTCATGCCCTAATTAAAAAACATTCGCTTATAAGAAAATCAAACGCGCTTATATAAGAAAATGAACTGCAAACCAACTCCCTTGTATGAAATCATTTTCTTATATCCGAGTTTACATCGCGGATGGGAGAACGAATTTGCTTGATTAGAACCGAGTTTTGTATTGGCATAAATGTGTATGCACACGTGTATGTGTGTGTGTGTTGATGTATGTGTAGGTGTGCATCTGAGAGAAAGAGAGAATCTGAGGGAGAGACTGATACATGATGATGTAATTTGTCCATTCGATGTGCATGCTTTCGTTGTTGTTGGATTGTGTCTTGTGCAAAACCAAAACGATTTCCTTTGTATTACGGTGCATCATAATCATAATCATCTTCCTTATCACCAAGATCGCCATCGTTGTAAAGCTATCGTCTTCTTTTTTATCAAACCATGTGAGAAGTTAATTATTTGCTTAACCATTCTCAGCATAATGATAGAGGAGTTCGGAAAGAAAAGAGAAGGGATTAGGAAGGGGAATAGAAGTAGGACAAAGAGGTACGAAAAGAAGAACAAGAACAAGAAGAAAAAGAACAAGAAGAACCAGAAGAACAAGAACAAGAAGAACAAGAACAAGATCAGAACAAGAAGAAAAAGATCAGAAAAAGAAGAAAAAGAACAAGAAGAACAAGAACAAGAAGAACAAGAACAAGATCAGAACAAGAAGAAAAAGATCAGAAAAAGAAGAAAAAGAACAAGAAGAACAAGAAACAAGAAACAAGGGAAAACAATGGGATAAGCAGGAAAACACGTAGAACACACTAACATTTTTCAAATTCAGGATCAACGAGCATTCTGTCCTCAATGACTTTCATCATCTCTTCAACCCGTTCCTTCAGTTTATCCACTGTCCTCTTCACACACACAGTCACCTCTGAAACAAAGGGAAGACGATGGGACCAATTTTAGCATAACTTCGATAACACCATTGTGTAAGTAAAATTCTTGTAGTCTCGTAGACTGGTATGACAACTGATATGGGAATGTGTGCTCCAGAGCGGTAAGGTCGTGGTATTACAGCCAACATAATTGCATAATGCATAGGCACAACAAGGTAAATCATGAACACGAGTAGCAAATAACTTTTGTCTACGGGAAGTAAGTCTGCATTTACGGGTCATTGATCTAAGTGTTATCTCCCTTGTAGTTATTATTTATGCATTATGGACCGGAGGAGTAAGGTTAGGGATAGGGGTAAGTTGGGAGTAGGAAGGTGGAGTTGATAAGGGATATGCAAAGATAAGGAGGGGGGTGAAGATAGGCACACCGTGCAGGCCAGGAACATAATATACAATTACACTTAGAAGGAGCCCAGACAGTTTTTAGCTTCTTTATTCATTTTCTTAAAAAACATTTCAGCACGTTAACATTAATAATGTTTGACAATTGAACATAACGCACATTAACTTCTAATTATAGGTACCCTTTTTGTCTTTCTCTTTTATCACAATATCTTGATTACCCTGTGGTAATGAAACTTTTACACACACACACACACGCACGCACACACACGGTATTTTATGGTGTTATGTTGATTTACAGATACATACAACAAGCACACTACAAGTGTAAAGTGACGTTATTTTATTCACAAGCGACACAACAACTTGATATTTGAACCAGGGCCGGACCTAAGTTTTTAAGGGGTGGGGGCTAAGACCCCTAAGGGGGCCTGGGGGCATGCTCCCCCAGAAAAGTTTTAAATCCGAGAAGAAAAATAGTGCAATCTGGGCATGAAATAAAGGACTAATGCCATTACTGTTCACACCCCTATTGAAACATGTTTTGAACCATTAATTACACATCATGCTGCTTCCACACTGTCCTACAAAAGGGAACGACCATAACACATACACATGGAAATGTCATCATATATTCCTCCTCAACTGACAAATCAAATATGTTGAACAAATAGAAGGTATTTTGAGGAAAAAGGGTGGGGGCTGCAGCCCCCTAAGCAGCCCCATCCCCACCCGTAGGTCCGGCCCTGAAGACACACAAGAAAACAGCAAACAGCAAAGATAGCAAAAGGAGCACAAAAAACCCCCAATACTTCCCCTCCACAATCCAATATGTGAATGATCATTTACAATGCATAAGTAATTGAACAGCAGGACAGAGGGATGGAGAGGTAGATGAATGGATGGATGAACGAACTAACAAAAGAACAAACAAATGAATGCTTTTGGAAGGAAGGAAGGAAGGGAGGAAGGAAGGGGGGAGGGAGGGAGGAAGGAAGGGAGGGAGGTAGGGCGGGAGGAAGGAAGGTAGGAAGGAAGGTAGGAAGGAACGAATGAATGAAAGAGCAAACGAACTGATCAACCCACCAGGCACAGGCTCGTGCACGTATTGGTTGAGGTCGGTCTGGTGCTGGCGGACACTGCAGATGTTGAAGACATCCAGGCGGGCACACAACTGCTTCAGGTACTTCACCGCCTCATCCACATCCTTGCCCCGGGCCTTCCCCACGCCGGGGCTGGCTGTCAGCCCCATCACCTGCCAGATGGAAAAGAACCACCATGGAAAAGAATGGAGTTAGGAAACTACCAAGAAAATATAGGTTAATCTGTATAGAACCCCCCCCCCCACACACACACACACGTATCAAATTCTGGTACACTCCAGTAGTCTTTTTACTCTCTCTTTGATCATATCAGTCACATTACTCTCTCTTTACTAATAAACAACACATTGACCATATCAGTCACATTACTCTCTCTTTACTAATAAACAACACATTGATCACATCAGTCACATTACTCTCTCTTTTCTTTTTTACCCTTCTCTCTCTCTCTCTCTCTCTCTCTCAGAGGGCTGGATGTAAAAAAGCATGTTATTGCTTACTCTATTACCCTCTATAAATAAAATTCAATCAATCAATCAATCTCTCTCTCTCTCTCTCTCTCTCTCTCTCTCTCTCTCTCTCTCTCTCTCTCACACACGAACACACACTTTTGTAATTATGAAAAAAGCTAAGATGGACATTTTCAAGAGCATTTAGTGTTGTTAAGTGATACCAAAATGTGTGGGTTTCTGTGTGACCTAGTGTTTGGTGTACTGACACATTCGTACTGTGTGAAGTCTCCAGTAGTCTTACGTGCCACGAATACTACGTGTCGATTGTCCTGCTAACCATAAGCCTATGACCAATAAATGCTACGTAGAACACGTAGGACTGTTGACAGTAGGGTTGATGGCTCGTAGGTCTATCGGGGCGCCCTCATTGAATCTTTGCATTGAAAGTTGTCACTGATAATCGATATTCTGCTATTCTAGGGAAAGGGATAGGGTTAGGACCAGCCTAGGATTATTGTCATGAACCTGAAAGAACCAGTCTTTGGCATTAGGCATTAGGCATTAGGTACTTTATAGTCACAGAGGTGTCTCTGTGAAATTCGGGTTGCTCCCACCTGGAGAGCGCGTCGCAGCCAGAGGCGCGCCACCCAATTCTTTTTTTTTTTTTTTTTTTTGCATGCGATTTTTGTCACTGATGGGGGGGGGGGGGGGGTAAATTTTTACCAAATGACAACTTTTTCGTTGCCACTGGGTTTAACGTATGCTAAGTGCATGGGCACACGGGACCTCGGTTTATCGTCTCATCCGAAAGACTCCACGTTCAGACCATTAAGGCCTAGTGCAGAATGAGAGGAAAAAATCCCCTGTACCCAGGTTCGAACTTGGGTTTACTTGACACGAAGCGAACGCGATACCACTGTGCCACTCTACACGAAGAAGATTATAAAAGAGAATGGAAAGAAGAACATGTACAACAATAATTTGAAATAGACGTCTGAAGATTTTAAAAAATGGAGGAAAAAGAAAGAAGAGGATTAGTAAGAAAGGAAAGCAGAAAAGAGGAAAGGGGTGATGAAGAGGTCGTTAAAGGGAAAACACCCGACCCTAGGGATCGGGTCTTTTTCGCCAGACAAGCTCTGCTTCGCGGTGGCTGGCACAACAGGGAACAAAGAAGGGCGAATCGTCTCTCTTCGCAGCTGTGAGTCAAATACGGCGCGCGCTCAGCGTTTCCACTCTTTTATACTCCGCCTGTGCCTTTACTCGTTCATAAAACCAGTTCTCTAGAAAATAATAAAACCAACAACACAAAATGAATGTACCTAAACTGAATCTGTGTTTTAGCATACTACTTAATCACTTTTCAAACCAGTCTTCTCAATGTAGTACATGTTAATCGTCTAACTTACTACAATACAGCTAACTGAAAAATCAAACTTTGCACACACAAAGTCCGTTTTCTAGTACGACTGCGTGCCAAACAAAAAAATAATGTATGCTATACTGCATGTTTATCCCTGTGGGGATACTGGGGAGTCTTTTGTATAAATAGTTCCGCCACCTTCTGGAAGTTCTGTGCTTGTAACTTCCTCTAAACTGTCACTCTCTGTGACTCTGCCTTTTCCCCTTACTTGCTGTCATCTACTATCTTTCTGCCTTTCCGGTCCATTCTCCTGCCCTTTTTTTCAATAAACACTTTCAAAAAGATTTCCCCCAGCCGATGCTGGACATGCTGGGCCTAATTATTTCTTACTTAGGCGCATAACAGCAGCATGATGCATCTGCGCTCATAATTGACAGGAAACTGTCTGAGCGATCGAAGAAGAAGAAGAAGAAGAAGAAGATACTGCATGTTTATTCGTTATTCTTTCCGTTGTTTTCTGTTGCCATTGTCACAGAGGTCTAGCTCTCACCTGGGGCAGCTTGGCTCCCTGGTGGTTAAAGTTGACCTCCATGTACTGGTTCATGAGCACGCGCAGGGGGTGACCGCCTCGGGTGTGGTGGCACTCGTCCAGCACCAGCAGGGAGAACTGGGTCAGGCTCACCCTCTTCTTATCCACAGCCTCCACCAGGCTCTGGGCCGTCAGCACCACCACACGACTCCTGCAGAAAGGACAGGCAGGATAGAACTGAGTCAGGCTCACCCCCCTCCTCTCCACAGCCTCCACCAGGCTCTGGTCTGTCAGCACACCACCACACGACTCCTGCAGAAAGGACAGGCAGGATAGAACTGGGTCAGGCTCACCCCCCTCCTCTCCACAGCCTCCACCAGGCTCTGGTCCGTCAGCACACCACCACACGACTCCTGCAGAAAGGACAGGCAGGATAGAACTGGGTCAGGCTCACCCTCCTCCTCTCCACAGCCTCCACCCCATCAGCACCACCACACGACTCCTGCAGAAAGGACAGGCAGGATAGAACTGGGTCAGGCTCACCCTCCTCCTCTCCACAGCCTCCACCCCATCAGCACCACCACACGACTCCTGCAGAAAGGACAGGCAGGATAGAACTGGGTCAGGCTCACCCCCCTCCTCTCCACAGCCTCCAACAGGCTCTGGCCCGTCAGCACACCACCACACGACTCCTGCAGAAAGGACAGGCAGGGGAGAGACTTCAAACATTTTATTTGTACAAGGATAAGAATTTAGGCTGGGTCTAGTCTTTCATTCTGTCCTTGGTTCTAACCATGCAATACATAACTAATACTATAAATGAACATTGAGACACAGGAACATCACAGAGAGAGAGAGAGGGAGACAGGGTTCCCACCCTTCAGATCTTTTACAATATAAGGACCTTACAAGCACCATTTCACTTCTCATAAGGACGTAAACCATCTGGAGCCTAAAGAAAATTCTCTAAAAATCTGTGCCCATTGACGCCAAGTTCAGTGATATAGCGCACACAAAACATTGCGCCTGGGATCTTTGTCTGTCCTAATCCAGTACTTATATTAACCAGCGATCTAGGAAAGAGCATTTTTCTGGCATCTTGCTTTCTTCATGAGAACGCGGCAACTTACCTCCCTTGTTATGTCGTCTGCTCCACTTCCACTTCATTCTGAACGCGATTGGACGCAAATGCGGTCAAAATCTATGTCATTTTTCAAAAGCTTAAGACTAAATGTGCACACTTCAGATTTTGTTTCGTCCGTTGCAAAAACATGATACTTTTTGTTATCCATAAGGACCTAAGTACTTTCTGGAAGGACCGGTAGGTTAAATATAAGCACCTATAAGGCCTTATGAGGCCCATCCACAAATATAAAAACTTATAAGCACCTGTAAGGACAGTGGGAACCCTGAGAGAGAGAGAGAGAGAGAGAGAGAGAGAGAGAGAGAGAGAGAGAGAGAGAGAGAGAGAGAACGAATGAACGAACAAAATATTTATTTAGGGTAATGAGATAAGCTAATTAGTTAAAGCTTTTTTTTAATCAGCCCTGAGAGAGAGAGAGAGAGAGAGAGAGAGAGAGAGAGAGAGAGAGAGAGAGAGAGAGAGAGAGAGAGAGAACGAATGAACGAACAAAATATTTATTTAGGGTAATGAGATAAGCTAATTAGTTAAAGCTTTTTTTTAATCAGCCCCCTGAGAGAGAGAGAGAGAGAGAGAGAGAGAGAGAGAGAGAGAGAGAGAGAGAGAAGAGAGAGAGAGAGAGAAGAGATGAGAGAGATAGAGGGGGGCGAGGAAGAGAGGAGAGAAGGGGGCGGAGAGAGAGGGTTAAAGAGAGAGAGGAGGGGGGGTTATATCGAGCGAGAGAGGGGTACTGATTCTTAAGCTGGGGTGCTGGGATTCAAAACAGAAATGCATCGTCTTTGAATATAACCTCGTTCAGTGGTAATGTAAAAAAAACCCACCAACTAACAACAAACAAAAATTACAATTCATTTGCAGACTGTTAACTTAATTCGATCACGCACCATCAGAATTAACAAACCAACTTTCGATTTATACAAGTAAAATACATACTCTGCATAAAATTCTAACCTAACCTGCACTAATATTTATTTTGTCTTTTGATTGTGTAGGTTTGATCCCCCCCCCCCCCCCCCCCCCCCCCCGCCTCCTTCTGCCACCATTCACACATCACAGCAAATTTGATGAAGAGAAAATAATTACCTGAAATAATGTATGATAAGTGCATGTATTATTGTAATTATGCATAAGCCTAAATGACACTATAGAAATGTATCAAAACGACTGGCTATACCAATAAATAGCATTTTCTCATTTAGACTACGTCCTAGAAAAGGGGAGTAGGCCTATGGGGGTCATCTTAGCACACAATGCGTTCGCACGCATATGCATGCACACTAACATGCATGCGCACGCACACACACACATAAATACACCCATACATCAAGATACCACCACTCTACTACACCATAGACTGTATTTCTTTCTTCTCCGTGGATCACACCAAAATGCCTGAATATACTAAGTGTGAAAGCTCCGCAGCTGACTGAAGCCATTGTTGTCCCCGAGCCGAAGGTTCGGGGAACTATTGTTTATGTCTGGTCCATCCGGCGTCTGTCTGTACGGCGTCCGGCCGGCTATTCGTCCGTTTTTCTCAAAAACTATTCAGTCTATCATCATCAAATTTGGTATACTAGTTTGCCAAGATGCAAGCTATCCACTGATGTATTTAGTTTTACATTAAGGTCAAGGTCGCGCCCCAATTGAACGGCCATGCCTAGGCCCTTTGTGTCACAGGCCCGATATGTCCCACTTCTTTCCGTCCGTCCATCCGTCCGTGCGTGCGTCCTGTTTTCAGTTCTCAATGGTCTCCCCGCTGTGTGTACAGCCGACACATTCCGATTTCGGAGTAGCTCGGCGATGCTGCGAGGGGACTTTGCAGACGCTCGGTGTTGCACTTGTTGTTTTTTACTCCCACCCTTTCACCTACACTACAGGTGGGGGGAACATTGTGAACTCACCCACTTCCTCTGTTACCATACTTAACACTTCCCACCTTCCACCCTTTCACCTACACTACAGGTGGGGGGATCATTGTGAACTCACCCACTGCCTCTGTTACCATACTTAACACTTCCCACCATCCTCCACCTTTTCACCTTCCAGGTGGGAAGCAAGAAAGTTCATTCTTTGCAAGGTTTGTCGGCTGCGAAGTAATCACTCTTTGATCACACCGATAGTCTCCTGTCACATGAGGGCAGATGCGTCATGCTGGGCCTACTGCTATGCACCTAAAGGGCCAGCCACACGCATACGAATCGCATCTGAATGTGATGCGATTTTGACCATGTGAGTCCTGAATCGCGTGACATTCATGTATTGGGTCTACTTGACTACAGTGAGCGAAAATAGCAGAATTATTTTTAGACTGAAGTATTTCGCGTGATTCATGACTCACATCGTCAAAATCGCATCGCATTCAGATGCGATTCGTATATGTGTGGCTGTCCCTTAACTAAGAAAGGCATGTCCGACTTCGGCTGGAGAAAAATCTTTGTAAGAGTTACTAAAATAGATATAGGAGAATGGTCCAGTAAGACAGAAAGATAGTAGATGACAGTGAGCAAAGAGAAAAGGTAGAGTCAAAGAGAGACAGATTAGAGGAAGAAGTTACAAGCACAGAACTTCCCAAATGTGGGGAACTATTTGTACGAAAGACCCCCCGGTATTCACATGGGGGGTGGGGGGGGGGGGAGGAACTGTACTAACGTGTTCAGAATTTCTCCCAAGGGCTGTCTGCCACTGGAGGTGCCGGTGGTCTCGCCACACTTGAGGTGGGGATTGAACTCAGGCAGGTAAGCCCTGAAACGCTCGAACTGCTGCCTGGCCAAGCGCACTTTGGGCACCACGAAAGCCACTCGTCGATCGGGACCCTCCTTCAAGTGCTCCTGCAGTTTCAAACAACCAGTTTATATAGGCGCATATTTGTTTATTTTCTTTAACGTCATCCCACACCATGGAAATGTTAATCAATTTCACCAGACTTTCTGGGTTTTTAAATGAATTACAAAAATCCTCTTTAAAATGTATTCAGTTTCGGTATTTCTCGGTTAATTGTATTTTTCCGTTTTTGCCTTTCTTACCATACATAAAGCTGTATTGTAGGAACATTTTTAGCTAATTACCTTTTTGGAATACTAACCCTAACCCTAACCCTACCCCTAAACCTAACCCTACCCCCCATTATGTACTGCAGTACACCGCGATTTGTCACAGTTGTGGTTCGTTGCGTTTTTCCGTCTTATACGGTGGGGGGTAGGGTTAGGGTTAGGGCTAGGGTTAGGGTTAGTATTCCAAAAAGGTTATTAGCTAAAAATGTTCCTAAAATACAGCTTTATGTATGGTAAAAAAGGCAATAACGGAAAAATACAATTAACCGAGATAGGTAGGGGGGGGTGGCACATCTTGACCTTTACCTCAGTTTCTTCTTCTTCTTTTTCTTCTTGTTCTTGTTCTTTTTCTTCTTCCTTTTTCTTCTCATCTGCCTTCAACTGGCTACACGTCAGAGTCTATTGGCCACTGTAAGTAGGGTTATTAACGCCCTTGACAGCAAGAGTTAAGCCCTTGTTGATCAGCATCCAAAAGGGCATTCACTCTTGCAAAAGGCAGCCATTAAGTGGCCTCAAATAGGGTTACAGGCGAGAGTTATTCCCTTGTTTGGTCAGTACTCAACCATCTTCCCCCACCCACCAAGGTCATTTACTCTTGCAAAAAGTGTTCTTTGCAGTGGCCAATAAAAGGGGTTAAAATCTCATTTGTCCAGCTTTTCGAATGTCTCTGAGTTCACCACTAGTCTGGCACTTCCCGTAATAGTAATATTATCGTCTATCAGTTTGTGAAACACGTAACTCGAAGGCTGTTATGAAATAATAAAGCAATAATGGAGTTGATCCTCGCTCATATTGGCTCAAACACCACGACCGTTTGTTCCCGTTAAAATGCAATAAGTACATAATTATGTGCTAAGCTCATTAGTTAGAAAGAAAACAACACTGAGACCAGTTTTCTCTGATAATAAAAAGCACATTCCACATTAGCTCCGCCAGCAGTAAGTCAGACAATGTGCAGGTCTACTCTGATGAGTTGCCTCTTGAAGAAGACCAGACGATAAGAGCTACATTGATTTAGGTTAGGTTCAGATTACCTTACTAAAGCTATCTGGGCTGCGATGTGGCTGTGTCCTGTGGATTATGAGTAGCATGGGAGTGAGTACCACCAACAACCCTGAATATACAAAGAGTTCGCAGTCCGCAGCTGGTCTAAACACCTTTATTCAAATACCAATGTAAGGAATTCAACAATAATGAGGTTGAGGGGTAACAACAAGCAAATGCTAGTTATGACGTACCCCTACACAATACATAATCAGAAGGTGATCAGTTCTCACCAAAGAAGAAAAACAAACTGCATTTACATCAACATCATACATAATTCATGCAAGACAAACAAATAAAGTGAAAACAATGATTAAGATAAAGAGGTGTAAGACATAAAAAAAACCCAGCGCCTTTGTGAACAAAAGAACGAAGAAAAGAAAAAGAAAAAGAAAAAACAAACGAGAGACAGGGAATAAGTCCGCAGCTGACTGAAGCCGTTTTTTTCACTCTCACCCTTTCACCTACACTACAGGTGGGGATCATTGTGAACTCGCTCACATCCTAATGTTGCCATACTTAACACTTCTCACCTTCCAGGTGGGAAGTGAGAAAGTTGGCTTCATTCTTTGCAAAGTGGGTAGGCTGCGAAGTAATCACTCTTTGTGACATTTAGTTTTTTTGGTACCACTACTGGATAGTAATAATAATAATAATAATAACTAACATTTCTCTCTTGAGCTAACAGCGCTTCACAATTATTTGAATAAATAAATAAATACATAGATCATAAATATATAAATTAGCTACTACAATATTAACTATCACAAACATGCACACGTCCATAATATGCACACACACACACACACACACACGCACACACCCACACAGGCGCGCGCGCACACCCACCCACACACAATGTGGGGAACATAGTTCTAAGGCAGGAAACAGGAAAAGGAAGAAATCAGAGGTATTTGCCGGAAGAGGCGAGTTTTCAGAGCGGTTTTGAAAGATTTGAAAGATTTAGCAGAACGAAGTTCATATGGTAGGGTGTTCCAGACAGAAGGGGCGCTGAAAGAAAATGAACGTTCACCATTTGTCTTAGTGTTTGTACGAGGAATGAGCCTAGAGATGTGAAGAAATAAAATATTGAAGACGAAAGTTCTTACCTCAGCGTACTTGAGCACGATGTAGGTTTTCCCCGTGCCGGTGGGCAGCATGATGAGCACGTTGTGGCCTTTCCTGACGGACTCCAGCAGCTCATCCTGGTAAGGCCTCAGCTGGATGGGTCCTGATTTCAACGACCTCATCTCCTCCTCTCTCAGAACTCCACACCCTCCTCCTCCCTCGTCCTCCCTCGTCCGGCCCCGCTGTTGGCTGTTGATGTCGTTGGACGATTGGGAGGAGTTGTCTGAAAAGCGTTGAAGTTGTTTTAATGCTCAAACTGACATAATAAGAATTAATTGAATACGCCTGTTTTGATTGGAACACACACACACACACACACACACACACACACACGCACACGCGCACACGCACACACTTAGACTTATGTTTCAGAATAATGTTCAAAATTAAATGTTTCATAAGAGTTCATTCATACTTTTCCATACAAAATGACAACATATTTAAAAAGCTCACCTGTCAACTAAGCAACCAGCATAACTAAACGCATAACCTATTTTGCAAAACACACATTTTTTTCCCTTTCCTATTAACAGAAAAATGACGGCTAAATATATTCAAACAGAAAATTAATGGCACTTAACAAGGGGTAAAGATAAACTTTATGTCGAACTAGCGCAAAGTCGAGTACCGGCAACGCCTAGTACTGGTAACGCCTAGTAACGGTAATGCCAAGTACTGGTAACGCTGAGTACAGCAAATTTGAAGCGATTCGGTTAAGAAACGGCGGAGTTATAAGGCCCCGTTTCCCGTTGGCGCTGCTCTGAGAGTGACGCGCTCTCCCTAGTAACGGTAACGCCTAGTAAAGGTAACGCCAAGTACTGGTAACGCTGAGTACAGCAAATTTGAAGCGATTCGGTTAAGAAACGGCCCCTTTATAAGGCCCTGTTTCCCGATGGCGCTGCTCTGAGAGTGACGTGCTCTCTCAATTCTCTTAAAATTTGCTGCCAGGCTTCGCCACATGCCACGGCAAGCCTGACAGCAAATTTGAAGCGATTCAGTTAAGAAACGGCGGAGTTATTTGTGAAACGGTGAAGCGGCATATATCGCGTGCATTTCTAAATCGATTCGCTTCCGGCTTATCACATTGGTAGTCACCTTCCTCGGTCATCTACATGCCAAATTTGAAGGCAATCGGTCCAGAAATACCGGAGATACGGACGCCGAGAGTCCGGTGGATATGCGATTTGCGCATTTGCCAACCGCGCAAATGACACAGCTGCCTCGGTTGCCGTTGCCATCGCCCCGTTAAGGCTCATAGCAACTTTGAAGCGATTTGGTCAAAAAACGGCGGAGTTATAAGGCCCGTTTTGTGTTTCACACACACAGACAGACACACACACACACACACACTTGCCTTTTTGTTATATGATGATGTCAAAATGGGAACATAATGGCAAACGTTGAATGAAAGAAAAAATATTAACAAGCACTGCATAATGCAAAAGGAAAGCATCTCACCATCTCCAATATTACGAAGTAAAGCCAGCTTCTGTACGTAGGCCTTCGTCCTCTGTTCCTTAACGCTCAGCAGATTGTTGGCCAACTCATGGCAATTCGTGGCCATGTTGCTAATGTTGATTTTGTCGTTGGGACGAACAGTAACCACGCTGCAGCTACTCTCAGTCTCACCCTCGCTGTCATCTGGAACTGAAAGTATTGTTGTTGTTTTTCAATATACAAAGACATCAAGAAATGTTCACAAGAGCGCCAGACAAAGGTGGCTCCACCTAATATCTTACATTTGACACATACTGCATGTGATTAGATCATCATCATTAAGTGTCAAATTGACCATTCTGCGAAAAGTATACATTTGAAAACGTCCGACAATTCTCTTTCTAATGATACAAGAACCATTCTTGTATTTTTTTCCATTCCAGAGTTATGAGCATATAAATTTATTAGGGTGAGCGTCGGCCATTTTGAGAAAACAGCCGAAAGTCTAGCATAACTGAAGAAAATGCATCGACCTACTCGATTTAAAACATTAGAGATCATATTAAAGATTATCCTTTATCAATGATATGAAAGGTATGATGCTAGAGAAAACACAAATGCCCGTAACAGATTATGTACATCAGGACCAACATTCTCATTAGCTTCATTTTTATTGGTTTTGGGTCCCTGTGGGGATACCAGGGGTCTTTCGTAAAAATAGTTCCCCCACCTTCTGGAAGTTCTGTGCCTGTAACTTCCTCTAATCTGCCACTCTCTTTGACTCTGCCTTTTTCCTTTGCTTTCTGTCATCTACTATCTTTCTGACTTATTGGCCCATTCTCCTGCCTTTTAAAAAACAAAATCTTCCTAATAATGTTTCTCTGGAGCTCCTCCGAAATCGGAACGTGTCGGCTGTACACAGCGGGGAGACCAGTGAAAACTGAAAACCGGACACATATGTACCTTACCCATTATGGCCATATGGCCTGGGAATGCAGAAGAAGAAGAAGAAGAAGAAGAATTGGTTTTGGAAGCAATAACTTAACAAAGAACGCTACCCCATCAAATTTTAAAATCACAAATGTGATTCTCTTGTGTCATTTAAAACAATGTTAACCGTTGTTGGTAAAGCAAATAAAAAAAACTGGTGGATTTTGATTAATCCTACTATCTATTTAATTTAATACTTACCAACACTCAAAACAACTGCATTAGCCTAAAACAACCTGGAACCTTACCCTAGCACATAGCTAAAACGAAAGTGGCCCCAAGGGACTGCACCCATACCGCAGGGAGTAGCGGGAGTGACTCCCCTTACTTCCGGGTATGACGCGCACCCTTGGGGCACCGGATATGTCATTCATGTAATTTTACAGCCCCGCATCAGGAGGGAGGCTGGGAGGGAACATTTTTTGTTTTGAGTGTTGGTAAGTATTAAATTAAATAGATAGTAGGATTAATCAAAATCCACCAATCTAATTTAATCATACTATACCAACACTCAAAACAACTGCAGATTACCACCGTGGTGGAGGGTGATGCGTGCCAACTGACACACCAACAACCCCAAAAGCATATCAGTAAAAGAGGGGAAACACTCCTAAGAGAATCCCCCGAAAGATGTACAACATCCCTGAAAATATGCAAATAAATACCCCCAAACAGTCATGTCAATGATATACCAAAGAACACAGAGAAAAAACAGAGGCACAAAAAACACCGGAACTCACACTACAAGGAGACCGGGACCTGCGAAACGACCACCTTCTAGATGGAAAAGGAGTCGTCTTCGCCCTGAGCAGAGATATCCCTCAGGTAAAACTGAAGAAAGGTGTTCTGCGACTACCAGAACGCTGAGGCCATAACCTTCACAAGAGGGACACCCTTGACTACCGCCAGGGAAGAGCTGATGGCCCGCAACTCGTGGGCGCGAATGGGGTTATCAGGTAACCTAACCAGCGAGCGGGCATAGGCCAACTTAATGAGGTCGAGGAACCAACGGGACACAGTACCCTTAGCCACATCGCTGCAGTACTTGGGATTAAAGGAGACGAACAGGCGACGTTTAGCCCTTCTGAAGGACTTGGTACGAGCCAGAAGAACGAAGAGCCCTAACGGGGCAGAGGAAGATATCACGATCATCAGGACCCAGAACGGAGCGAAGACTCGAAAAAGAGGCCAAGGGAGAGGAAACATAACCAGACTGGTTCTTGCACGGAACTCCGGGAGAAAAGAAAGGGAGACAGACGAGAAGTCCTCCTCGAACTGACATCCTTGGTGAGACCTCTCAGAGCATGCAAACCACTGAGGCGACGGGAGTGGCGAAAGAAATGAGAAAAAACTGTCTTGAGAGTCAGAAGCTTAAGAGACAACGACTCCAGGGGTTCAAATTTGACCCAGAGAAAAACCAGAACCAAAAAGATGTCCCACTGAGGACACTGGACCGTTCTGGACGGGGCTTGGAGGCGCACAGCGTCCAGGAAGTGAGAAACTGGCAAAGCCGAGAGATTCCCCGTAAACTTGGAACCTAAAGACAACGAGATCGTGCTAATCAAGACCGCCCTATAACCTGACAAGGTTTGAGAGGAAGAGTTCCTAGTTCTAAGCAAGTGAGAGAGGAACTCCACGAACTGAACCGTTGAGGGACGAAGCGGGTCAAACTTTCTCTCCTGACAAAACGCAAACCAGGTGGCCCAGCGAAGATCATACAGATCGTTTGTAGACTTACGCCGAGAGGCGACCAACAGATCCACGGTGCGCGTGGAAAACCCCTGAGAGCGAAGGCCTAGTCGGACAGCCGCCATGCGACCAGGTTTAGCCTTGAAGGGCAAGGGTGTCCGACCCCGCTTCTTGACTGAAGAAGAGTGGCGGGAGTGAGATTGAGCGGAAGAGGACCGTCTTGCGCCATGTCGAGGAGCTCTGGGAACCAATGGCTCGTGGGCCACATTGGTGTGACGAGAATCAAGTCCGGGTGCTCCCGGAGGACTTCTTCAACACCCGGGGGATTAGTGCCATCAGAGGGGAGGAATACAACGGCATGCACTTCAGCAAGAAGTGCGAGACAGTGGTGGCGTACAGCTTAGCGGTACGGTAGCACCTAAGGCCATGGAACTCATACTGAAGAAGACAAACTCCGCATCGAGTCACCTAGAGCAGCCAAGGCCTGATACATTACGGACTATGAGTGGCCGGACCGGGCCACTACACACTGCTACGCCCTTTCGAACTGGAAAATATCGATCGAAGGGGCGAGTCTGGGTCAGAAAACAAACTGGACAAGACTAGTTCAGAATGTCGGGCAAGCAAAGGACCGATGGCGGGATAGAGACAGCTAGTACTAGGATGAGAATCCGCAAGAGCAGCAGATTCAGCCTCTGACCTAGCAAACTGAGAAACCACGGTACGAATGTGCGACTGCACTTCGTAACCAACTCTACATGCTAAGACCGACGAAAGGGACCCCCGTTGACTGGGTGAAAAACCAGCGGAGACAATTCGATCGGTAGGGAGGTAAAAATAAAAATAAAAAACTGCCTATGAAGTAGGAACAGACAGCAACAGCAACATAGTTGCTATCGCATGACGTCAAATCGAACCAGATGACGCGGAAAAGTCCCCACCGAAAAGGAAAACATGTAGACAAAAAGCGAAACAGTGTGCAAACGTGACGATGACACACCTCGACCTAAACCATAAAAAACGGTCGGAACGAGACGCCGAAGACCAAAAAGGGGGGGGGCCTGAAGGAAGGCAAAAATCACCCCGTCGAACAACTTTAGGTTGAAAGCTGTGCCGTTCGGTGATCTGACGGCTGAGAAGGGAAGATCATGCTAGCCGGACAGTTAAAGCCAGATCGGGACGGAACCAGTCCGAAACAGGATGACTGGAACGGCCGAACGAGTCAACAGGTTGAACAACTCATGGTTGAAACCGTGAAAGAAGGAGTGCGCACTCTGACTTCTCTCTGCAAGGGCCTATGTATACCCAGGCCAGAGGAAGGAGCTCCGAAATCGACCCCATCAGACTAAGAAAACCGAGGGGACAGCGAAGTGTGACCGCCTTCGTTACTGAGAGGTCGGACACCACCTGTGTCCTCCGAGGCTGAGACTGTGAACAGAGTATCCAAGTGACGTCAGGATAACCGTGGAAAAAACCCATTTCAACGGTACTGACTTGGAAACGGTAGAGAACAGAAGAACAAAAAACCCTTTAAACGGCCTAAGAGATCGCCGGCCAATTAGAGTCAGAATGGGCCGAAAACGGTCGGGAATTTTTGATAAAACCGGTTGACAGGACCGGTTGAAAAAGTCGGGAATAGAAACCCGGACTGGGATCGTTCACTCGCGCCCGCGCCCTTCAAGAGAAGGTCCTCCACTTCCTCTGGAGGATCTCCAACGGACAGGATCACCGTTTCTTGGAAGGCTCGGCCTCCTGTTGCCACGAGAAGACTGGGAAGGGGGGCCTCAAGGCCTTGAACTGGGGAGGAGGCCTAGAGGAGTATCCCACACTCTTAGAGCGGGACGCGAAGTACCCCGGACGAAATGGTTGGGACGGGGCTGGTTCAACAGGGCCCGATAGATAGCCTTCTGGCTATCAGCTGACTTCCTCTTTGAAGAGGACTCGAGAACTGGGGGAACCGATTCTTCCCCGAACAAGCCCGACTCCGGAAGGGGAAGAGAGCGCAAAACGCTCCTTTTCCCTGGACGAAAGAGACCTGTTCTGCGCCAGAAAGAATCCCGGGCCAAGGCACAGGTTTGAACCTTCAAACCAGCCGTGACATCAGAGAGGCTCTGTAGCACATTGCCCAAAAGGGCTAGAGAGACTCCAACGGAAGCTTCATCCACCTGATCAAAGAACTGAAAAACCGCCGGTGAATCAGAGGCTGATTTGCCTAGAGACTCCGCCAAGGTTTGCACGAGAGAGGTGGCCATGCCACAAGCCCTGAGAGAACCAGACAGAGATTCCTCGAGAGACTTGAAGGCCGAAGGCTTGAACGTGACGGGAGGAACAGCAGCAGGACCCCAAGGACTCCACCTCCTCAGAAGAAGGTTTGGAGACGGAGGGGAAGGGCAGGTATTCCGTCGGTAGGGGGACGAAAGGTCTGAATCCAGGTACCAAAAAGGAACCGAACTGAGACGAGGCCGGCTGAGAACGCCCCAGATTAGCCTCAGCAATCTGTTTCAACGAAAGGACCTTGCCGGTCCTCAACGTGAACTCCGCTTTAACCACCAGAGAGTCAAGGAGCTCTTGGCCTGCAGAAGAGAGCCAACCGCGTGATCAGTGGCGGACTCCTGATGGGAGGAACGCACAGGTACCACGTAAGGGCACGATCGAGACAAAATCTTGAGAAGATTCTGAACCGAGGACTCAGTGAGAGAGTGAGGGACCTCCGACTGAGGGTCCAGTTCCATGTCTGACTCAAAGTCGGACTGAAACTCAGAGAATTCCCTGGAGGGGTCTGGCCGTTGAAGCTTCTGATAAGGGCGGCCCAAGAGTCAAACACCACCGGAGGCCATGCCTGGCAGAGGGCTCTGCCGGTAGGGAGTGAGAGGATCACTGAACACCGGCCGGAACCGGGAGAACGTGGCGTCCTCCGTGCGAGCGGGACATTCCCGGTTGACCCAAACCGGAGGAACGAACCGGAAATTCATCATCGGAATTTTCCGGTTCTAGGCGAACCCTTTCCCGGTATGTCCGCGTTGGCCAAGCAACCGGGAGACAACCGGATGATTACCGGGTAAACACCGGGAGAACCGGAGGAAACGGTCTCGCAACCGGGAAAGGCAAATAACCGGTTGCGGTGGGAAAGCCAAGAGGCTCCAACCGTGCCATCCCCCGGTATGTCCGCGTTGGCCAAGCAACCGGGAGACAACCGGGAGAAACCGGATGAATACCGGGTGAAACCGGGTAAGCACCGGGAGAACCGGAGGAAACCGTCTCACAACCGTGAGAAGCGAATTTCCGGTTGCGGTGGGACTGCCAAGAGGCCCCAACCGCGCCAGTGCCAGGATCACTGGAGAGCCATCCCCCGGGAGGGGGGTATGGACTCTTATCGGTATTGAAGGTGCCCCGCATTACCGCACCGACCGATTTGACTGTCCTGGTAACCTCTCCCTCGAACTGAGTGGAGGATTTGAGCCCGGACTCAGGAAAGGGAACAGGCCGTTCCCGATCCTGGAGGTACCTCCCAGGTACCACCGGATGATTGCCTGACAGACTGGCCAGTCTGGTGACAGAGGAGTCACCTCTGTCACTAGGCAAGCTCCCCGGAGGGGAGCCTCTCTGTTCCGTAAACATCAAGCCCACAGGACGGAAACCAGAGGTGGAAAGGGATTGCCTATCCCTGTTGAGGTCGACGCTGGCCTTAGCGGACAAGGGCCTCCTGGAGGCAAGCCTGTGAACAGAAGAAGGAGAGAGGGCTGCGCCAGTGACAGTCTCACGTTAGAAGAGACAACTGGCGGAACCCTCTCTGGCCTAAACATAGAACCGAAATAGGAGGAAGATTCTGTCGATGCGAAAGGGAGAACCCTGAAACCCGAAGAGTCCAAGTGACGTAGTACAAAGCCTGCGAGTCCAACGGAAAAGGAGAAGGAGCAGAAACCTCCGAAGGGAGAGAAACTGGAATGGGCTCCGAAACCGGTTAGGCCGGTGTAACCGAAACGGACTGTGACTGGACGTTAGACGTAGGATTTGTGAGGGGATTAGACGAAAACTTCTTGAGAAGATTAAGAGAACCTGCCCAAAGGGTCCCTAGTGAGAGAAGAAGAGTCAACTGACTTGGAAAACAGAAAAACAACCGAAGAGAAACTGCTTTCCCCGAAGTGGAAACCGAGGGGTGAAAGAAGCCATAATGGCTGACGCCACCCCGAAAACGAACAACAGAGTGAACGAAATAATTTTTCAACTAAAACGAACACCAAGAAATGACAATGAAATAATATCGATAGGATGACTAACAGCCTTCCCAAGAAACTGAATAGAACAAAGCTAAACACGGAACGAACCCACCAGATAGACAAGAGTCAGAAAAGGCGGAGCAGGGTAGGCCCAGGTGTGGTTGAAAGGCTGGAAAATTTAAGAATGACATATCCGGTGCCCCAAGGGTGCGCGTCATACCCGGAAGTAAGGGGAGTCACTCCCGCTACTCCCTGCGGTATGGGTGCAGTCCCTTGGGGCCACTTTCGTTTTAGCTATGTGCTAGGGTAAGGTTCCAGGTTGTTTTAGGCTAATGCAGTTGTTTTGAGTGTTGGTATAGTATGATTAAATTAGATTGAGCATTGTTGTTTGTTGAACAAAGCATCTTTAGCTGTAAGTTCAAGAAATCTCCCTTGTTTAATTATCATTTTGTGCAGGTGTGCGTGCATGTTTTTTGTTTGCAGTAATGGCTTCTAGTTGTCCAAAATGTAATGTTCATATCTTTGTGCACTTTCCAGATTTCTAGAATACTCCTTTTTCCCACTGTAATAATAACAACATATGACCCTACCCCGCCTTTCAATTCTCTCCTACTCCGCTTAAATGTTTCACATGTATTTTCTCTTCTTTTTTTTTTTAACCATTTCTAGTTGCTCATTAATCTCACAATTTTACGTAGACTACGCCTGCTGGTGCCTCTTTCTCTTCTGACACCTTGACTCTATTATAAGATTAAGCTTTGTCTTAAGAACCTTCTCCACACATCCAACATCCAACCTCAGTCGCACCGCCGACGATGTCTGTGAGGCATGAATCTGATGAAATACTACTGTCTAAATGAATGTGATGAAATCCGTCTGGTTTCGTTCACTATATTTATGTATTTATGTATACACGATTCTGATTTTTAAAAAAAAGTCTGATACAGATATACAGATTAGTTCATGAGGGTCTACAAATATGGTGCATGTAACTAGTAAGATTTCATCAGATTCATGTAGACAGTAGTATTTCGTTAGATTCATGCCTCATGTTGGATAGCCGCACGGCCAAAATTGGATGTGTGGATCAGAGTCTTTACCGTCATTGCCATCGGCCTCTCTTCCTCTGCTTTCTCTTCGTCCGCTTTGTATTAGACCTGAAACACACACACACACACATACACGCATGCATGCACGCACGCACACACACACACACGCACGCATGCACACACACACACGGCTATAAGAACACCGATTATGAACTAATGTTCATGTTCCTTTATCTGTGCAGTATACCTGAAATCACTTCACCTTTGTCTAATCACTCTATGTACCTTTCTATTCTTTTGGTTGTCGTGTCTATCGTTAATGCTAACTACTGTAGTAGTAGTACATTCTTGCACAAACTGCAACAGGAAGACACACGGGAAATATCCACAGATCATTGAATTTTAACCTCGTTGGCATAATGTTGATTACTTGTAGCCAACTCCAGATCACGGTGTTGAATTGTTATACAAAAAAACCCCAAATTAAGCTTGAACAATGTTAACAAAATCTGTGTTCTCTCTTTTTAGGATTAGGATTAGGAAATATTGACATAATTTATCCATTAGGCTTTAAAAGTCCCATCTTTGTGTTTTGATTTTAATTTTATATACATTCAGGTTATTTTGATGATTTAATCATCATATTCATACTCAATATCATTATAAAATTTCCATTGGTCGAGCTGATGTTTTTAATATGTTAGTATTATGTGCTCCCTTTCGCCGCCAGCCATTTTTGAGCAAAAAGATATAATTAAGCTTAACCAGGTAGAAAGAAAAATATAATCTGCAATATTGGGAATTCCTCTATGACATGGTTATTATTAGGCCTATCCTTACCTCCCAAAATAAAGAAAATAGGGTCTTTGGATAACAGGTCTTGATTTGATGCCTGTGTTAAACCATTGTGGTGCATAAATGCGACATTGGCGGCCGGCAAAAGGGTTTTAATATTAGATGGTATATGTTTCCATAAAAAATGCAACTCTGTTAGCAAAAGAATATTGTCTTGTGTTAGTTTTACAATATTCAATAAATACTTCATCAGTGCTGTCCTGTATCATCCCTACAACTTTGCTATTCTTTCTACAACTCTTCGTTTTTATGATCTACAGGGAAACCCATTTAGTACGAGTACGGTTTAAACGAGAGCCCGTGTTTAACGAGTGGTTTCAAAATTCCCAACCACAAGCCTTCTTTTTCCTTGTTAAATAATTCTGCATACAACGAGCTCGCTACAACGAGCAACTTGCATATAACGTACAATTTATTGACTCCCAAAGTCAAGCTTGTATGCAAAAACTACACGGTTAGAACGAGAATGCACTTACAACCACACCGCCATCCCAAAGTCAAGCTTTCTTGTACAACTACCTGGCTAGAACGAGAACACACTGACAACAGCATCGCCATCTTGACTGACCCCTCGATACGTAAGCGGCATTCTGATTGGCCGATATAACAACTTGGATGTCTGCAGCGCAAGCAGACGACACTGGATTCACTCTTTGCGCACTGATCTTGTGACTTCTGGGAAATTTTAACTTTCTCTTAAAGCGCGTGTGTGGATTTTATGTTTTTGATGTTAACGTGTGTTAATAAACTGTTTTAAAGTGTTTGCAATTGGCATTAAAAACCCTATGGATACAGGATACTGGGCTTACAACCATGATTTGTTGGGTAAGTGTGTTGTTCCGTTTTTCTGTCTTTTTCACACTTTACCAGCACGCACATCACAGTAGATGTGAGGAGCGATTGATAGGTTCGTCAGGGTTGCCAAAATCAATAAAATGGTTTGAATGAGCAATGCTTACAATGAGTAAATTGGCCCTCTCCCCTGGAATTCGTACTAAACGGGTTTCACTGTACCACCAAAACATAACCACCTACAATTAAACTCTCATGGGTTCCCCAGTCAGCCCGATTGTAGCCAACCTCTTCATGGAGGACCTTGAGGAGAAAGCCCTGGCTTCGTTCCACACTCCTCCTCGCTACTGGGGCCGCTACATGGACGACACCATGGCGCTGATCAACAAGGATGGCGTGGAGGAATTCACGAATCGCCTCAACAACCAACACCCCTCCATCAAATTCACCAGAGAAATGGAGGAGGATGGTCGAATCGCCATGCTTGACACACTCATCACAAGACAGGATGATGCCCTAGGCTTCAGCGTGTACAGGAAAGTCACCCACACTGACCAATACCTCCAGTTCGATAGCCACCAACCATTGGAACACAAATTGGGGGTTATTCGGACCTTAAGACACCGAGCAAAGACCATCTGCTCCACACCAGAAGTCCTGAACCAGAAACAACACCACCTGAAAGAAGTGCTCTCCATCTCAGGGTACCCCAAGTGGACATGGAATCAACCAGGGAGCGAAACGATCACTTCCCACCCCTCTAACCAGCGCCAGACCCCTCGCCGCGGGCATGTTACCATCCCTTATGTCCGTGGCATCGCAGAGGCCGTCAGCCGCAAGATCAGAAAGACTGGGGTCGCAGTCCACAGCAAGCCCTGCAACTCCATCCGCAGCAAGCTTGTTCACCCAAAGACAAGACCGACAAGCTCGACCAGTCGGGAGTCGCCTACCGCATTGATTGCGGAGACTGTGACAAGGGGGTCTACATTGGGGAGACAGAAAGGAGCCTCAGGAAGAGAGTCACGAAGCACAGACAGGATTCGTCACGGGTTGCGTCCCACATGGCCAACTACGACCACCGGTTCTCACCCGACAACATCTCTGTGCTGGACTGAGACAGCAGATGGTTCCAGAGAGGGGTGAAGGAGGCCATCTACATCGTGGCCGCCAAGCCCACAC
>CM065694.1:36979302-37021802 GCA_017654935.2 Phymorhynchus buccinoides
CTTTCAAACTGTCAGTCGGTCTAACTGGCTATCTCTGTGTATCTGTTGGCATGTCTGTCTGTCGCTTCCAGCGTTTGTGTCTGTCGGTCTGTCTGTCTGTCTATTTGTTGATCAGTCAATTTCTCCGCCCGTTATGCGTCTGTGTGTCTGTGAGCCTGTCTCTCTTTATCATGTCTATTGTTTCTGGCCCTCCTTTCTCTCCACATCCCTAGGTGTAAGGTTTTAACTGTTGGTCGGCGCTCTTTCGCTGTTTCAGGACCGACCTCCTGAAACAAACTTCCTCTCTCCCTCCGTCAGCGACCGACCCTCTCTGCTTTCAAATCAAATCTTAATACCCAATTATTTATTCCGTTCCCCCGTCAATGAAGCTCTCTCTCTCTCTCTCTCTCTCTCTCTCTCATCTCTCTTCCTCTAAATCTCTCTCTCTATCGTCTCTCTCTCTCTCTTCTACTCTCTCTCTCTCTCTCTCTCTTGCTTTTAGGTCTGTTTCTGCTATATTCTATTTATGTCAAATGTGTGTGTGAAGTGATTTTCCTGTTCGTCTAAGTATAGCGTTTTTGTTTCAGTGCGTTACGAATGATAATGATAATGACAGAGAGAGTGTGTAGTGTGTGTGTGTGTGTGTGTGTGGTGTGTGTGTGTGGATGTGTGTGTGTGTGTGTGTGTGTGTTGTGTGTGTGCGCGTGCGTGTGTGCGTGCATGTGCGTGCGTGGCGTGCGTGCGTGCGTGCGTGCGAGCGTGCGTGCGAGCGTGCGTGCGTGCGTGCGTGCGTGTGTGTGTGCGTGCGTGCGCGCGTGCAGTGCGCTTCGATTCGATTTCTGTCAACATTTAGCGCCGTATAAATACTGTAGTTGTTGTTTTTCATATTATTTCTCTGTTGCCCTTAGGCCGGGTTCACATTAGACGCGTAAGTTTCCGTACGGAAAACCCTAAATAAAATAAGTGGAAGAAAGAAGGTTAAAAGTTTACGCATATAGGGGAAATTCGGACACGTGCGCAAATCTTTTTCCCTTCTTTGTTTCACTTATTTATGGATTTGCGCACGGGTTTCCGCACGGAATATCCGCTTATGTGTGTACACGGCCTTACTCTTTTTCAGTCTCTGACTCTCTCGCTGTGTGTGTCTCTCTATCTCTGTCATAGGTATCAACAAACGTTAAGGGGCATGTCTGTATGTATGTATGTATGTATGTATGTATATGTATGTATGTATGTATGCATGTATGCATATGTATGTATGCATGTATGTAATGTGTGTGTATGTATGTATGCATCATTGTATGCATTATGTATGTTATGATTATGTATATGTACTGTATGTATGTATGTATGTATGTATTATAATTGTATGATATGTATGTATGTATGTATGTATGTATGTATGTATGTATGTATGCATATGTATGTATGATATATGTATGTATGTGTGTGTGTGTGGTATGTATGTATGTATGTATGTATGTATATGTATGGTATGTATGTATTGTAATGTATGTATGTATGTATGTCATGTATGTATGTATGTATGTATGTATGTACGTACGTATATGTATGCATGTATGTATGTGCCTCTGTGTGTATGTATGTATGTATGTATGTACGTACGTATATGTATGCATGTATGTATGTGCCTCTGTGTGTATTGTATGCAAATTTCATCATGTAAATTCCATGCGTTCAATATGAGTTACTTTAGCCTATTAATACACTGGTCAAAATGTGCTAAGGATATAACTTTTATTACCTTTATTGCGAAAATGTGGTGTCATTGTAAGCAATAACAATTATATGACCGGAAAGAGCAATCATCCGTGAACACAAGCTCACTCAAACTTGTTTTATCCAACTTCCTGTTCACGTGCATCACGTGATTTTCGCATGGCCACCCCCAAAAAGTGTCATTTCGCTGAAATGGAGTGAAAACATAAAAGTGAGTAAAATTGTCAGAATCAACGACATTTCTTGCTTCCATCGTAAACGTCGTACACGAAACAAAGTTTCATGGCGGAAGTGAGATAATGACGTCATTTGACACGCAAAGAGTTGTCTTTCTGTCTTGGCATGCTGGATAACAGCTGTTCACAGACTCGTTGTGTCATTCATGGCTATAATATCGCAAAGCGCCGAGCTTCCAGATCTTGGATTCACTGCCATGAGGTTGGTACTGCTGATAGACGTCGTGAAAGTGGCAGAATTTGGGAGACTTGTCATAAAAATGGATGTTTTCTGCTTTTTTCAGGCCTGACAAAATCGTTTCAAACACGCTCTCTGGCAGCATTTTGATTTGCTGAATGCCTCAGTGCGGAACATTTCCATCCAAACTGTGAGGAACGGACTCCATGATGCTGCCTTCACTCCCCCTGGGCATGTTTGGGCATCCTGCTCATTCCAGCTCATGAGCAGTGCTGTCTTTTGAGAGCCCAGAACCACACCATCTGGACATTATGAAACTGGACATGAATTCTCTTCACCAACGAGTTCAGGATCAGTCTTAATTTCATAGATGTTCTTGCTAGGGTGTGAAAATTCTCAGGAGAGCATTACCAGGAAATGTGAGTCAGAGAGCATGACAAATCTTGAGGTGGGTTTTTGACGGTTTGGGCCTGTATCGGCATGGTTGGGAAAATAGTGTCACAAATTCTTCAAAAGGAATCCCTGGTAGCTGTTCCCTACAGGGATGAGGTCATCGATGTCCACGTCAAATCTTCTGCTGGCATGATCCGAGATGACGTCATCTTCATGGATGATAATGCACCTTTTCATCGAGCATGGGTTGTTGAAGCGCACCTGCAGCAGGAGATCATCGTCCATATGAGGTAGGTTTCCCAATCCAGAGACCTCAGTCTGATAGAACAATGTTGAAACATGCTCCAGGCAGCCGTTAGAAGCCGTTCACAGCAGTTCAGAAGTCTACAGGGCCCGGAACAGTGCCTGTTAGAGGCGTGGAACACTTTGGATTAGCATGAACTTCAAAAGCTGTTCCAGAACACAAACTGGCGTTTCCAAGATGAAATTGCAGTGAGGGGGTCTCGCACATGCTTATCCATGACTTTTTTTGCCACAAAAACCACAAAATCTGAAAATAAAAACTTCGCTCCATTCGGTTGTTTTATGCATTTTGAAGGGGAATCACAAACGTTCCTTGATTTAAAAAAAAAAATCATCTCTCGATCAGACCTTGTTTTCTATCACAATGACAAATGACATGTTAATTAAACTGAACAAGAACAAAGTAATGCTTTTATGTTTATCTTTGATAATTTTGCATGTTTAAGATAATTATCCTTAGCAAATTTTGAGCAGTATACTTTCTATTAGCCACTAAAATAGAAGAGTACAGCACAGTACTTACCAGCAAAGCACCAGCAATGCCAGCAAGGGTTCTGCTCTTCGTATGTACCTCCATAGATCCCATTTTGCTGTGCTTAAAATGAAAAGGGATCATAGCGGTGCTGGCTCCTCTCTTCCTTCTGCAATGGAAAGATTAACCTCATTAAATAAGCTGTAGTTGCCAAACAGTAAGATGTTATTAAATATCATTTTCTGTTGTTGGCTTTTTTTTTGGTAGTGTGTGTGTGCGTGTGCGTGTGCGTGTGCGTGCGTGTGCGTGCGTGCGTGCGTGCGCGTGCGTGCGTGCGTGCGTGTGTGTGTGTGTGTGTGTGTGTGTGTGTGTGTGTGTGTATGCGTGTGTGTTTTGTGTGTGTGTGTTTGTGTTTGTTTGTGTATGTGTGTTTGTTTGTTTGTGTGTGTGTGTTTGTGTATGTGTGTTGTTTGTTTGTGTTGTGTGTGTGTGTGTGTGTGTGTGTGTGTGTGTGTGTGTGTGTGTGTGTGTGTTGTGTGTGTTGTGTGTGTGTGTAAATGAGTCTCTCTCTCTCTCTCTCTCTCTCGTCTCTCTTCTCTCTCTCTCTCTCTCTCTCTCTCTCTCTCTCTCTCTCGCTCGCTCGCGCTCGCGCGCGCGCGCGCGCGCGTGCGTGCGTGCGTGTGTGTGTGTGTGTGTGTGTGTCTGTGGTGTCTGTGTGTCTGTGTGTATGCATGTACGTGCGTGCTAACATGTGTGTGTAGGAGATAGAGAGAGAACGAATGAACGAACGAAATTTTATTTATATATGGTAATGAGATAATTATAATAAGCATCAGTGCTTTTTTACAGTCAGAGAGAGAGAGAGAAAGAGTCAGAGAGTGAAAATGAGAGAGAGAGAGAGAGAGAGAGAGAGAGAGAGAGAGAGAGAGAGAGAGAGAGAGAGAGAGAGAGGAGAGAGCGAGAAGAGAGAGAGAGAGACCTGAGAGAGAGAGAGAGAGAGAGAGAGAGAGTACAATAATACAAGTACTATCGGATGACAAGTTTTGTTATGACTTTATCCTAAAAACACTCAGACACATAAATAAACAAATAAATGAATACATAAATGCATAGATAAATGAATGATTACATACATTAAAAAATAACTGAATAAATTGTAACGACACAATGATTTGATCTGATACATTATATGTTTTGTTTTTTTGTTTTTGTTTCTTAACTATTTTTTAATAAAACGTTCGAACATTGTTTTTGGTACAAACATTGTGCACATGAAATTATTAATATTAAAATAACACACGATAAAACAAATGAAAATTATTAACTAGGCTATTTTTATTCAAGAAAATCGAGGCTTACAAAACGAACACCAATTTTTTTTAAAGAAAACGTTTTCGTACCTTCATACATCTGATGTCTTCATGATACCAATGGAAACCAAATTGACCACCTCTTTCTTGTTCACATACAACATGTTTGACAGATAATAGTTGGAAAAAAGACGTAACCAAAAAACGAGTTGGCAATCTCTCCTCATCACGCGAGATAAAAAGGGAGAGCAACCACGCGTTGTTCTATCGCCTAACTGACTGAGTGCGCCCCCCTGGCCCTCTGACTTGGCAAACACTGGCTCGCCATGGTCAAGCAGTAATTACGTTAGCGTCATTCAGACTAGTCAAGAAAGGGCAACCCTGCACTGTTTTATTGCATCGAGTGACTGCCCCTGAATCGATGGAGGCAGCACTGGGGGTACCAGTCAACTCTCCCCAAAGCCAACTCGCGCCCCGAAATTAATGTGTTGTACTGCAGTTTAAAATTAGCTTGTGTGCAGTAGGTTGAATGGACGGTGTGTGTTTTAGAGAACTGTTGCAACATGGTGTGGTGTTGCCTGGTTGGCTGATGTGTGTGTGTTCTGGTTCTGGTTCTGGTTTGCTACGTCGCATATGCCACTTCTGACGATGCATCGCGACGGAACTAGAAGGGCGCATGTACCTAATTATAATAGAACCTAACCTGGTCCCCCAGGTTGGGTTTTGGCTGAGGGCCAGCATATGGTTTTGGGGCGAGTTGGCATTGGGGCGATTTAACTGGAAGCCCAGCACAGTAGTCTAGAGCTGTAGATTGGGTTTCAGCCAAGTGGAGGTGTCTAGATGTTTGGCTGGTGTGTGGCACTGGATGGCGTTGATTTGACAGGAAATCATTTACCCAGAAGAAGAAGAAGAGGAACACAAAGAAGAAATAGGTTGTGCAGAGGTGTCTATAATGAACGCGTTCGATGTTGTGATTGCGATTAATTATAAACAAGTAACAGGCTGGCACCATACGTAGTAAAAAAAATTTTAGCGAGTTTAATAATTATTAGTATTTTATAACATTATAATTATTAGTATTATGTAATGATGTTAGTATGTGATAGGGGCCCATGCAGTATTTTAAACATTGTGTGCGCACGCACGAACGCCCAAATCCACAGGCCAACACGCACAAACATTCTTATGCACTCATTTTTTGTTGTTAAAGGAACACACAGAGAGAGAAGAGAAGAGAGATAAGGGGGGGGGGGGAGAGAGAGAGAGAGAGAGAGAGAGAGAGAGAGAGAGAGAGAGAGAGAGAGAGAGAGAGAGAGAGAGAGAGAGAGAGAGAGAGTTAAAAACAATCAGCTAAAAAAAACACTAAAAAAACGCGTTAATAGAAACATACATGCTTGGGAAGAAAGGGTATAGGGGAGTGAGGGTCTATAGAAGGGTGATGAGAATATTGTGGGAACAGAGGGGAACGTGGTGGGAGAATGGAAAGCTTCAAAAGACTTTCTTTGGATCGTTCCCATTATCTCCGGGCCCTGAGTCTTCTGATTGATGAAGGAGGGCCGTCTTTGTAGGGCTTCCATTGAGGTCTTGTCCCATCAGCTTTTCGGTTGGCGAATGGCGGCAAACAGGGTAAAACCTGATCAAGCAAAAAGCTAATCTCTTTTCGGGTTTTTTAAATTAAGGATATTGATTAACTTGTCAGCTAAGCTTTGAGCTTTGAACGCTTACGCGATTGTACCCATCTGTCTGTCTGTCTTTCTGTCTGTCTTTTTGTTCGTCTGTCTGTCTTGTCTGTCTGGCTGGCTGCTGGCTCTCTCTTCTCTCTCTCTCTCTCTCTCTCTCTCTCTCTCTCTCTCTCTCTCTCTCTCTCTCTCTCTCTCTCTCTCTCTCTCCTCTCTCTCTCTCTCTCTCTCTCTCTCTCTCTCTCCCCCCGACCCTTTACACATGCGTTGCTTTCAGCCCAATGTTTGTGCATCCGTCTCTGCTTCTCAAATCTCTTCCTTTTTTTATTATTATCTCATCCTGTGATCCGCTCGCTTCTTATATTAGTTTTTTTTTTAAAAAGTTTTTAACATGCACAACAATTAACATATCACACGGAAAACCCTAACCTAATGAACGGAAAAACTGTAATGAACCACGACTGTGACAAATGCGCGGTGTACTGCACTACATAGGGGGGGGGGGGGGGTCCTATTAGATAATGGCCTTTATCGTGACTGCAATTAATTATTGAACAAAGATAATTAGCTGAAAATGTTCATAAAATACAGCTTCATGTTTGGTAAGAAAGGCAAAAACGGAAAAAAATGGAATTAACCGAGAAATGTAGGGGGGGTGGCACATCTTGACCTATACCAAACTTTTTTTCTTACGAAGCACAGATATGTTTAAAAGAAAGATGAAATACATTAGGTGAATTTTTTGTTTTTTAGCTTAATGCAACAGACGTTTTAAATTTATATTATAATGTTTTAATATATAATATAATTCTGAATTTTTAAAAAAAAAGACAAATGAACAAAAACGACGCCAATTAAGAAAGAAAGAAAAAAACCGTAAGAAATTTAAGAGAAAACAAATAAATACAGAAAGAGTTGTAGAGCTGTAGAGATAATCTAGAGAACGCTGTGTGTGTGTGTGTGTGTGTTGTGTGTGTGTGTGTGTGTGTGTGTGTGCGTGCGTGCGTGCGTGCGTGCGTGCGTGCGTGTGTGTGTGTGTGTGTGTTGTGCGTGTGCGCGTGCGTGTGTACGTGTGTGTGTGTGTGTGTGTGTTTGTGTGTGTGTATGTGTATGTGTCTGTGTGTGTGTGTGTCTGTGTGTTTGTGTGACATTTCCGACAAATAAAGACTTTTACGTACATGCTTCTATTCATAATTTTCTTTTGTATTCCTCAAAATAATCAAAATAAAACCCGTTCAATCAAAATTCTCTGGCAATTCCCTCGATCATTGTCTTTTTTTTTTGTAACCTTTGTTTCAGACTTTTGATATTATCTAGAGCCTTCCTTCAATTCCATTTTCTATTCTGGTTGATCCAATGGCAGGCCCACGTTCCAGCCATTTAGACGTCATCAGGAAAATGGACGGACAGGCGGAATGTTTGCTTTCAATGTATTTCCGTTTAGAGCCAGTCCCTCAAAGCCAATACAAATGTAAAACAAAAATCGATTCAACAAAAACAAATGCAATGCAGCTAATGCGTCTCTGCGTTCTTCAATTCTAAGCTTTAAAATGGAACACCCCCCCCCCCCCCCCCCAGTGGGGATACCGGGGGTTCTTTTGTATAAATAGTTCCCCCCACCTTCTGGAAGTTATGTGCTTGTAACTTCCTCTAATCTGTCACTCTCTTTGACTCTTGCCTTTTCCCTTTGCTTGCTGTCATCTACTATCTTTCTGCCTGTCTGGACCATTCTCCTGCCTTTCTTCAAAAAAGATTCCTCCAGCCGAAGTCGGACATGCCGGGCCTAATTATTTCTTACTTAGGCGCATAACGGCAGCATGACGCATCTGCGCTCATAATTGACAGGAAACAGTCTGAGCGATCGAAGAAGAAGAAGAAGAAGAAGAAAATGGAAACAAAAAACGAGGACTGAATACTTTTTTTTGTTGTGATGACCAGCAGATTTTATGTACATTTTAATCTTTATCCGGTGTGCCATTATTTAGCATGTTCAAATCACGCACGCACGCGCGTGTATATGCGCGCGCGTACACACATGCACACACACACACACACACACACACACACACACACACACACACACACACACCACACACACACACACACACACACACACGCAGAGAGGGAGAAGGTGAGACTGAGAAAGAGAGAGAGAGAGAGAGAGAGAGAGAGAGAGAGAGAGAGAGAGAGAGAGAGAGAGAGAGAGAGAGAGAGAGAGAGAGAGAGAGATTCAAAGATATATGAATTTGATGTAAATACAAAGTACTGTAGGGGAAGACGGGGTAAAAAGCGCATGGGCGGGTAAGAAGCCCACCCCAATTATCTCATGAAATAAAGAAAATTTCAGTCAAATTTGCCCATGAGACGAATGCTAGACATTAATGCTCATCTCATGGGCAAAATGAGACTGAAATTTGCTTCATTTCATGAGATAATTGGGGTGGGCTTCTTACCCGCCCATGCGCTTTTTACCCCGTCTTCCCCTATATGTATAAAGATTATCATAACACTCATTGTTTTCTAATATTGTGAACAGCCTTTGTAAAGTACATTGTTTTAGAACCAATAGGGCTACTTCCTAAATGAGTATCTAGGCCTACACACCAAAAGACCATAGCCAGACGGAAAAGGCACAGAGAGAGGGGTAAACAGACAGACAGATACAGACACGTAGATAACTAGATACAGATAGCAGACACTATACAGACAGACACAGAGAAACAGAAACAGAGACAGACGTCAAACATGCAAGACAGTGAGAAAGTTCATGTAATGAATTTTAATGATTATTTGATTGGTATAATTTTGTTTCACACATTTGATTAATGTTCTTTCAGTTATGTTGTATCTCTGTCATGTTGTTGCACCTAAATTGAATTTATCTTTTGGAGGTATTAAAGAAGGGGAAGACGGGGTAAAAAAGCGCATGGGCGGGTAAGAAGCCCACCCCAATTATCTCATGAAATGAAGCAAATTTCAGTCTCATTTTTTTTCCATGAGACGAGCGTTAATGTATAGCATTCGTCTCATGGGCAAATTTGACTGACAATTTTTCTTTATTTCATGAGATAATTGGGGTGGGCTTCTTACCCGCCCATGCGCTTTTTACCCCGTCTTCCCCTATACTTGAACTTGAACTTGATACATACAGGAAAGATAGAGAGAAAGAGAGCGAGGCAGACAGACAGACACGGGAGAGACGCAGAGAAGTAGACAAGAGGCAGATAACAAACAGTAGATAGAGAGACAGAAACATACCAAACGGACAGAGAAAAAGACAGACAGACAGTCGGTCGGTCGGTCAGAGAGAGAGAAAATAAGTTAAAAAAACCGGCAGACAGTATGAAACAGCGATGCATGCGCCCGCTAACATTTAATTCTAGGCGTGTGGTTGTCCCCCGCAAGCAAGGGGAGTAACTCTGGTACACGCAACGTTCAGTCTATTTAGGGATAATCCCCAATTGGGGAGGTATCCAGTGTTGTTTATTTCACCATTTTCCCGTCTCCAAGCCTTTTCATTTTAGTATTAAAGGTGGACTCTGACGGATGAGTTTTTGCAAGAAACACGTCGAGATCACCATGGCAACACCATTTATTTGACAGCGATCTCAACACTCACTTTGGAACTCTTGAAAGGGCGAAATGACACTCATCGCCAAAGGGGACGAACGGACGAACGAAATGTTATTTATACAGGGTAATGAGATAAGCATGCATACTTTTTTACACCCAGCCCTGTGGTCAATGAAAATATGGAATGAACAACAATAAGAAAACATGCAATGAAAGAAAATAATAAACCACCACCAATATAACAGGTAAAAAGTGAAAATATTGAGGGAGAGAGAGAGAGAGAGAGAGAGAGAGAGAGAGAGAGAGAGAGAGAGAGAGAGAGAGAAGAAGAAAAAAAAAGAGAGAGAGAGAGAGAGAGAGAGAGAGAGAGAGACAGACAGAGAGAGAGAGAAATGACAAATAAACAAAAGAAATCACGTGAGGTGGCATGCGGCATAATATATCAAAGAAAGGGCGAAATGGGAAAGAGCCAATCGGGACCGAGGTTCACTGTGCTAAGGTTTGTCACGCAATGATTGTTTGTCTTGCCTTGCACACTGCAGTCTCCTTTCTTTAATTAATGCTAATCGCACTATCGTGACCAGACAAGACCAGCGATTTGGCAACAGCTTTGTTTTTTTTATATCCGCAACAAAAAGTACAACAATCAAGGTGTCTCGTTTTAAAACCGACGATCACAGACTACTGTGTTGCTGTCAACTTGGGTTGTGAAGTTTCTTGAAAGAAGACGCGTTTGACAGGCGACTGGGTGTTGTTGTGGAACCGTTAAAACCGTAAGAAGACGACGATGGAAGGGGGCATGAAAATTGTATTGACGTGTTTAGGTTTTTTTCTTGAAATAATTGCTCATGTAGGTGAAGACGGGGTAAAAAGCCCATGGGCGGGTAAGAAGCCCGTGCCAATTATCTCATGAAATGAAGAAAATGTCAGTCACATTTTGCCCATGAGACGAGTGTTAATGTTTAGCATTCGTCTCATGGGCAAATTTGACTGAAGTTTTTCTTTATTTTTATGAGATAATTGGCACGGGCTTCTTACTCGCCCATCAGCTTTTTACCCCGTCTTCCATATGTTAGAGCGCACATGTTTTCATAAGTATGTGTGCAGTGTGCGTATGTGTACATGGACGAAACCATTGGGAGAAAGAAAGAGAGTGTGTGCCTGTGCGCGCGCGCGCCATGTATATTATATGTGTGTATGTACGCACGCGCGCGTGTATGTGTGCGTAACAATGGATTTGCTTTAAGCGTGTTGGAGCTATCAAAAAATGTCAACATTGGTAAAGGTATATTGTAATTATGTGTGGGACAATCTGCATAGGCGTGGGTGTGTATATATGCATTTATTAAAATACTGGCTATGCCTTTATGTAGCCTATGTGAGTTTTGCGACCGCGTGTGCGTGCGCTTTTCTACGAATACATGAACATAAGCGCGCGTAATGCATGGATGTAATTATGTATGTTGTCGTGACTGTAATAAACTAAAAAATACATGACGTTCCTTCAATATCAAAACTCCACTTGCTAACAAGTTCAGTTTTTTGGTCAAAACGACTGAAGATATCAACTCGTCTGTGATCACAGGAGGAGTCGGCGCCATGGCAGCGGAGCCTTTAGAATCGTTTCCTTTCAGCACCGTCGTTGACTTGGTCCACTACTGGAGCTGTCATGAGGCCCACAGACCCGCCTTCATATTTTATGACAAACACAGAAGCAGGTAAAGTTCACGTATTCTGCATGCATGGATATTTTTGCATGCGCACTACATGGTCTCGAAAAATCATTCATCGGATGATTTTTAAAAAACAGCAGTAAACAGGATCATTTTGGTTACCAAAGTAATATTTTAACCCTACAGTTTATTTTTCTTTGCTGCTCTCGATCCTTATACCAGTCAGAGGAAACATAGAGCAGTCGAACCCTGCCTAATGAGTTCAGGAGCTCGGCACCCTGGGGTTCGTTTCACAAGGGCTGACGTTACGTTGCGCTTTCTCAAATCGGCAAAAACGGTATAAGAAACACCTTCGTTTGCCGATAGTTCGCGTGACGTTTTGTTCTTGCCAAACACCGAGCAAGCGGTGAACTATCCGGAACTAGTAGGGGGTGAACACATTTATTGGTTTGTTTGTTTTTTGGTGGGTTTTTTTTTAACGATGTCCTCATTCACCTTTACTTACAATAACACAATACTACAATGATAACGATGTCCTCATTCACCTTTACTTACAATAACACAATACTACAATGATAACGATGTCCTCATTCACCTTTACTTACAATAACACAATACTACAATGATAACGATGTCCTCATTCGCCTTCACATACAATAACACAATACTACAATGATAACGATGTCCTCATTCACCTTTACTTACAATAACACAATACTACAATGATAACGATGTCCTCATTCACCTTTATTACAATAACACAATACTACAATGATAACGATGTCCTCATTCACCTTTACTTACAATAACACAATACTACAATGATAACGATGTCCTCATTCACCTTTACTCACAATAACACAATACTACAATGATAACGATGTCCTCATTCACCTTTACTTACAATAACACAATACTACAATGATAACGATGTCCTCATTCACCTTTACTACAATAACACAATACTACAATGATAACGATGTCCTCATTCACCTTTACTTACAATAACACAATACTACAATGATAACGATGTCCTCATTCACCTTTACTTACAATAACACAATACTACAATTGATAACGATGTCCTCATTCACCTTTACTCACAATAACACAATACTACAATGATAACGATGTCCTCATTCACCTTTACTCACAATAACACAATACTACAAATAACGATGTCCTCATTCACTTTACTCACAATAACACAATACTACAATTAACGATGTCCACCTTTACTCACATAACACAATACTACAATGATAACGATGTCCTCATTCACCTTTACTTACAATAACACAATACTACAATGATAACGATGTCCTCATTCACCTTTACTTACAATAACACAATACTACAATGATAACGATGTCCTCATTCACCTTTACTTACAATAACACAATACTACAATGATAACGATGTCCTCATTCACCTTTACTCACAATAACACAATACTACAATGATAACGATGTCCTCATTCACCTTTACTCACAATAACACAATACTACAATGATAACGATGTCCTCATTCACCTTTACTTACAATAACACAATACTACAATGATAACGATGTCCTCATTCACCTTTACTTACAATAACACAATACTACAATGATAACGATGTCCTCATTCACCTTTACTTACAATAACACAATACTACAATGATAACGATGTCCTCATTCACCTTTACTTACAATAACACAATACTACAATGATAACGATGTCCTCATTCACCTTTACTTACAATAACACAATACTACAATGATAACGATGTCCTCATTCACCTTTACTCACAATAACACAATACTACAATGATAACGATGTCCTCATTCACCTTTACTTACAATAACACAATACTACAATGATAACGATGTCCTCATTCACCTTTACTTACAATAACACAATACTACAATGATAACGATGTCCTCATTCACCTTTACTTACAATAACACAATACTACAATGATAACGATGTCCTCATTCACCTTTACTTACAATAACACAATACTACAATGATAACGATGTCCTCATTCACCTTTACTTACAATAACACAATACTACAATGATAACGATGTCCCATTCACTCACAATAACACAATACTACAATGATAACGATGTCCTCATTCACCTTTACTTACAATAACACAATACTACAATGATAACGATGTCCTCATTCACCTTTACTCACAATAACACAATACTACAATGATAACGATGTCCTCATTCACCTTTACTCACAATAACACAATACTACAATAATAACGATGTCCTCATTCACCTTTACTCACAATAACACAATACTACAATGATAACGATGTCCTCATTCACCTTTACTTACAATAACACAATACTACAATAATATACGATGTCCTCATTCACCTTTACTCACAATAACACAATACTACAATAACGATGTCTCATTCACCTTTACTCACAATAACACAATACTACAATGATAACGACACCTTTACTCACAATAACACAATACTACAATGATAACGATGTCCTCATTCACCTTTACTTACAATAACACAATACTACAATGATAACGATGTCCTCATTCACCTTTACTTACAATCATTTCTTTTTGTTGATTGGTCCATTAAAGTTTGGTTAAAATAATACTTTCTTTTTACCAATCAGACAAGAACTTGTATTATTCTTCCGCAAACGTTTTCTAAAGTGTTTCATAGACCCCTTTTGGCGTAACAGTTATGCGCGCGGCGACCGTCGTCTAGAGAAACTAGACCCGGGACAGCCCAGGACAGTTTCATTCAGTCTCTTCTATATTTATTACTAAAAGAGTATCCAGTATAACGACTGCTTCGCAATTACGGATAGTTTTGGCCAGGTGACTTATTTGAGTTGCCCGAATACTTAGGCTTGAGTGTATTTGAGATTGCTATAGAATGTGTCATGGTTGTATCGGCTATGCCACCACTGGTCATGATTATATTGATTTTAATCTGTATTTTCGTTCAGAACTTTGCTATCGAAAAACAAAAAACACTCTTCCGTTACATTGCTCAGATCTGAACTGAGCTATGGTCAGCTGTATGAGCTGGGGGGTCGCTGGGCTGCAGTGCTGCAGGAGGGGGGAGGGGGGCGGAAGGAGAGGGTGGTAAGCACGCTGCCCAACGGACCGGAGCGCGCGCTGTGTGATGTGGGCATTGTCATGGCGGGAGCTGTGGTGGTCAACGCTCAGTGTCAGCTGGCCGATGGTCAGTGTGTGTTGTGTGTGTGTGTGTGTGTGTGTGTGTGTGTGTGTGTGTGTGTGTGTGTGTGTGTGTGTCTGTCTGTCTGTCTGTCTGTGAAAATATTTCCAAAAGGAACAAAAAGTTTCGTTTGTATCCCACTAGTCGCAATGTACACAACAACGACATTGATTCGAGTAGTAAATTGTATCGATCAAAATCACTTGAAACATTTGCGAAAAGTGAAGCAAGAACATTGTGTACGCCGCTTTTTCAATTCTAAACAAACTGTGTAACGTTGGAAATAAAGTTGACAAGTTTAACTGTTCTTAGCAACGAGTTTGAAATCCTTATCCAAAACTGGATGCGTGTAAAAACATGCCCGTATATATGTACGCATACACACACACACACACATTAACAATAGACTATATACATGTTCACAAACATAAACTCACAAGCACTCACATCACATACGCTTGAGATAATTTAGACACGTATGTTCGAATCATCATTATTTTTATTTAGCAGAACAATGGTCTCATAAAATTCAGTGTGACACAGTATTGTGGAAACCGTATAGTCTGGTGTTATTTATTTATAAAAAAAAAAAAAATAAAAAAAATAAAAAAAGTTTTTATCAAAGCAAACTATTCTGCATTTCAAATGCACTAACTTTTCAGTCCTTCAGAGTAGGGGTACGGAGCTGGCTATTCACTGAGATTTTTCTTTCATACTATATATATATATATATATATATATTATATATATATATATAACTGAAATTATTTCTACCTCCTTGTTTGTTTGTCTCACAGTCTGTCTGTCTGTCCGCTTGTTTATCTCACTGTCTGTCTGTGTATCTGCCTGTGTTTCTCTCTACTTTCTCTTTATCTCGGTTCCTTCCATCTCTTTAGCCGTCTGATCCACCCAGTTATGTTTCTGTTTGATAATGTGATTCCCAGGCTCAGACTTTCTCTTCACTCTCCGCCAGTCCAAAGCCTGTGCCGTGTGTGTGGACCCAGATAATGAGGTTGGACCATGGCAAGTGTTACAGAAGCACGTGAAATACGACTCTGTTACCGAGACAGTCAACTCTGACAGTCTGCCTGACCTCCATAAAGTGTTCTTCATCCGGCGAACCGGCCCTCTCTGTCTTCACCGCATTCCCTCTTGATGGAGACTCTGTTAGAGACTGACACAACGAATGAGTCCAATGCAGGACATTCTGAACCGAAATCAGAGAGTGGTGTAAAAGTTGGCCCCAGTTCCCTGGAAACTGGAGACTTCATTGCAAATCTGCAAGTGATGGGCACATTTTACAAGGCCGAGGTAGACCCAGAGGAAACAGTAGCCATATTCAGCACGTCGGGTAGCAGTGGGTTTTCAAAACTGGTCCCACTGAGTCATGCCCGTTACTTGATATTTTGCAATGATTGTGTTGCCTTTACGGCTCTTGACTGTTGCGTCCTATTCAGTGCTTCTCCTCTCGGTTGGCTAGGAGGCACACTGTTCTCTTACATGCTTCCTGGCAAAACACGTGTCCTCCTGGACATGTGGTACGGGCCTCCTGATGACCTAGCTAACGATGTCTGGAATATGATAGCTCAGGAGAGATGCACAGGCGGCATCTTAATGCCTTTCCTCTTGTCCAAGATTCTAGCGCTGGAGGACAGAAAACAGTGGATGATGAACCATATTGGAATGGGAGGTCAGCCGATGAAAACCGACATGGTAAGACAGGCTCTGCAGTTGGCGGAAGCAGTCTGTATCGGATATGCCTCAACCGAACTGGGTGTGATTGCATCCACCACAGTGACCGGCGTTTCCCAGTATCAAGACTTTCTGGTTGGCAAGCCATCAAGAGGGAATGCGGTGAAGATTTGCAACAGCGAAGGTGATGAAGTACCCCAAGGAACCAAAGGAGAGATCTACGGAAAAACCACATCTATGACTGAGCTCTATTTGAACAACGAAGAAGACACACTGGCTTCCTTCGCTGCGGATGGGTTTCTGAAGACTGGGGACGGTATAGTGATGCTGGAGGATGGCTCACTGCTGGTGGAAGGACGTCAGCATGACGCTATCCACAGAGGAAACTACTCTTCTACCCGGCCTGGCTGGAGAGTCGCATCTTGAATACCTGTCCAGGTAGGCCTACGGAACATAATCTTTCGGTATTACAGTCATGAGCCTTGTCTTGAGTCATGGACGTCCTGATCCTTTATGGCAACAAGTTGTAGAGTTACAAGAAATCCAAAGATCGATTCTAATTTCCCTTGGTGCAATCAATACTTAATTGTGATGAAATCACTACGTCTACTCTCGGTTTGCAAAAATTCACCTTTTTACCTCTAATGCCAATAATGTGTTTGTTTGTAACCGGATTTACTATTTTGTTTAACTATTCTGAACTAAAAATGGGTTGTACAAGTCTTGTTAGCTCATCACAATTTCCCCCCCACTGTTCTTAGACACTAAATTGGGGAATAACGGAAATGCATAATACATCGTGCGCTTGATCATCTCGTGCATGACTTTTCTTTCAGTATGGTATAATATCAGTTGCATTTAGGTTCCTCTATGAATTGATATTAACGAATGCGAACAATTCAGAATGATAACTTTTTTTCATGTGATAATAGTTACCATGGTGATGCAAGGTTGTTTGCAGCGTAGAATGCTTGGAATTGTCTTGTACATTCCATGTTCAATCAAACGGTTAATAGAGGGTTTTTTTCTGTTTTCCCTAGATCTGCAAAGCGTGTTCGTAGTGAGCGTCCCAGACCCCGCCATGGGGGAACAGATCTGCGCGTGCTTCGTGCCCTCTGACCCTTCCATGACGGAGGAGCGCGTGTGCAGTCTGGTTGAGGAAGACATCCTGACCGAAGTGGAGGACCCCCTGTCTCCCCGACCTCGGTACTACCTCAGCTTCCAGGCTTTCCCCAGGACGTACACGGACAAACCTCAGAGGAAGCACGTGCGTCGGCTGGCCATTGCAAAGCTGAACTTGGGTTGATTCAATTATGCCCGTGTTAGTATCGAACGTGAAACATTTAACGCATGTTTGTGCAGCATCAATGTAGTCTGAAAAGAATAAACATAATCTAATCCGGAGTATAATTCAGTTTTTACATGATCATCACCAGCCAACTGATTACTGTATAATCAGAAAAAGTAATTATATAGGAAACTGTAATCTTGATACAATATTGTATGCATGGCTGACTGTCGTTTCCGACAATGACTGCCAGATAGCAGAAGGGGCAGCTGCGATTCTGGTGGAATGGCCTAATGTTTATTTATAGTGGAGAAGCATTACCCAGGATGTCTCCCCATTCTTTTGACCAAAGGGATACAATATTAACAGAAATAAATGGTCTAATGAACTTTTCAGTCTGTGTACACTAGAATCCGGTTTCGGGATATCTTTTATTGTTTTTTAAAGACGCACCTTGACGGGTGTTTTTGTTTGCAAGAAACACGTCGAGATCACCAGTAAAACTCCCTTTACAGAGATCGGAACACTCACTTTGCTCTGGTTTCACATAAATCAAGCCGTCAAATCGTCGATTCTTCCTTGGCGGAGGTGCTGGAAGTCAAAAAAAAGAAAAAAAAAAAAAAAAGAAAAAAACACAAAAAGAACAAATATTCTTTCAGTGAAAGAGAAGGCATGTGGCTTCTCTTTTCTAATGGCCGCCTGAGTTGCTTAGACCAAATCACGAAATTTCCACAATACAAGCCTTTGTTTTTATAGTTTACCAAAAGGAGTTTCGCTCACAACAAAGGAAATAGCTCCAATGCTTTTTTTTTTTTTACTGCACTACAAGGAAGAAAAAGCTTCAGCCACTCGAGTGGCCTCCACCCACCCCGTCCAAAATGGCTTCTCTCTCCGGCAACTCCGCCAAGGAGGAATCGCCGTTTTGACGGTTTTATTTATAGGAAACCAGAGCAAAGCGAGTGTTCTGATCCTTGAAAAGGCTGTCTTTCTGGTGATCTCGACGTGTGTTTCTTGCAAAAACTCATCCGTCAGGGTTCCAATATTGTTTGTTCGTTTATTTGTTGATGTACTTTGTGTTTGTTTCTTTGTTTGTTTTTACTGCATGCATTTTTCCTCCACTTGAAGTAACTGCCTGAAGGCCTTGCTCTACACGTCCAACTACAGCCGTACGGCTATCCAACTATGGCGTCTGTGTGGCAAAAAAACAACTCTGATGAATCACTACTGTGTAGATGAATCTAATGAAATTTAATTCTGATGAAAATCCAACTGTAGATATAATGTATTTATGTATCAGACAATTTATCAGATACGTGTGTTGGAGTCTACATGACAATAGTGAACAAAACTAGTAGGATTTCATCAGATTTATTTCGATAGTATGTCTTACAGACGTCACAGTTGGATGAGCCGAACAGCTCTAGTTGCATGTGTGGAGCAGGTGTTTAAGCGTTTCATTCCATGGCCCGTAGTGAACATTACTTCTACAGTTGGTATTTGGTGTATTCTAGTCACAGAGACTTATCTCTGTGAAATTCGGGCTGCTCTCCCCCCTGGAGAGCGCGTCGCCGCAAGTGCAGCGCCTATCCAATTCTTTTTTCTTTTTTTTTTTTTTTTTTTTTGGGGGGGGGCAACAGGGTGAGTAGGGGGTATGAGCACACTTGGAAAACCTAGCTATCAATCTGGCCATACCAGACAGCGGGATTTCTCCCTACTCTTTCCGACTTTCAACTGCCATGGGATTTCTACGTGCGTAAAGCGCACGGGTCAGACTAGCTTTAAGTCCCCATCCGAGGTTTGGGAGACAAAATAAGTGATCACCATTACCATGCGTTCTGTCTCGTACTTAAAAAAATTAAAAACATTATTGACTTTTTTTTGAGACAGATACATTTTCAATGTACATCGTCAATAACATCGTCATTCTGGATATTTCGTCTTTCAAACTGTTAATTCACAATCTTTTATCACCATTTGTATTGATTGAAGTAACGTACAATGGTTATGGAGTAATTTAAATGTCATGCTAATGTTAAACCATCGACCTGTAAGAAATGGAGATTCTTATTCGGATATGACAGGCTTAAACATGGATGTCTATGGAGACTTTTTTCATAGTACAAGAGCTACCTTAATTGTGTGTGTGTTTGTGTGTGCGCGTGTGTACGTGCGTGCGTGTGTGTTTCTGCTTTCAATATAGAATACATTGAGGTTTTTGTAAGCGTTCTTGCCCGCGTATAAACCTATGTTTAACATAATTATGTTCAGCAGGTTTTTTTTAGCCTGTAATAGTTATTATTGTGTAGGAATGTGTGCTTAATTTAAGTGATATGTTTTCGTTTATGTGGATGTACATACATACTGTACTTTCGCTTGTAAAGGTGTGCATGTATATATCGCACACGTGTGTATGTGTTTACTCAATTACTGGTGTTATGTGCAGACATTATCATTATACATGTATGTGCATGTGTGTGTGCACAGTGAATCTTATGGCCGGTTCTGTATGTAGCTTTTTGTCAAAGCGTGTTATTTCTAGTTGCTTTAATGTAGAATAATTATAATTATGTTCACAATCATGTTAGTCCATTTTTGTTGTGCTTTTACCCAATGCTATTGTATATGTAAGCCTACAAAACGCACACACATACACACACACACATAAACGCGCACGCGCACACGCACACACACACACACACGCACACACACACACACGCACGCACGCACGCGCACACGCACACGCACGCACACGCACGCACACACGCACACACACACACACACACACACACACACACACACACACACACAACGAGCAGTTCAAAACCCAGATAATTGTACATTCATAGACATGTTTGTTTCTGGTTTATTGATTTTCGTTCAATTTCTAAACATTAAAAAGGTTTTATGTATTCACTTGCATGTATACTCGTGCATCCACATCCGAGAGAGAGAGAGAGAGAGAGAGAGAGAGAGAGAGAGAGAGAGAGAGAGAGAGAGAGAGAGAGTCTCAGATACAGGAAGAGAATGTGTTCATGTGTGTGTCTGTGGTGTGTGTGTGTGTGCGTGTGCGTACGTGCGTGCGCGCGTGTGTGTGTGTGTGCGTGCGCGTGTGCGTGTGACGTGTGTAGTATAATATTTTATTCAACGTGTCTACACTGGCATTGACATCAGCATTTATGAGATCTGCATAATATACGTTAAAAATTTGAACTTTCGATACAGATAAACAATTGACCAAGATTCATCAACAGTTCTAGTAGCAAAATGATGTCTGTTCATTTTGCCCATTGTTTTTAGATGCTTTTAACAATAACACACAAGCGTGTTTGAACATGTGCCATTTATAAAGGGTGCCTAGGAAGCAATGCACGTGTATTACATACATTGATATTAATGGAATAATAAATATTATTATACCACCTTAAGTGGGGCTGTATTTATACAAGTAAATCATTACTTTTCCCTAGAAACCCGCAAAACATATATGAGGCCTATTCAAGAGGCCTAAATTGTGCAGTTTTGCAGCTATATTATCAGCATGAGAAACAAAACTGCCTTCAACGTTTGTGAAAAGTGTGTGCAAAAGAACTGTGTTAAATGATGTGCAAATCAACGAACAACATTTAGACTGTAATGCACGAGGCTAGTTACTGGGATATTGTAGTGAGCCCCTATAATGTACTCCTATAATACAATATGATAAGCACGTGAAGGAATGTCACAACGTTTGTGTTCATTGATCTTTTCAAACATTTAACATACAGTACAGTCACACATCACAAGCAAATCAAAAGATTGAGTCTAGGCCTAATGATTCAATACGTTCTTTCTGAGTGTAAGCATTTCAGTATAGTGAGTACATGCATTTGAAGCATTGATCCTCAGTTCTGTCAAACATGCTCTACAAATATTTTTTGTTTTGTTTTTGCTTTACTATACAGTGGAACCTCCCTTCAAGACCTTCAAAATTCATCCAAAATGAGGTCTTATAAGGGAGGGGTCTTAAATACCCACCACGTCACGAGTCAAAATTACGGTTTCCACGTGTTTTCCCTCTTATGGCTGGTAAGAAATCTGAAGAAATCGTCCTAGCATAAGAGGGAATGTGACACGTGACGTGGGGGGTCTTTAAAGGGAGGTAATTTTAATACTTACAAAGAAGGGTAATGTCTCAGAGAAGTAGGTCTTATATGGGAGGGAGTCTTATAATGGGAGGTCTTATAAGGGAGGTTCCACTGTACTGTACTACATAAATGACAAACACAATCATGGTTCACATTTACTTCAGTTAAACATAAACAACACATTTAAAAATACTAGGGTGCTTTTGCTTCGCACAGTCCTCAACAACAAGGCCAGTCAGAATTCCTTTGATGTTCACACAAAATTAATGTATAAAATGCATAGTATCTAAGGGCTTCGGGTGTTTTAATCCAATAAGGCCAAATGAGGGGCGGTACAATACAATTTAATTATAATACAAATGAATTTATGGACATGCACTGAAAATATAAATATGACAAACATAGTTTGAACATTCGTGATAACATAGGCCTACATTTTCTTTAAAACTGAAAAGCTTTAAACAAATATAAAGAAAGATTACGAACTGTTCTTTTTTCGGTACAAGCCATCAGTAGACCAAATCTAAACAAGCATGGATTGACATAATACTCTGGGATATGAATCTTTTACGGAGGTCATTCAAAGCGGGACATACAAGAACAAAATTGATCTTATCCTCATTTGCTATCTTACACAAAGGACATAAAAGCTCATTACTATTATACAGTTGTGTAACGATAGAAATGTTCGGTAATCGGGGATATACTAAGCCTGTTTGTTTTTGCTTAATTTCTTTTTGTTTTTGTTTATTAGCTTGCTTTCATAAACCTTTCTTCAACTGTTTTACAATCCCTGAGAATATCATATACTTTCATAAAGCAAACGACAAAGTGTAGTCCAAACAGGTACGATCAGGTTGGTTTTTTTTAAAGCACCCAGTTATTTCTCAGGTAAAACAAACCCTTTATATTAATAGCCTATAAGAACGAAACAATCCCTATCCAGATGCGCCTGGACTCAAATCAAGCTGAGTCTATCCGCTGCCAGCCGACGCACGTGCTTCCTCTGAGGTTTGTCCGTGTACGTCCTGGGGAAAGCCTGGAAGCTGAGGTAGTACCGAGGTCGGGGAGACAGGGGGTCCTCCACTTTGGTCAGGATGTCTTCCTCAACCAGACTGCGCACGCGCTCCTCCGTCATGGAAGGGTCAGAGGGCACGAAGCATGCGCAGATCTCCTCCCCCATGGCGGGGTCAGGGACTCCTACTATCAAGACGTCTCGCAAACCTGGGAAACATGATATTGGTTTTAGTTATTTCCTTATTAAGGTTAATAGATACTTCAAACATTTCAGAGTCATGGAGAACGTATTAGACTGATTCAAACGTAGCGAGGGAATTGCTAAACGTTGTCTCTTCTTAGGTAATAATAAAGGTTAGCACAAAATTATTGAACAATTCCTTTAGGCGTTCATTCAACTGTAAGGCCGTGTACACACATAAGCGGATTATTCCATGCGGAAACCCGTGCGCAATCCATAAATAAGTGAAACAAAGAAGGGAAAAGATTTGCGCATGTGTCCGAATTTCCCCTATATTATGCGTAAACTTTTATCCTTCTTTCTTCCACTTATTTAGGGTTTTCCGTACGGAAAACTTACGCGTCTAATGTGAACCCGGCCTAACAATTAATGGTTTTAAAAAGCGACATGAATGACGAACCATGTATGCTCTTGACGTTCTGGCCATACATGTGCAACAAGGAGCAATGGAAGCTTAGACAAAACGTTTTACAAGACAGTAATGCATTCACGACTGTTTTAACAAGACAACAATAATCAACACCAACACTAAAACTAGAAGCCTGCTCCCTTCCCCCCTCGCCCAGTCCACACACACACACACACACACACACACACCCACACACACACACACACACACACACACACACACACAAACTAAAAATTAGCTTCCGGCAACGCGCTCTTCAGGGAAGAGCAGCCCGAATTTTACAGAGATATGTCTGTGACTAGAAAATACAACATACCATAGAGAGACTATTATATTTGATATGAAACAGGCTATTCTCAAACACTGTTATTCACCAGCACCACCACAAAGTTCTTTTGTTTGTTTGTTTGTTTTGAATCTCAATAAAGAACACAGGTTAATAATCAAAGTAGCTCCCGACTTTAGGCTGACTGCTGTTATGTGATTTACATTGAGAAAAAGACATCCTATTATTTCTTTAGGAAAACAATGGACATGTACACACATTGGGTTTGGCCCTACCTGGACAGCTGTTCAAGATGCGACTCTCCAGCCAGGCCGGGTAGAAGATGTAGTTTCCTCTGTGGATAGCGTCATGCTGACGTCCTTCCACCAGCAGTGAGCCATCCTCCAGCATCACTCCAATGTCCCCAGTCTTCAGAAACCCGTCCGCACTGAAGGAAGCCAGGGTGTCCTCTTCGTTGTTGAAATAGCCTTCAGTCATAGTGGTGGTTTTGGCGTAGATCTCTCCTTTGGTTCCATGTGGCAGTTCTATGCCCTCGGGGCAGCAAACCTTTACCGTGCGGTTGGGCAGAGGTTTCCCTGTCGAAAAATCCTGAAACTGTGACATGTCTGTTACGTCACAAACCAAACCGATGCGATTGACATATCCAAGCTCTGTGGAACCATACAGAACAACAACCCTTTCGGCCAGTCTTAGAGCTTGTTGCATCATTTCGGTTTTAAGCGGGGGGGGGGCGGCTGGCCTCCTGTGAAAACACGCTTCATCATATAGTGCTCTCTATCTTCAAGTGCCATAATCTTGGAGGTGATGAATGGTGAAATGAGGGCCTCGGTCGCATTTCTCCTGCAATGCAGTCCCATACAGCAGCAGCCCGATATCTTCAGGAGGCCCGTAACACATGTCCAGAAGAACACGAGTGTTGCCATGCAACCCATTCGAACTGAATGGTGTGCTGATGTCCAGCCAAATTGAGCAATGTTGAGCAATATGCTTGAGCTTGAGTTCATCAAGAAGTCCAACAGCGATTTATGCTCAGGGTTACGCGTTTGAAGCCGGTAGCTTCCGGGCGTGTTGACTAATCGTAGCGGGGATGTCCTCTGTTTCTCCGTCTGTCTTGTAAAATGTCTTTAAAGTCTGTAGGCCTTCCACAAACTCCATTATTTTGCAGAGCTGAAGCGTCTTTCAATACTTTCTTTTGACTTCTGTTCAGCCTTGCACTTTCGGGCATTTTTGCTGGGTCCATTCAAGACAGAGAGGACCAGTTCTCCGATGAAGACACTTTCTGGAGTCAGGCAGACTGTCGAGGTGGCTGAGTTGGTGACAGGGTCGTATTTTTCACGTGCTTCGTCAACACTTTGCCATGGTCCAACCTAATTATCGGGTCCACACACACTGCACAGGCTTTGGACTGGCGAAGTGAACAGACATCTGATCTGAATCAGAATTGTATACGTTCATATTCGGATGGACGATGTCCAGGCTACACATTCATGATCATAATTCTTGTAGTCCTGGACATCGGCCATCCGAATATGAACTTACAATTGCTGTTTCAGGATCAGATTCACGGTTCACTCTTCGCAGTCCAAAGCCTGTGCATGTGGGTGTGGAACCCTGATATGAGTTGGACCATGGCAAGTGTTGACGAAGCCGTGAAATACGAACCCTGTCACAACTCAGCCCCTCTGCCAGTCCTGCCCTGACCTCCAGACGTGTTCTTCATCCGAGAACTGGTCCCTCTCTGTCTTGAATCTGACCCAGCAATAATGCCCGGAAGTGCACAGTCCCTGAAACGAAGTCCAAAGAAAGTATTGAATGACGGCTTCCGCTCTGTCAAATACTGGAGATTTTGGTGGCAGGCCTAAGACTTTAAAGACCATTTACAAGAAAGACGGAGAAACAGAGGACTCGCTACGATATTCAACACGTCCGGAGCACCGGCTTTTTCAAAACTCCGTACCCCTGATCCATAAATCGCTGTTGGACTTCTTTGATAACTCAAAGCTCAGCATATTCTCCACATTGCTCATTGGCTGGGATATCAGGCACACCATTCAGTACGATGTGCATTGCAACACGCGTGTTCTTCTTGACATGTGTTACGGGCCTCCTGAAGATAGGGCTGCTGCTGTATGGGACTGCATTGGTTCAGGAGAAATGCGACTAGGCCTCAATTTCACCATGCACACCTCAAGGATTATGGCACTTGAAAGTCGAGAGCCTATATGATGAAGCTTGTTTCACATGAGGCCAGCCGCTTAAAACCGAATGATGCAACAAGCTCTAAGACTGGCCGAAAGGGGTTGTTGTTCGTTGGGTTCCACGACTTGGATATGTCATCGCCATCGACTTAGCAGACATGTCACAGTTTCAGATTTTTCGACAGGAACCTCTGCCAACCGCACGTGAAAGGGTTTTGCTGCCCCGAGGGCATAGAACTGCCACATGGAACAGGAGAGATCACGCCAAAACCACACTATGACCTGAGTCTATTTCACTACGAAAGAGGACACCCTGGCTTTCCTTCAGTGCGGACTGGTTTTCCTGAAGACTGGTGACATTGGAGTGATGCTGGAGGATGGCTCACTGCTGGTGGAAGACCGCATGACGCTATCCCCGATAGGAAACTACATCTTCTCCCGGCCTGGCTGGAGAGTCCGCATCTTGAACAGCTGTCCAGGTAGGGCCAAACCCATGTGTGTACATGTCATTGTTTTCCTAAGAAATAATAGGGTGTCTTTTCTCAATGTAAAATCACATAACTAGCAGTCACCTAATGTCGGGAGCTACTTTAGATTATTAACTTTGTGGGGTGTTCTTGTTATTGATATTCAACAAACACACAACAAAAGACTTTTGTGTGGGTGCTGGTGAATAGCGTGTTTGAGAATACCTGTTTCATATCAAATATAATAGTCCTCTCTATTATTTTGTATTTTTCTAGTCACAGACATATCTCTGTAAAATTCGGGCTGCTCTCCCTGAAGAGCGCGTTGGCCGGAGCTAATTTTTAGTTTGTGTGTGTGTGTGTGTGTGTGTGGTGTGTGTGTGGTGTGTGTGTGTGTTGTGTTTGTGTGTGTGTGGACTGGGCGAGGGGGGAAGGAGCAGGCTCTAGTTTTTATGTTTTGTGTTGATTATTGTTGTTCTTGTTTTAAAAACAGTCCGTGAATGCATTACTTCTTGTAAAACGTTTTGTCTAAGATTCCATTGGCTCCCTTGTTGCACATGTATGCCAGACGTACCGAGCATACATGGTTTCGTCATCATGTCCTTTTTTAAACCATAATTGTTGGCCGGGTTCACATTAGCGCGTAAGTTCCGTACGGAAAACCCTAAATAAGTGGAAAGAAGGATGCAAGTTACACATAATATAGTGGACATTCGCCACATGCGCGAAATCTTTTCCCTCTTTGTTTCACTTATTTATGGATTGCGCACGGGTTTTCCGCATGGAATATCCGCTTAGTGTGTGTACACGGCCTTAAGCTTGAATAGAAACGCCTAAGGAATTGTTCAATAATGCGCTTTGTTGGCTAAAACCTTCCTATTAATACCACCTAAGAAGACGAGACATATAGAGTGACGTTTAGCAATTCCCTCGCTACGGTTTGAATGCAGTTTCTAATACGTTCTCCATCTACTATGAAAATGTTTGTAAGTACTATTAAACCTTAAAAGAAATAACTAAAACAATATCATGTTTCCCAGGTTTGCGAGACGTCTTGATAGTAGGAGTCCCTGACCCCGCCATGGGGGAGGAGATCTGCGCATGCTTCGTGCCCTCTGACCCTTCCATGACGGAGGAGCGCGTGCGCAGTCTGGTTGAGGAAGACATCCTGACCAAAGTGGAGGACCCCCTGTCTCCCCGACCTCGGTACTACCTCAGCTTCCAGGCTTTCCCCAGGACGTACACGGACAAACCTCAGAGGAAGCACGTGCGTCCGGCTGGCAGCGGATAGACTCAGCTTGATTTGAGTCCAGGCGCATCTGGATAGGGATTGTTTCGTTCTTATAGGCTATTAATATAAAGGGTTTGTTTTACCTGAGAAATAACTGGGTGCTTTAAAAAAAACCCAACCTGATCGTACCTGTTTGGACTACACTTTGTCGTTTGCTTTATGAAAGTATATGATATTCTCAGGGATTGTAAAACAGTTGAAGAAAGGTTTATGAAAGCAAGCTAATAAACAAAAACAAAAAGAAATTAAGCAAAAACAAACAGGCTTAGTATATCCCCGATTACCGAACATTTCTATCGTTACACAACTGTATAATAGTAATGAGCTTTTATGTCCTTTGTGTAAGATAGCAAATGATGATGAGATCCATTTTGTTCTTGTATGTCCTGCTTTGAATGACCTCCGTAAAAGATTCATATCCCAGAGTATTATGTCAATCCATGCTTGTTTAGATTTGGTCTACTGATGGCTTGTACCGAAAAAAGAACAGTTCGTAATCCTTTCTTTATATTTGTTTAAAGCTTTTCAGTTTTAAAGAAAATGTAGGCCTATGTTATCACGAATGTTCAAACTATGTTTGTCATATTTATATTTTCAGTGCATGTCCATAAATTCATTTGTATTATAATTAAATTGTATTGTACCGCCCCTCATTTGGCCTTATTGGATTAAAACACCCGAAGCCCTTAGATACTATGCATTTTATACATTAATTTTGTGTGAACATCAAAGGAATTCTGACTGGCCTTGTTGTTGAGGACTGTGCGAAGCAAAAGCACCCTAGTATTTTTAAATGTGTTGTTTATGTTTAACTGAAGTAAATGTGAGACCATGATTGTGTTTATCATTTGATATGGTAGAAATACGCAGTAGCAGTGGGACCTCCCTTATAATACCTCCCATTATAAAACTCCCTCCCATATAAGACCTACTTCTCTTAGACACTGCCCTTCATTGTAAAAAAGTATTAAAATGACCTCCCTTATAAAGACTACCCTCGCACCGGTCACGTGTACCACATTCCTCTTATGCTATGAGGGGAGGGGGGGGGTGTGGAAAAAAAGGGGTGAAAAAAAAAGGGGGGGGGGAGGGGGGGGGGGGGGGGGGCCGGAATTTCGTACAGATTTTCCTTACCAAGGGATAAGACATACAAAACACGTGTAAACCGTGATTTTGACATGTGACGTGGTGGGTCTTCAAGACCCCTCCCTATTAAGACCTCATTTCGGGATGATTTTTATAAGGGAGGTTCCACTGTATAGTAAAGCAAAAACAAAACAAAAAATATTTGTAGAGCATGTTTGACAGAACTGAGGATCAATGCTTCAAATGCATGTACTCACTATACTGAAATGCTTACACTCAGAAAGAACGCATTGAATTATTAGGCCTAGACTCAATCTTTTGATTTGCTTGTGATGTGTGACTGTACTGTATGTTAAATGTTTGAAAAGATCAATGAACACAAACGTTGTGGCATTCCTTCACGTGCTTATCATATTGTATTATAGCAGTACATCATAGGGGCTCACTGCTATATCCCAGTAACTAGCCTCGTGCATTACAGTCTAAATGTTGTTCGTTGATTTGCACATCATTTAACACAGTTCTTTTGCACACACTTTTCACAAACGTTGAAGGCAGTTTTGTTTCTCATGCTGATAATATAGCTGCAAAACTGCACAATTTAGGCCTCTTGAATAGGCCTCATATATTTTTTGCGGGTTTGTAGGGAAAAGTAATGATTTACTTGTATAAATACAGCCCCACTTAAGGTGGTATAATAATATTTATTATTCCATTAATATCAATGTATGTAATACACGTGCATTGCTTCCTAGGCACCCTTTATAAATGGCACATGTTCAAACACGCTTGTGTGTTATTGTTAAAAGCATCTAAAAACAATGGGCAAAATGAACAGACATCATTTTGCTACTAGAACTGTTGATGAATCTTGGTCAATTGTTTATCTGTATCGAAAGTTCAAATTTTTAACGTATATTATGCAGATCTCATAAATGCTGATGTCAATGCCAGTGTAGACACGTTGAATAAAATATTATACTACACACGTCACAAACGTGCACACAAAATCAACACACTGCACACACACACGCGCGCACAGCACGTACGCACTCGAACTACACGCACACACACCACAGACACACACATAAACATGCTCTTCTGTATCTGAGAACTCCTCTCTCTCTCTCTCTCTCTCTCTCTCCTCTCTCTCTCTCTCTCTCTCTCTCTCTCGGATGTGATGCACGAGTATACATGCAAGTGATTACATAAAACCTTTTAATTGTTAGAAATTGAACGAAAATCAATAAACCAGAACAAACATGTCTATGATGTACAATTATCTGGTTTTGAACTGCCGTTGTGTGTGTGTGTGTGGTGTGTGTGTGTGTGTTTTGTGTGTGTGCGTGCGTGTGCGTGCGTGTGCTGTGCGCGTGCTGCGTGCGTGTGGTGTGTGTGTGCGTGTGTGTCGTGTGTGCGTGTGCGCTTTGCGCGTTTATGTGTGTTTGTGTTGTTTGTGCCGTTTTGGTAGGCTTCATATGCAATAGCATTGGGTAAAGCACCAAAAAATGGACTAACATGAAATTGTGAACATAATTATATTGTTCTACATTAAAGAAACTAGAAATAACACGCTTTGACAAAGCTACATACAGAACCGGCCATAAGATTCCCTGTGGCACACACACATGCACATACATGTAATCTGATAATGTCTCACATAACGCCAGTAATGAGTAAACACCTACCCCGTGGGTGCGATATATACATGCACACCTTTTACAGCGAAGTACGTATGTATGTACATCACAAAACAAAACATCTCCTTAATTAGCACGCATTCCTATCACAATAATAACTATTACAGCTAAAAAAAACCTGCTGGACATAATTTGTTAGACATAAGTTTATACGCCGGGCAAGAACGCATTAAAAAACCTCATGTATTCTATATTGAAAGCAGAAACACACACGCCACGCACGACACATGCGCCACACACAAACACACCACAATTAAGGTAGCTCTTGTACGATGAAAAAAGTCTCCATAACATCCATTTTTAAGCTGTCGATCCAATAGAAATCTCAGTTTCTGACAGGTCGATGTTTAACATTAACATGACATTTAAATTACTCCATAACCTTGTACTACTTCAATCAATCAAATGGATAAAAGATTGTGATTAACAGTTTTGAAAGACGAATATCCAGAATGACGATGTTATTGACGATGTACATTCAAAATGTATCTGTCCCAAAAAAAAGTCATAATGTTTTTTCATTTTTTTAAGTTACGAGACAGAACGCATGGTAATGGTGATCACTTATTTTGTCTCCCAAACCTCGGATGGGGACTTAAGCTATCTGACCCGTGCGCCTTTGCGCACGTGAATCCCATGCATTTAACTCGGAAGAGTAGGGAGAAATCCCGCTGCTGGTATGGCCAGATTTGATAGCTAGGTTTTGAGGGGGCTCATACCCCTACTCACTGTTTGCCCCCCAAAAAAAGAAAAAAAGAAAAAGAATTGGGTAGCCTAGCACTTGCGGCGACGAGGCGCTCTCCGGGGGAGAGCAGCCCGATTTTCACAGAGATAAGTCTCTGTGACTAGAATACCCAAATACCAACTGTAGAAGTAATTTCATCTACGGGCCGATGGAATGAACGCTTAAACACTGCTCCACACCTGCACTAGAGCTGTTCGGCCATCCACTGTGACGTCTTAAGACATACTATCGAAATAATCTGATTGAAATCCTACTAGTTTTGTTCACTATTGTCATGGTAGACTCAACACACGTATCTATAAATTGTCCTGATCATAATACATTATATCTACGTGTGGATTTCATCGAATTAATTTATTATATTTCTCTATCCACAGTAGTGATTCATCAGAGTTTGTTTTTTTGCCAAACAACTCCATGTTGGATCCTCCGGCTGTATTTGACGTGTATAGCAAGGCCTTCAGGCAGTACTTCAAGTGGATGAACAATGCTGCAGTAAAACAAACAAAGAACAAACCCAAAGGTACATCAACAAATAAACGAACAAACAATATTGGAACCCTGACGGTGAGTTTCTCAAGAAACACGTCGAGATCACCAGAAAGACACCTTTTCCAAGTTCGAACACTCGATTTGGCTCTGGTTTCATATAAATACCGTCAAAACGGCGTTCCTCCTTGGCGGATGTTGCCGGAGAGAGAAGCCATTTGGACGGGGTGGGTGGACGGCACTCGAGTGGCTGAAGCTTTTCTTCGCTTGTAGTGCAGGTAAAAAAAAAAAAGCATTTGGAGCTATTTCCTTGTTGTGGAGCGAAACTCCTTTTGGGTAAACTATAAATACAAAGCTTGTATTGTGTGAATTTCGTGATTTGGTCTGCAACTCAGGCGGCATTATAAAAGAGAAGCCATGCCTTCTCTTCACTGAAAGAATATTTTGTTCAGCCACCTCCCAGGAAGAATCGACGATTGACGCTTTGATTTATGTGAAACAAGTCAAGTGAGATGTCCGATCTCTGTAAAGGGAGTTTACTGGTGAGCTCGACGTGTTTCTTGCAACAAACACCCGTCCAAGGTGCGCCTTTAAATAGCATAAAACCGAACGGATTCTAGTGTACAACAGACGGAAAAGTTCATTAAGACATTTATTTCTGTTATTATTGTATCCCTTTGGTCAAGAATGGGAGACATCCTGGGTAATGCTTCTCCCTATAAAATGAACATTAGGCCGAATCCACCAGAATCGCAGCTGCCCCTTCTGCTATCTGGCAGTCATTGTCGGAACGCAGTCGCCATGCATACCAATATTGTATCCAGATGACAGTTTCCTATATAATTACTTTTCTGATTTATACAGTAATCGTTGCTGGTGATGATTCATGTAAAAACTTGAATTATACTCCCGGATTAGTTTGTTTTATTCTTTTCAACTACATTGATGCTGACAAACCTGCTTTAATGTTCACGTTTCGTAACTAACACGGGCATATTGCATCAACCCAATTTTAGCTTTGGAATGGCCAGCCGACGCCGTGCGTCTCTGAGGTTTTTGTCCGTGTACGTCCTGGGGAAAGCTGGAACTGAGGTAGTACCGAGTCGGGTAGACAGGGGGTCCTCCACTCGGTCAGGATGTCTTCTCAACAGACTGCGCACGCTCTCCTCCGTCATGGAAGGTTCAGAGGGCACGAAGCACGCGCAGATCTGTTCCCCATGCGGGTCTGGACGCTCCTACGAACACAGCTTTGCAGATCTAGGGAAACAGAAAAAACCCTCTATTAACCGTTTTGATTAACAATGGAATGTAAAAGACATTCCAAGCATTCTACGCTGCAAAACAACCTGCATCACCATGTAACCTATTTATCACAATGAAAAAAAGTTACGTCAGATTGTTCGCATTCGTTAATATCAATTCATACGAGACTAAATGCCCTGATATTATACCATACTGAAAGAAAGTCATGCACGAGATGATCAAGCTCACTATGTATTTATGGCATTTCCGTTATTCCCCAATTTAGTGTCTAGAGGAACGTGGGGGGGAAATTGTGAAGTAGCTAACAGACTTGTACACCCATTTTTGTTCAGAATAGTTAAACAAAATAGTAAATCCGTTACAAACAAACACATTATTGGCTTAGGGAAAAAGGTGAATTTTGCACCGAGAGTAGACGTAGTATTTCATCACACTTAAATTATTGATTCACCTCAATGGAAATAGAATCGTCTTTGGATTTCTTGTAACTCTACAACTTGTTGCCATAAAGGATCAGGACGTCCATGACTCAAGACAAGGCTCATGAACTGTAATACCGAAGGATTATGTTTCCGTAGGGCTACCTGGACAGGATTCAAGATGCGACTCTCCAGCCAGGCCGGGTAGAAGATGTAGTTTCCTCTGTGGATAGCGTCATGCTGACGTCCTTCCACCAGCAGTGAGCCATCCTCCAGCATCACTATACCGTCCCCAGTCTTCAGAAACCCATCCGCAGCGAAGGAAGCCAGTGTGTCTTCTTCGTTGTTCAAATAGAGCTCAGTCATAGATGTGGTTTTTCCGTAGATCTCTCCTTTGGTTCCTTGGGGCACTTCATCGCCTTCACTGTTGCAAATCTTCACCGCATTCCCTCTTGATGGTTTGCCAACCAGAAAGTCTTGATACTGGGAAACGCCGGTCACTGTGGTGGATGCAATCACACCCAGTTCGGTTGAGGCATATCCGATACAGACTGCTTCCGCCAACTGCAGAGCCTGTCTTACCATGTCGGTTTTCATCGGCTGACCTCCCATTCCAATATGGTTCATCATCCACTGTTTTCTGTCCTCCAGCGCTAGAATCTTGGACAAGAGGAAAGGCATTAAGATGCCGCCTGTGCATCTCTCCTGAGCTATCATATTCCAGACATCGTTAGCCAGGTCATCAGGAGGCCCGTACCACATGTCAAGGAGGACACGTGTTTTGCAAGGAAGCATGTAACAGAACAGTGTGCCTCCTAGCCAACCGAGAGGAGAAGCACTGAATAGGACGCAACAGTCAAGAGCCGTAAAGGCAACACAATCATTGCAAAATATCAAGTAACGGGCATGACTCAGTGGGACCAGTTTTGAAAACCCACTGCTACCCGACGTGCTGAATATGGCTACTGTTTCCTCTGGGTCTACCTCGGCCTTGTAAAATGTGCCCATCACTTGCAGATTTGCAATGAAGTCTCCAGTCTCTGGGGAACTGAAGCCAACTTTTACACCACTCTCTGATTTCGGTTCAGAATGTCCTGCATTGGACTCATTCGTTGTGTCAGTCTCTAACAGAGTCTCCATCAAGAGGGAATGCGGTGAAGACAGAGAGGGCCGGTTCGCCGGATGAAGAACACTTTATGGAGGTCAGGCAGACTGTCAGAGTTGACTGTCTCGGTACAGATTCGTATGGGGGGGGGGGCAAAAACTTGTCAGAGTTGACTGTCTCGGTAACAGAGTCGTATTTCACGTGCTTCTGTAACACTTGCCATGGTCCAACCTCATTATCTGGGTCCACACACACGGCACAGGCTTTGGACTGGCGGAGAGTGAAGAGAAAGTCTGAGCCTGGGAATCACATTATCAAACAGAAACATAACTGGGTGGATCAGACGGCTAAAGAGATGGAAGGAACCGAGATAAAGAGAAAGTAGAGAGAAACACAGGCAGATACACAGACAGACAGTGAGATAAACAAGCGGACAGACAGACAGACTGTGAGACAAACAAACAAGGAGGTAGAAATAATTTCAGTTTATATATATAGATATAATATATTATATATATATATATTATATATATAGTATGAAAGAAAAATCTCAGTGAATAGCTGAGCTCTGTACCCCTACTCTGAAGGACTGAAAAGTTAGTGCATTTGAAATGCAGAATAGTTTGCTTTGATAAAACTTTTTTTTATTTTTTTTATTTTTTTTATTTTTATATAAAATAACACACCAGACTATACGGTTTCCACAATACTGTGTCACACTGAATTTTATGAGACCATTGTTCTGCTAAATAAAAATAATGATGATTCGAACATACGTGTCTAAATTATCTCAAGCGTATGTGATGTGAGTGCTTGTGAGTTTATGTTTGTGAACATGTATATAGTCTATTGTTAATGTGTGTGTGTGTGTGTATGCGTACATATATACGGGCATGTTTTTACACGCATCCAGTTTTGGATAAGGATTTCAAACTCGTTGCTAAGAACAGTTAAACTTGTCAACTTTATTTCCAACGTTACACAGTTTGTTTAGAATTGAAAAAGCGGCGTACACAATGTTCTTGCTTCACTTTTCGCAAATGTTTCAAGTGATTTTGATCGATACAATTTACTACTCGAATCAATGTCGTTGTTGTGTACATTGCGACTAGTGGGATACAAACGAAACTTTTTGTTCCTTTTGGAAATATTTTCACAGACAGACAGACAGACCCAGCCACACACACACACACACACACACACTACACACACACACACACACACACACACACACACACACACACACAACACTGGACCATCGGCCAGCTGACACTGAGCGTTGACCACCACAGCTCCCGCCATGACAATGCCCACATCACACAGCGCGCGCTCCGGTCCGTTGGGCAGCGTGCTTACCACCCTCTCCTTCCGCCCCCCTCCCCCCTCCTGCAGCACTGCAGCCCAGCGACCCCCCAGCTCATACAGCTGACCATAGCTCAGTTCAGATCTGAGCAATGTAACGGAAGAGTGTTTTTTGTTTTTCGATAGCAAAGTTCTGAACGAAAATACAGATTAAAATCAATATAATCATGACCAGTGGTGGCATAGCCGATACAACCATGACACATTCTATAGCAATCTCAAATACACTCAAGCCTAAGTATTCGGGCAACTCAAATAAGTCACCTGGCCAAAACTATCCGTAATTGCGAAGCAGTCGTTATACTGGATACTCTTTTAGTAATAAATATAGAAGAGACTGAATGAAACTGTCCTGGGCTGTCCCGGGTCTAGTTTCTCTAGACGACGGTCGCCGCGCGCATAACTGTTACGCCAAAAGGGGTCTAAGAAACACGTTTAGAAAACGTTTGCGGAAGAATATTACAAACTCTTGTCTGATTGGTACAAGTTCTTGTCTGATAAAATTGGTGTTAAAAAGAAAAAGTATTGTTATTGAGTAAAGGTGAACCATGACATTGTTATAATGGTATTGTGTTATTCAATGATGACATCGTTAAATTGTGTTATTGTAACTAAAGGGTGAATGAACATCGTTATTATTGTAGTATTGTGTTATTGTTAGTTAAGGTGAATGTGGAGATCGTTATTAATGTAGTATTGTGTTATTGTGAGTAAAGGTGAATGTGGAGATCGTTATTTTTTTAGTATTGTGTTATTGTGAGTAAATGTGAATGAGGACATCGTTATCTTTGTAGTATTGTGTTATTGTCAGTAATGGTGAATGTGGAGATCGTTGTTATTGTAGTATTGTGTTATTGTGAGTATAGGTGAATGTGAAGATCGTTATTATTTTAGTATTGTGTTAATGTAAGTAAAGGTTAATGAGGACATCGTTATCATTGTAATACTGTGTTATTGTAAGTAAGGGTGAATGGGGACATTGATATCATTGTAGTATTGTTTTATTGTAAATTAAGGTGAATGAGGACATCGTTATCATTGTAGTATTGTGTTATTGTTAGTAAAGGTGAATGAGGACATCTTTATCATTGTAGTATTGTGTTATTGTATGTAAAGGTGAATGAGGACATTGTTATCATTGTATTATTGTGTTATTGTATGTAAAGGTGAACGAGGACATCGTTATCATTGTAGTATTTTGTTATTGTAAGTAAGGGTGAACGAGGACATCGTTATCATTGTAGTATTGTGTTATTGTAAGTAAAGGTTAATGAGGACATCGTTATCATTGTAGTACATGTATTGTGTTATTGTTATGTAAAGGTGAATGAGGACATCGTTATAATTGTTGTATTGTGTTATTGTAAGTAAAGGTGAATCAGGACATCGTTATCCTTGTAATACTGTGTTATTGTGAGTAAAGGAGAATGAGCACATTGTTATCATTGTAGAACTGTGTTATTGTGAGTAAAGGTGAATGAGGACAACATTATCATTGAAGTATTGTGTTATTGTTAGTAAAAGTAAATGATGAGATCGTTATTTTTGTAGTATTGTGATATTGTGAGTAAGGGTGAATGAGGACATCGATATCATTGTTGTAGTATTGTGTTATTGTGTGTAAGTGTGAATGAGGACATTGTTATCATTGTTGTATTGTGTTATTGTAAGTGAGGGTGTATGAGGACATTGTTATCATTGTAGTACTGTGTTATTGTGAGTAAAGGTGAATGAAGACATCGTTATCATTGTAGTATTGTGATATTGTGAGTAAAGGTGAATGAGGACATTGTTATTATTGTATTATTGTGTTATTGTAAGTGAGGGTGAATGAGGACATCGTTATCATTGTAGTATTGTGTTTTTGTGGAGGAAGGTGAATGAAGACATCGTTATCATTGTAGTATTGTGTTATTGTAAGTAAAGGTTGAATGAGGACATTGTTATCATTATTGTAGTATTGTTTTATTGTAAGTAAAGGTGAATGAGGACTTTGTTATCATTATTGTATTATTGTGTTTTTGTGAGTAAAGGTGAATGCGGACATTTTTATCATTATTGTAGTATTGTTTTATTTTAAGTAAAGGTGAATGAGGACATCGTTTTCATTGTAGTATTGTGTTATTGTGAGTAAAGGTGAATGAGGACATCGTTATCATTGTAGTGTTGTGTTATTGTGAGTAAAGGTGAATGAGGACATCGTTATTATTGTAGTATTGTGCTATTGTAATTAAAGGTGAATGAGGACATCGTTATCATTGTAGTATTGTGTTATTGTAAGTAAAGGTGAATTAGGACATTGTTATCATTGTAGTATTGTGCTATTGTAAGTAAAGGTGAATGAGGACATCGTTATAATTGTAGTATTGTGTTATTGTATGTGAAGGTGAATGAGGAAATCGTTATCATTGTAGTATTGTGTTATTGTAAGTAAGGTGAATGAGGACATCGCTATCATTGTAGTATTGTGTTATTGTGAGTAAAGGTGTATGAGGACATCGTTCTCATTGTAGTATTGTGTTACTGTAAGTAAAGGTGAATGAGGACATCGTTAAAAAAAACCCCACCAAAAAACAAACAAACCAACAAATGTATTCACCCCCTACTAGTTCCGGATAGTTCGCCGCTTGCTCGGTGTTTGGCAAGAACAAAACGTCACGCGAACTCTCAGCAAACAAAGAGTGTTTCTTATACCGTTTTTGCCGATTTGAGAAAGCGCAACGTAACGTTAGCCCTTGTGAAACGGTCCCCCAGGGCTGACCACGATACCGGGCTCCTGAACTCATTAGGCAGGGTTCGACTGCTCTATGTTTCCTCTGACTGGTATAAGGATCGAGAGCAGCAAAGAAAAATAAATTGTAGGGTTAACATATTGCTTTGGTAACCAAAATGATCCTGTTTACTGCTGTTTTTTAAAAATCATCCGATGAATGATTTTTCGAGACCATGTAGTGCGCATGCAAAAATATCCATGCATGCAGAATACGTGAACTTTACCTGCTTCTGTGTTTGTCATAAAATATGAAGGCGGGTCTGTGGGCCTCATGACAGCTCCAGTAGTGGACCAAGTCAACGACGGTGCTGAAAGGAAACGATTCTAAAGGCTCCGCTGCCATGGCGCCGACTCCTCCTGTGATCACAGACGAGTTGATATCTTCAGTCGTTTTGACCAAAAAACTGAACTTGTTAGCAAGTGGAGTTTTGATATTGAAGGAACGTCATGTATTTTTTAGTTTATTACAGTCACGACAACATACATAATTACATCCATGCATTACGCGCGCTTATGTTCATGTATTCGTAGAAAAGCGCACGCACACGCGGTCGCAAAACTCACATAGGCTACATAAAGGCATAGCCAGTATTTTAATAAATGCATATATACACACCCACGCCTATGCAGATTGTCCCACACATAATTACAATATACCTTTACCAATGTTGACATTTTTTGATAGCTCCAACACGCTTAAAGCAAATCCATTGTTACGCACACATACACGCGCGCGTGCGTACATACACACATATAATATACATGGCGCGCGCGCGCACAGGCACACACTCTCTTTCTTTCTCCCAATGGTTTCGTCCATGTACACATACGCACACTGCACACATACTTATGAAAACATGTGCGCTCTAACATATGGAAGACGGGGTAAAAGGCTGATGGGCGAGTAAGAAGCCCGTGCCAATTATCGCATAAAATGAAGAAAACTTCAGTCAAATTTGCCCATGAGACGAATGCTAAACATTTAACACTCGTCTCATGGGCAAAATGTGACTGAAATTTTCTTTATTTTATGAGATAATTGGCACGGGCTTCTTACCCGCCCATGGGCTTTTTACCCCGTCGCTCCACCTACATGAGGCAATTATTTCAAGAAAAAAAACCTAAACACGTCAATACAATTTTCATGCCCCCTTCCATCGTCTTCTTCTTACGGTTTTAACGGTTCCACAACAACACCCAGTCGCCTGTCAAACGCGTCTTCTTTCAAGAAACAGCACCAACCCAAGTTGACAGCAACACAGTAGTCTGTGATCGTCGGTTTTAAAACGAGACACTTTGATTGTTCTACTTTTTGTTGCGGATATAAAAAAAACCCAGCTGTTGCCAAATCACTGGTCTTGTCTGGTCACGATAGTGCGATTAGCATTAATTAAAGAAAGGAGACTGCAGTGTGCAAGGCAAGACAAACAATCATTGCGTGACAAACCTTAGCACAGTGAACCTCGGTCCCGATTGGCTCTTTCCCATTTCGCCCTTTCTTTGATATATTATGCCGCATGCCACCTCACGTGATTTCTTTTGTTTATTTGTCATTTCTCTCTCTCTCTGTCTGTCTCTCTCTCTCAGTCTCTCTCTCTCTCTTTTTTTTTCTCTTCTCTCTCTCTCTCTCTCTCTCTCTCTCTCTCTCTCTCTCTCTCTCTCTCTCTCTCCCTCATATTTTCACTTTTTACCTGTTATATTGGTGGTGGTTTATTATTTTCTTTCATTGCATGTTTTATTATTGTTGTTTATTCGATATTTTCATTTACCACAGGGCTGGGTGTAAAAAAGTATGCATGCTTATCTCATTACCCTGTATAAATAACATTTCGTTCGTCCGTTCGTCCCCTTTGGCGATGAGTGTCATTTCGCCCTTTCAAGAGTTCCAAAGTGAGTGTTGAGATCGCTGTCAAATAAATGGTGTTGCCATGGTGATCTCGACGTGTTTCTGGCAAAAACTCATCCGTCAGAGTCCACCTTTAATACTAAAATGAAAAGGCTTGGAGACGGGAAAATGGTGAAATAAACAACACTGGATACCTCCCCAATTGGGGATTATCCCTAAATAGACTGAACGTTGCGTGTACCAGAGTTACTCCCCTTGCTTGCGGGGGACAACCACACGCCTAGAATTAAATGTTAGCGGGCGCATGCATCGCTGTTTCATACTGTCTGCCGGTTTTTTTAACTTATTTTCTCTCTCTCTGACCGACCGACCGACTGTCTGTCTGTCTTTTTCTCTGTCCGTTTGGTATGTTTCTGTCTCTCTATCTACTGTTTGTTATCTGCCTCTTGTCTACTTCTCTGCGTCTCTCCCGTGTCTGTCTGTCTGCCTCGCTCTCTTTCTCTCTATCTTTCCTGTATGTATCAAGTTCAAGTTCAAGTATAGGGGAAGACGGGGTAAAAAGCGCATGGGCGGGTAAGAAGCCCACCCCAATTATCTCATGAAATGAAGCAAATGTCAGTCAAATTTGCCCATGAGACGAATGCTATACATTAACGCTCGTCTCATGGGCAAAAATGAGACTGAAATTTGCTTCATTTCATGAGATAATTGGGGTGGGCTTCTTACCCGCCCATGCGCTTTTTTACCCCGTCTTCCCCTTCTTTAATACCTCCAAAAGATAAATTCAGGTTAGGTGCAACAACATGACAGAGATACAACATAACTGAAAGAACATTAATCAAATGTGTGAAACAAAATTATACCAACCATAAAATTATCATTAAAATTCATTACATGAACTTTCTCACTGTCTTGCATGTTTGACGTCTGTCTCTGTTTCTGTTTCTCTGTGTCTGTCTGTATAGTGTCTGCTATCTGTATCTAGTTATCTACGTGTCTGTATCTGTCTGTCTGTTTACCCCTCTCTCTGTGCCTTTTCCGTCTGGCTATGGTCTTTTGGTGTGTAGGCCTAGATACTCATTTAGGAAGTAGCCCTATTGGTTCTAAAACAATGTACTTTACAAAGGCTGTTCACAATATTAGAAAACAATGAGTGTTATGATAATCTTTATACATATAGGGGAAGACGGGGTAAAAAGCGCATGGGCGGGTAAGAAGCCCACACCCCAATTATCTCATGAAATGAAGCAAATTTCAGTCTCATTTTGCCCATGAGACGAGCATTAATGTCTAGCATTCGTCTCATTGGTAAAATTTGACTGAAATTTTCTTTATTCCATGAGATAATTGGGGAGGGCTTCTTACCCGCCCATGCGCTTTTTACCCCGTCTTCCCCTACAGTACTTTGTATTTACATCAAATTCATATATCTTTGAATCTCTCTCTCTCTCTCTCTCTCTCTCTCTCTCTCTCTCTCTATCTCTCTCTTTCTCAGTCTCACCTTCTCCCTCTCTGCGTGTGTGTGTGTGTGTGTGTGTGTGTGTGTGTGTGTGTGTGTGTGTGTGTGTGTGTGTGTGTGTGTGTTTGTGTGTGTGTGTGCATGCATGTGTGTACGGGGTACGCGCGCGCATATACACGCGCGTGCGTGCGTGATTTGAACATGCTAAATAATGGCACACCGGATAAAGATTAAAATGTACATAAAATCTGCTGGTCATCACAACAAAAAAAAGTATTCCAGTCCTCGTTTTTTTTTTTTTTTCTTCTTTCTTCTTCTTCTTCTTCGATCGCTCAGACTGTTTCCTGTCAATTATGAGCGCAGATGCGTCATGCTGCCGTTATGCGCCTAAGTAAGAAATAATTAGGCCCGGCATGTCCGACTTCGGCGGCTGGAGGAATCATTTTTTTGAAGAAAGGCAGAAGAATGGTCCAGACAGGCAGAAAAGATAGT
>CM065694.1:37031802-37034156 GCA_017654935.2 Phymorhynchus buccinoides
AGAGAGAGAGAGAGAGAGAGAGAGAGAGAGAGCAATATGATAGCAAAGAGACTAAACAAAGACAAAAAAAACCCAAAAAATGAAGACGGTATACATAGCAGGGTCTACTGTATCGACCTGAAAGCAGATAGGGACACTCGAGGGATAGACAAAGAAACAAAGTTCTTGGAAGCTGATGATTGATTTGGGGTACCACCCTCACAGACACGATCGCGTTTATTCCCCATTCCCTTCCAGCTTCTTCGCACCCACACCCCTCCTGCCTTCCCGCCATTTTTCCTATGAGATATTCGGTATTAAGTCGGTGAAATTCAAAAACATCGTATCTCAATTTTGGTAGTTTTGAGAAAAAATAAAAAAAAACTTTTAAAAATTAATCGCGTTGACCACAATTGATTAACTATGATGAATATTATGTTGTTCAAGACATTGCGAGCTTAGTCATGCATTCTGTTAACATTATTTAAAATGGGGTTTTTAAGACTTGAAAAGAACGAAGATACGAGGTTTTTGTCCTTAACTAGATCTGAATTTGGGACTTACGAGTTTTTCTTCTTATTTTCACAACCTCATTTACCCCAGATAGAAAGTCGTTAGAGATACGAGCTTTTGGTGGAAGGTGGCGGGGGGAAATAGAAAGCTGACTATGTATGTAACTAAAACAAATAAAAAAATCGAGATATGAGTTTTTTAAAATTTCACCGACACCTTATTTTCTTGGTTCTCTAGGGTTATAACGTTTTGTTTCCATGATAATTCAATCTATAGTTTGTGTGTGTTCAATCAATCTGGTGTCTGAGTGGGTGTCTTTTGCCGGTGGGCTCTGCAGTCATGAAAAATGGACTGGTACACCCATGGGGACATTTCGCAAGGACTCCTTTGTATCGTATCCGATGGTCACCAAGCCGGGAGTAGCTATGCGCCTTGTATACTTAATGGAATGTCCCGTGTGCGCCTGCTCCCCAGTACCACAACACGGACTTCCAAGGCTGGAGCAGGGCTGCTCTCACGTTGATGGGGCGGGCGTGGCTGGTGCATCTCTGGGTCTCTGGGTCCCATTAGCACCTCCGAGTGTTTCTATTTCAATCTATGGTCTTGTTCTGTTTTTATGTCTTGTTTATTTGCCAGTTTCTCTGTCTCTCTGGCTGTGAAACTTGACACAGGAGTAGATAAGATAAGACTCAGATAGTATCAGACGGAAGAGTGGATGGAGCAATAGATGACAGATGCTTAGACAGTTAGTGTGCATAGAATGTGTTATGGTAAAGTATGATGTGTGAACGTAATGTTGGTGTTAGTTTGTCATAGTGATCCCACTCATCCCCTTCATGACTCTTTTCAAACACTGCCTTCAGGGCGACGCCTCCGGGCGCCTCTTGCAAAGAAAAACCAGCACAATCACTCCTTCATTTCCATCCGCCATAGCAATCCTGAACAACTCCAACACTGCTCTCAAAACTTCTGTGTAACTCAATCCTACCATGTGTACAAAGAGATAGCGGGGGGAGGGGACGGGGACGGGAGATAGTGTGTGTGTGGGGGGGGGGGGGGAGGGTCCTGCCTGTCTGTGATTAATATTCCCTTAACATGTATAATATTGGTACTAGTGATGACTGTGATAATGTTTAATGATAATTACTTTATTGATATATATATATGTTTTAAAATAACTTAATGATAATTTATAATTGCTGCTTGATAAATATCCTGTATAGTGTGGGTGTGATTGGATGTGTGAGAGAGATATATTTCCTGTGATATTGCTATTGATGTATCAATGTTGATGACTGTTCGCTCTCTCTCTCTCTCTCTCTCTCTCTCTTCTCTCTCTCTCTCTCTCTACTCTCTCTCTCTCTCTCTCTCTCTCTCTCTTCTCTCTCTCGCTCCCCCCATCTCTGCTCTCTTTTGTGTTGTTTGTGAATGTAAGATTTTTGTAATTGCATGAAACATCATATTTGTTGACTATTTGTACTTGATTCTAATTTTATGTATAATTCTCAAATTATGTATCATAGTGTGTGTGTGTGTGTGTGTGTTTGTGTGTGTGGGCGTGTACGTGTGCGTGTGTGCGTGTTGTGTGCGCGTGCGTGGCGCGGTGCTCGTGTGTATGTGTGTAATGTGTGTTTTGTGTGTGGTGTGTTGTGTGTGTGTTCTTAATAATTGATTTAATGTACTCGTTTTAGTTCAATCTGCTGCACATGTTGTGGAATAAAGTTTCCAATTTTTAAAACTTTGTTTTTTTATGGATAATAAAGATGTTTGAATTGAATTGAAGTATGATGTGGTGAAGTAATGTTGGTGGTAGTCCTGTTTAGTAAAGTATGATGTGTGAAGGCAATTTGGTGTCAGTTGTT
>CM065694.1:37034656-37047156 GCA_017654935.2 Phymorhynchus buccinoides
CGCGATCAGTCGACGAAGGGCAGACTGTCTTCTACTGCTGTCTGAAGTGCAGGTTAGTGTCTGACGAATGTTTCATAGGTGAAAATGATGTTTTACGTCCTCTCGTCATAGACACATATGGGACATTTATAAATACAAAGATGTTGGGAACAATACTGGCTGCAATGACCCGGAGGCAGTGCAAACAAACACCAGTAAGTCGAATGTTTTCTTATACATTGGAACCTCCCTTATAAGACCTTTCATTATAAGACTCCCTCCCATATAAAACCTACTTCTCTGAGACATTGCCATTATCTGTAAGTATTAAAATTACCTCCCTTAAAATACCGGTCCTCCCTTATAAGACCTCATTTTTGATGATTTTTTAAGGTACCATATTTTTGGGATTATAAGACGCATCTTTGCATCAGGCAAATTTAAAATTTTATTATATTTTCTTAGTATTTTATTTTATAAGGCGCAGGGGACTGAGTCTGGGGAAAAGGTATTGCCTTAGTTGTAGTCAGAAAACATGGTAGTGGTTTTATAATAATTCATTACTATTGTGGCGGTGCCATATACCGAAGAGGTTTAACCGAGGCGTGGTCACCGCTACAGCTATCTGATATTAATTTAAAATACTATCGGGACTTTACTGGTTTCATACTGCTCTCCGGGCATTGCCTCCACTATTGTTCCCACCATCTTTTGTATTTACAAATGTCCCATATGTGTCTATGACCGAGAGGACGTAAAACACCATTTTCGTCGTTCATGGTTGTGGTTTTCTGGGCTTTGTAACTTTTTATGCTTTGTTTTGACATTTTATGCATGTCTTTTTTGTGTACCTTCTACATTTCATGTGTGTGTGCAAAATGGTGTGTGTGTGTGTGTGTGTGTTGTGTGTGTGTGTGTGTGTGTGCACTCTGCACGTTTTATAGTTTCAGACACAGAATATGACATTATTTCATTAACAATATACGTTTCTTGTCCGGTGAGGTGGTGGTTTTTTATGTTTGTTTACAACATTTTTTTGCTGAAAGATAAGCTTACAAGAGTGAAGTTTTGCTACATTAATTTTTTTTCTAAAACATGTTAGATTCAAGATTCAAGATTCTTTAATCAGCCAATGCATCAGAATACAAAGGAAATCGTTTTGGTTTTGCACAAGACACAATCCAACAACAACGAAAGCATGCACATGAATGGACAACCAATATAAGAGAAAGCAAAAATGGTAACAAAATGAGTATTTTTACGGACTATAAGGCGATACTTTTTCCCCAGACCCTGAGACCCCTGCGCCTTATAATGTGTGCTGGTGAGATGATTAATATAGTAAGGAAAATAGAGTAACAATAATCAGAGTTCTGCGTTAAATTTGGGGGGGGGGGGGTGCCTTGTAGTCAGGTGCGCCTTATAATCCGTAAAATGCGGTAGTCTAAGAAAATGTTACTGTTATTATTAATAACATCCAATAACAGTTGTACTAAAAAACAAAAAAACAAAATCCATACAGTCTCCAAAAGATAGAAATCCTCACCATTCCCCTTATAGTTTCACACACTTTGGCAATATTCATACTTTTTAGAGGGAAAAGTGAACTAAATACTAAGACTTAACACCAGAAACGCACACACACAAATGCGCATACATAAGAATAAAGAGTCCCACACAGACTTCATAAAGATATATTAAAATTATTGAAGAAAAGCCCTTAATAAATGTACTCCCTTTTAAAGGTTTGGCATCTTGTCTATTCTTTCCTGTTCTCATCCTCCCCTTAAAACCCTTATTTTTGTATAGAACAAGTTTTCAGTGCCCCCAAATATGTTAACCCTCTCTTGGACACAGACGCCAAATTCGACAGAATTTCGTCAACTCATGCAGCCCGTAAGCGCCGATTGCGCCCGCTGAACGCCAGGTCTAGTACGTTCACTTTCACTTTCTCCCTACCCACAATGCAATATACTAAGTTAGTTCTTCCTGTTCCTGACTCTCGCTGGTCCGTTTTTGGTTCTTACAGCAAGGGAAAGCACCCACTAGTCTTTTTGAACGGATTTTTCGAAGTGACCCCAAATGGTTTTTCTTCTTTCCACGTGACGTGACGCAGTATTGACTCGGCGCGATGCTCGGAGCGCCATTACGGATTTTTTTTATTCCAATTCATGGTTTGTTGTGTGACAGTGTGTTAGCTTTGGAATAATAATATCATCATTGCTATTCAATATGCATCTTTCAGAAATGAAATGTGAGTTAGACTTTATTCTGGGTGATTTTTTTTTAGATAAAAGATTTGGTGTGACGTTCGGAGTTAATTCCCATCTCTCGGGAACTGGGATCGATTCCCGGTTCGAATGGTTGGGTGTCATTGGGTTAAACCACTGGCTTGTTATTCTATTCTGTGCACCTCTTCTGGACATTCAACACGTATCCCGGAAGTGGGTGGATGCCTCGTGCCTCCATTCTGGGAGGTGGACAACCCCGCCCACCATGAGTCGCTCCTCATGGGAATACCGGGCCCTATTTTTGTATTGTATAAATAGTTTCCCCCACCTTCTGGAAGTTTTGTGCTTGTAACTTCCTCTAATCTGCCACTCTCTTTGACTCTGCCTTTTCCCTTTGCTTTCTGTCATCTATCTTTCTGGCTCTTCTGACTTATTGGCACATTTTCCTGTCTTTTCAAAAAAAAAATCTTCCAAATAATGTTCTCCTTTGAGTTCCTCCAAAATGGGAATGTGTCGGCTGAATGCAACGGGGAGACCAGTGAAAACTGAAAACTTACCTTACCCTTTATGGCCATATGGCCAGGGAACACAGAAGAAGAGAAGATGAAGAATACCATATTTTAAAAAATATAAGGTGCACCTAATTATAAGGCGCACCCCCAAAAGTTTACACAAAATTCAGATTTTGTTACTATATTTCTTACTATTAGCTATTATATTATGTCACATTATAAGGCGCAAGGGTCTCAGTCTGGGGAAAAAGTCATGTTTCATTATAATTGGTTCAGTAAGTTTAGACTCTGGCCCATGGAACTTGATTTTGTTCACACGTACGCACGCACGCACGCACGCACACGCACACACACACACACACCACAGAGAGAGAGAGAGAGAGAGAGTTGTCTGACTCCATTGTAAGGAATGTACAGAAATTCTCTTTTTCTTTTTGTTACAGAGCTGTAGAAATGGAATTCTCCTAATGGAAGACATCAGTTGGAGACGGACGTTTCTTGTTCTCCACGGAGTGTGTGTGTTTGTGTGTGTGTGTGTGTGTGCATATGTGCATTTGTTTGTATGTGCTTGTGTGCAAGATTGTGTGAGTTTGTAGCAGCTCATTTTAATTTTTGAATGATTTTGTTGGATTCGTTAGAAAATAAACTACTGAGTATATTATGTTTGAGTGTATTTATTCTTCCAATGTGTGTTATCAATGTTTTCAGTGAAACTTGTGTGCTGATGTCCGTTTGTGTGAACATGATTACGGTAGGTGTGTGTGCGTGTGCGTGCGTGTGTGTATGTATGTGTGTGCGCGTGTGTATGTGTACGTGTGTGTGTGTACTTGTTACATGTGTGTTTGTGTGTATGTATGAGTTTGTAGTAGCTGCTGGCAGTATGTACTGTAATGAATTGTTCGAACAGTTTGTTAATCTCCCTTGTTCCACCATTGAGAGGGAAAGAAACAGAGAGAGGCTGGGTGGTTAAGTGGGTGGGTGAAAACAGAAAGGGTGGCGATGAGATGTACGTGGATACTTCCTTCTTCTTTCACTGAGTATCCTGCTTCAACATTTGGAAGATTATGATACTATAATACTGTGGCAAGGCTCCTGCCTGCATGCCATACTGTCGTGTCCGACCATGACTGCCAGATAGCTGAGGGGGAAGCTGCTATTTCCGGAGGGTTGGGCTAGAATTTGTTCCCAGTGGAAATGCCTTGCCCAGGTTATGTCTCCACTCTTGGCTCAGAGGACTTTACTAGGGCAGGCGGCGTTGAAGAGGGTCACCGCTGAAGGCCAACCAACTCCCCAAGGCTGCAGCACTAAGACTAAGAGTCACTGCAGATGTCTCCTAGGTTGAGAGTTATACTCATTCACAAAAGACTAAAGGGCCAGCCACACATCAGCTGAAATCGTACCACTGTGCGATACGATTCGATCGCGTGATCTCGAAGCGCGAATCACATTTTGTTCTTGGAGACCACGTAATCGTATCGAACAGTTGTACGGTTTTAGAGGATGTGTGACTGGCCCTTAAGCTGTAGGTATTTAATGATTTTTGAAGCTTTCCCTCTCACTTTAGTACAGTGGAACCTCCCTTATAAGACCTTAAAGACCTTAAAAAAATCATCCACAATAAGGGAGGTAATACTTACAAAGAACGGCAATGCCTCAGAGAAGTAGGTTGTGGGGGGGGGGAGTCTTATAATGGGAGGTCTAATAAGGGAGGTTCCTCTGTATTCACAATCGCAATCTTTTATTAGTCCTCAAAGAGAAATGCATGTTATGGTGGCACGTAAAATACCAATAAAACTTGGCAAACTTCGATAGAAGACATCCGCGCAAAACTCGCACTCACGTAGTAGGCATGCACTCAGAACATAGTACTACACACGCACACACATGTGCGTGCACATACACAGACTTGCAGACAGCATGCACACGCTCTTCAACACACATGCACACACACGTACACGCATGCACACCAAGATGAACTGTTAAATAAATCTGATTTAAAAGAAGAAGAAATTGTTCGCTAAACCAATCACAGTCCAAAAGAGATGGAATAACGTTTAAAGTTTAGAATACAGACATACCAACACATTAAAATATCAACATCTCTGATAAACCATTCCTTTAAATATAGTCAATAAAACATCAAAAATCGGTGTAGCTTCCATAAAATAAGAACACACGTAAAAGAAAGAATCATGGATATGTATGTACACATTAAATTAATTTAATTTTATAAAAATTACTATTTGAAAAGCCATTGAAATACAGGGAAACCATTCCTGTCAGCACGGGTGCAACTTTTCCTGGTATACAAGGATTTCCTTTTTTTTTTTTTTTTACCCCAAAAGGAATTTCCTGTTTTTAAAATTTGTCAAACAAGATCTTTGTGTGTCTACTGTATTTTTCAAACACTTTAAAATAAGCATTTGTATACGTTGTGGAAAAAGCAAACTAAAATGCCTTCATAAGTCATGATTTTTTTTCTTCAGCTGCAGGGGGACATTATCCCTAGACCCCGGCCTTTCAGGTTTTTACATTTTATGTATTTTCACCCTTGTGGCTGTGCTCTGCATGTGCTCTTTGAAAGAAGCATTTCAGAATGAACAAAGTTTGTTTAACCAGGGTAATGAGATAAGCATGCACAGAATTGTTTGTGTGCTAGTGTATCGTATGAAACAACACAAAAAGGGGGGTAGCGCGCCTCTGGCTGTGACACCTTCTCCAGGTGGGAGCAACCCGAATTTAGCAGAGACGCATATGTGATAATATATATTCTAAATACCAAATATCAAAACTCCGCCCTTGGAGATCGTTTTGACTTTTGCTCTTCTACTACTAGACAACATTATTATGAACAACACTTCCCCCTCTTCTTTGTTTTGCTTTGAAGAAGTTTTGCGGGCTCCTTTTACATATATTTATGGATGGAAAGAATGGGGGAAAAAATCCATTGTATTGGAATTATAGACCGATTAATTAAAAAAACAAAACCCTCAAATTTAAGGAGGGCGTATTATTTGTAATTTTTGTTTTCAATATCTGTTCATAGCTTTCACAGCTCATCTGGTAAATGGTCAAACGTGTGATACTGTACATGTATTGTTTTAACAATTGTAGAAGCACCACATCTTATTGTGGAAAATGGCATTAATGTTTTGTTAATAAAACGTTAATTATTAAAACAGGAACTCAAGTCTCACACCAAAATTAAGTTCAAAACAACAACAAAAACAAAAAAACACAAGAAAACCCACACACCAGATCACTCAATCGGCTTTGACACTCTCCCCTTCCCACTCTTACTCCTTCCCCGCCTGTCCCCTCCACATTTAATCTTACTTCCCCTCTCTCCAAGTCAAAGAGAAAAACAACAGAAAAATACATATTGCGCGCGCACGCACACACACATTCAGTGACACACTCGCACGCATGCTCACACACTCACACACTCTCTCTCTCTCTCTCTCTCTCTCTCTCTCTCTCTCTCTCTCTCTCGTTATTTATAAAAGAAAGTTCACACACACGCGCGCGCGCACTCACCAGTCATCATGTGGATGGAGATAACTAGTTTGGAGAATTGCTTCCCTTCATTCATTTCACTGTCTTGGGATCTGATCATTCCAGATGATAAAGAATTTCTGACAGAGGATTTACCTTTCTATTGAGTGTTATTATCTTTTCCGTTAAATAGCATTTTAAAATGATTTATCACTGCATTAAGCCTTTTTGGTCATGTTGGGAACTGATTTCAGTGTTGTCCCTCACAGTCTGGTGGCCCTTGTAGGACATTTAAATGATTTAAAGAGGATTAGAATTGGGACAATTATGATGTCACGCGCGCACACGCACACGCGCGCATGCACACACACTTGCCATTATACGTTCTCTCTATATATATCTCACTGTCTATGTGTGTGTATCTCTCTCTCTCTCTCTCTCTCTCTCTCTCTCTCTCTCTCTCTCTCATCTCTCTCTCTCTCTCTCTCTCTCTCTCTCTCTCTCTTCTATGAAGATTCATGCATTGTCATTCGTAATGAAAACATTCCACAACGTACTTTATCATACATCCCTTAAACATTCCCACAATATGCATTGCTGAACACTTCACGATATTTATTATTACAGCATCCTACCAGATACAATAAACACCTAACAAAATGCATCTTCTAAACGTTTTACAACATACATTATTTGAACATCCAGTAGCATTAGTTTAAACATCTTACAGCACACACCATTTAACCCTTTTGCCGCCAGACATCTTTCAACCCAAAAAATACCATTAAAACTCAACTGGGTAGACAAAATAAAATATTTGCAATATTGCAAATTCCTCTGTGACATATATAACATTGGGCCTATCCGTACCTCCCAAAACTAAGAAAATAGGGTCTTTTGATAACAGGTTCTGGTTTGATGCCTTTTAGTGACATGGGTGTTTAAACCATTGTGGTGCATAAAATGCGACATTGGCGGTGAAAGGGTTAAAAGGCCTACAACATGCATTATTTATGCATCCATCAACATAGATTTATTAAAAAACCCATCTAACAGCATACATGCACATCATTTAAATGTTCTACAACATGCATTGCTTAAACATCCATCAACATAGTGTATGTAAACATCTAACAACGTACACCAATTATAATATTATTATTTATGTTCTACAACATACATTATTTAAACATCCAACAACCAGTGTAAACATCTAACAACATACATCATTTAAATGTCCTACAACATGCAGTCTTTTTTTTTTTTTTTACATCCATCAACATAGATTATTTAAGCATCCAACAACGTACATCAATTATATGTTCTAGAACGTGCATTGTTTAAACATCCATCAACATAGGTAGCCAAAGGTGTGGGTTTGCCTTTGGGTACTTTCCCCAACGCCAGCTGTCCTCAAATCACTTTGGCCGAGAGAGTGGGGATACAACATGGGCAAGGCATCTCCATCGTAAACACATTCTTGCCCAGCTCGCCGGAATAGCAGCTGCCCCCTCTGCTATCTGGCAGTCATGGTCGGAAACGACCGACTAGCATACATGGCCTCCATACGGCATAGGCCTACTTGATTGATATTCAACGACTACTGTTCTCGAAAAATGTTTTTTTTGGTCATTCTGACGCTTGCATTTCCACATCTGATTAGCTAACTGAAACCATGCGGCAGTGTGGTCACTTGCGTTGTCATGATAAAGTAGGTGACCTCAGATACCAGTGCACGGATGACATGTCCAAACCGCCTTTGGGTAAACATGTGTTTATGTTTTAATCTGCAGTGATGGCTCTTCTTTCAAGAGAGGAATTGAGGCCATATGAAAATCGTTAGAGAAGAAACAGCGACCATTATTACTTTCATTGGGTGTTTTTGTTTTTTAGTAATCTGTTTCCTGCGAAATTTTACCGAAGGGATCTCATCTTAAAACATCCACACGATGATTGATTTGTTAGTGTCCGGATCAAACTGATATACAGATATTTCATCGTCAGTCACGATGTCCCAGATGCCAGCTGACGTCCATCCACTAACATTGTTGCAGTGTTTGGGTGCATAATTCAACCCTCCCCCTCCCCCGACTGTGTGTGCATTTGTTCGCCCTGTAACTCGTGAACCGGTAAACATAATCGCTTTAAATTTTGTGTGGTGTTGTATCATGGTTGCTCAAATTTGTTTTTGGTCCCACAGAAATGTTTTACCCATGTTGATCTTGACCTTCACGTTTGACCTTGAATACTTCTTGAGGCCATATCTTTCACATCGTTGGACTTACAATGTTCAAACTTGGTATGGAAGTGCATTGGCCAATGGTGATGCCAAATATTGGGTAATAATGGAGGTCAAGGACAAGGACATACACCTTTGAGGTGTAATATTAATGTCTGAGTTGTAGCTCATGAAACCATTGGACAGAATGGCATCACTTTTTGTGTGGTGGTTTATAAATAATAGTAACATGTTCCATAGCAAAACAAGCGCGGATTCGCAATCGTTTGTGGCGTGCGACAATTGAAAACGAAACATCATTTTAAAGAGCAGCCTCAATTTGAAGTGCAGCCTCGATTTGAAGTGCGACAATTTTGTAGCCTCGATTTGAAGTGCGACAATTTTGGACCGACCGACAGACCGACAAAGTGAGTTATAGGTTTGTGGCTTGAGCCACAAACAAAAATAACCGTGCTGACCTTGACTTTGAAACCGAAATTTCTTCTTGAGGCCACATCTTTCATGTCGTTGGACTTACAATGTTGAAACTTCCGGGGTGCATTGGCTGATGGTGATTTTGAACATTGGGTATTGATGAAGGTCCTTCCGGGTGTCAAATTTGTGTTTCGGCAATATCTTTCACATTTTGCAGTTAGAGATTTCAAAGTAGGCAGTTATGGGGGCATACCAATAGCGCGCCTTGTACGAAAGCGCGACCATACTGTCATAACTTTCTGACATACCAATTGCGCGACCGTGGCATATACCAATTGCGCGACCGTGGCATATACCAATTGCGCGACCCATCGTAAACTTTGCCTTACACATACACGATTATTTGGTGACATTTTTCATACTAGCCGTTAATACAAACACAAGAATGGTAACATAGAAAAATACAGAGAGAGAGAGAGAGAGAGAGAGATTTTAGTAATAGCGACTGTGGTACATGATACTGACTGATGATTATTGAATCGATATTGATGATTTAATCGAGATATCTAGTGTTTGTGAATAGTGTATTTAGATTCTGTGCTTTATCTGTATTCATTTTTAGCTCCAATGTTTCCGTTTCTGGTGCCATACAGCGTCAAAGAGGACTGAAAATGGTATTTATTATAATCCCCTTAATTTGAGCGTTGGGTTTTATTGTGGTACAAGTATTAAATTTCAGTAGTAAATCTGTTTTATGTGTGATCGTGTGTGTTCGCGCATTAGGTATATGACATGGTCGCGCAATTGGTGTATGACATGGTCGCGCAATTGGTATGTCAAAATCGGATGACACCATGTTCGCGCTTTCGTAAAAGGCGCGCTAATGGTCTGTAACCAAAATCAAATCAAATCAATGGTCTGTAACCGCAGTTATATGGACAGGCTCAATGTTATGTGTGGTGAATAGCTCGTCATTGAACTTCTAGGGTAGTGTAAATGACTATAAAGACCGGTCGGACAGAACAAGCCTTTTGTTATGTCCAATATGGTCTTTTTTAAGAGCGAGAGGACGTAAAACATAAATCTTCAAGCCTTTTGACTATCTCTTAAAGCGGCAATAACGAGAAAAACAACAACAACAACAACAACAACAAATCGTGTGGATATCACAAACCTCGTTGTCCTTTATGGAATGGTCTCATCTCGCGAGTAATCTGATCGAGGGTTTTAGTTGTATGTGAGTGAAACATAGAAGACGACCCAAACAGAAATAAAATGTCCTCGGTTTGAATGGAGCTGTCTGGCGTCAGTTCAGTGTGACTTTTATTGTTGAAAACATCAGTGATTGCTAGGGCTCTACCGTCTGTCTGTCTGTCTGTCTGCTGAAAATGAAAGAACCGATGTTGAAAATAAAAACCTAGGCAATTAAGAAGGATAAGAAAAGGTTGTAAAGAGAGAGAGAGAGAGAGAGAGAGAGAGAGAGAGAGAGAGAGAGAGAGAGGGGAGGAGAGAGAGAGAGAGAGAGAGAGAGAGAGAGAGAGAGAGAGAGAGAGAGAGAACGACGAATAAAAATTCCAAGGAGAAAACGATAAGAAGGTCCTTACAATAATGCAAATACATTGCATTGTTAAAAGCACGGTACGATTTATAGATAATCAGTCACAGTGCTAGCTGGTTTTACCAGTATCTCAGTTATATTTTTTATTATAAAATTTGATTTATTTTGTATTTTTTTAAATTCGGGACTTTCTTGGTGTTGCACTGCCTCCGGGCATTGCCTCCAGGATCGTTCCCACCATCTTTGTATCTATTAATGTCCCATATGTGTCTGTTCCAGACCGGAGGACGTTAAGCAGAATTTCATTCAAGCGGGTTTTTTTTTCTACAAGCTTTGTAACTTGTTTCATCAAAATGAAAACAACCGTGAACGCATAAATGATTTACTAATGACAAAATTTACACATCGAGGGAAACATAGATCCGAAAGGCTCGAAGCCTCGACTAAATCAACCAGCATGATTATTACATGAACCTGTAATTAGTGACATGGTAGATTGACTTAATTGGCAGACACGGGTTCCGAGACGGAAATGAACAGTGCAGGGTGATTAACATAGAAACCACGCAGCCTCAGAAGACTCACGACGACTCTTCGATTATGAACATTTGTTTAACGTCCTCCGGTCTGGAACAGACACACATGGGACATTAGTAGATATAAAGATGGTGGAAACGACCCCGGAGGCAATGCTCGGAGCGGCAGTGCAACACCAATAAAGTCCTAATTTTTTTTTATAGAAACAATACATATAGTGTATTTGTTAGTACGACTCTTCGATGAATGAAAGTTAGGTTTTACGTCCACTCACACGGCTGAAAAGCGGTACATATGGGACGAACCATCAACCAACCATCATTCAATGCTCTGAACAGATCCTGGAGGTACTGCAAAACCAGGTTCTGATCAGAGTAAATTCTTGATCGTTAGTGACGACTCTTCGATCGATGAAAATCTGATTAACGTCCTCCGGTCTGGAACAGACACATAATATGGGGACATTAGTAGATATAAAGATGGTGGGAACGATCCTGGAGGCAATGCCCGGAGGCAGTGCAACACCAGGAAAGTCCCGATTTTTTTTTTTAACAATATAGATGTATTGTGAACAACAATTAACTCTTCGATCCATTCCACATTTTCTTTTGTACGCCCACCCCCCCCCCTCCTCCCATTCTACTTTGCTTTGTCATCCCCATTTTTTCTCACCCCCCCCCCCCCCCCCCCCCCAACCCTTCTTCGTTCGTGAAGGCAAGTAACTCCGCCCCCTTGTCCCGTCATTCAACTTTTACGACCAATGATCGGCTGGCTTTGCGGAGCGCGAGGTTTCCGGGAGGGGAAATTGCCGGATGAATAATGGATGAATTAAACGCCGACGATGACGATGCGTTGTCAGTCATGAAGGATCGATGCAGATTGTTTATGTGAATCGAACGAAACGGGTTCTTCCTGTTCGTCGATCGCTCAAACACCTTACTGTTGTATGAGCGCAGATGCGTCATGTTGCCGTTAAGCGCCTTGACTTAAAATGGTTAGGCGTTTTACACTACTGGTACAAATATAATAATAATAATAATAATAATGGGAATTTATATAGCGCTCTTTCTCACATGAGCTCAGTGCGCTTTACATTGATAACAAGAACATTAAATTTAAAGGCAAACAAATAATTAATCATTAGAAAGTAAAATAAGCACGATGCCTACACACAACGTTCTCTTACTTCCTTACTCACACACACACACACACTCACACACACACACACACACACACACACACACACATATATACACACACATGCATGCGCACACGCACACTCGCACACAATTAATTATACAAGTAAAATAGTTACAACATGAACATTCTAAGAAGAAACATAGAGACCACATTCACATTCCCAATCAAGTTTGAATACAATACTGCAACTTGAAATAAAATCATACTGCCATCGACATATCAATTACATGACTAATTATAATAGACAAATTTTGCAAAAACAAAAATACCCTTCTACCTCATTGACAAGCATTTAAAGTTTACAAGACGTAGACATTCTACATACAAAATACGAA
>CM065694.1:37049656-37072235 GCA_017654935.2 Phymorhynchus buccinoides
GGTAGCTCTTTGCCAGTGACGCCTTTGACACTGACAGTCAACACACTAACATAAGATTTTAGGTTAATAAAAAATTACACAGAATTTAAACACCATTACTCTAAGAAAAAGAGCTATGTCCCTTTTTGTAGGTGAATTCCAACGCAACCTATTAAATGATGTCTTGGCTGTACCTATGCATTCCCTAATAACTAATTTGGTTCATGTAGATACTATAAAACTATAGCCAGGTTAGGAGTTCTCTCCCCTGGTATTTTAATAGATTTGTATATAAATGTTATTTACTATGTAAATACATTTAAAGTTCTGTATATACTGTAAATAAAAAAATAAAAAAGAAATATCTGTAACTATATGTTTTAAACATAATTAATGCCATTATTGGTTTTTATAAATAAAAGCATATTTCTAATTTTAACACAGTAGCCCTTGAATTTTAATTTCAACCGGGAGGGTTGATTCTAGGCAAATCTGCAAAAAAAGGACTTTTAATATTAAAACTTTTATACTTATATAGTTAACTATTTGATGTCCACGGACACTAATAACTATATTTTTAAGTTTTTATCAGGATGCTCCTCTGTTCAAAATCAAATCTTGCGCTTTTAGAATCCTCCCCATATATTTCTATGTTTTGTCTACGTCTTTGTATATGTCTTTTTTTGTTTTGTATCGTCTTTTATGTTTCATTTCTCCAACTAACAAATGTCCCATATGTGCCTTCCCAGGTCGAGAGGACGTAAAATTCTAGACAACTCCAACCTATGCATTCCTCTGCCAGACATTACCGGATACATTAGCACACGCCTACCTATCAAGTAGCTAACACTGCACGCCTACCTATCAAGTACCTAACTACTTGTACGCCTACCCCGCAAGTGCCTAACTATCTTAGAAGCCAAGGAGGGACATTAATTGGTCCACAGGTTTCGTTTCATCTTCAAAAGTTCGCATATATCTGACTGCCTGCCGATTATGCCGCTTCCAACGGTCTTAGCAACTAACTGCGAGCTCTCTGCTCTGGTTTCATGCCGTCTACCGTTGGTGTAGAGTTTAATGTGGAAAAGGCGGAGAAAGTGGCAAAGTGGATGTAGGCTAACATCACAGAGACAAAAAACGTCTGGTGTGTGTCACAAGAGAGAGAGAGAGAGAGAGAGAGAGAGAGAGAGAGAGAGAGAGAGAGAGAGTAACATATAGGGCTGTGACTAATACCCTGAGATAGGCATAGCTAAAAGAAATGTGGACCGATTTAAATCACATTTGTTGGACGGTTCTCTTTTATTTTTCGTCTGACTTTTTTTCATTTTTGATTTTATAAAAATGCCTGATACAGCAACATAAGTTTAACTGACAGATTTTGAAATAACTTTGTAGACAGTTGAGGTTTAATTAAAGAAATGTTCTGACACAGTGTTATTCAGGATATATAAATACTGATTTAGGGCATTTGCCACGGACTAGACTAGTAGCATATTGCCCGCATGTTTTGCCCGTAGTTACGTAAACTCTCTCAGTTATTCAAAGCCTTCATTGAGATTCAAGGTCGCTTGCCCGCGGTCTACTGGTCTAATGGTCTACTGGTCTGACTCGCGAAATTTGTAGACTGTCCGAGTGTCACCCTAAAAATGGTGTTCTAAAAGTGTGAACCTATTATTCCAATAAAATGATTCGCAATAGATAAAACCATCTATGATAAAACAAAAACCCTTCCATTTGAATGATAAAACAGAAGCGGCAACTCGGTCCTGAGTTATTTCCCTTTAATCTCACACTTCGTGTCTGCTTCCGGCAGACTTGAAACTCCGTCATCTCCCAGTTGCATTTCTTTGTCTAATAAATTATAAAGTATTTCATTACAAATCAAGCATTATCTCTCTCTCTCTATGATCCTCCTCCTCTCTCTCTGTCTGTTCCTTACCTCTTTATTTCTCTGTTAACCCCTGTTTTTCCCACTCTTATTATCCTCTCTCTTTCACATTCTTTTTCTCTTCGCGTCTCACATTCTGTCTGTCTGTCTCATTCCCGTTGTCATAATTTTATTAATTACCTTTCATTGCGCAGTTTCATTGCCTATGTTTTCGCTGTGTCTGTGCCTGTATCTCTCCCTTTTCCTCGTTATCTGGTCCTCCTCTCTGTATGCCTGTCTGTTTGTCTCTAAAGGGACAGCCACACGTCAGCTAAAATCGCACGACTGTACGATACGATTCGATCACGTGGTCTCGAAGCGCGAATCACATTTTGTTCTTGGAGACCAAGTGATCGAATCGTATCGTACAGTCGTGCGATTTTAGCGGACGTGTGGCTGGCCCTTTAAACCAACCGGTACTCAGGCAATGGGGCTTTAGGCATAATACTACTTCTTGGTGACACGAAAGGGAGATAATCTTATGACTGAATCGATTGCGCCATCTCGTCAAAACTTGTAGTGATCAAATGACGACTCAGGGTCAGATAATTTTCAGTGGTATATGCAACTACTTCGTGACACTGCTAAGTAGGTTATGTAGGTGGCGCACGTGTTTCAGTGCAGGGGACAGGGGCAGAGAATGTTCAGCATAAAACCTCGTTGAAACAGTCACCAAACGAAGCATAACACTACCTTAACATTAACTAACAGCCTATCATAATACTTGTCGACCCTTCGTAAAACGACTGCATCCCATTGTCAACTCAGCGTTTCAGTTTAATTCATCAATTATTCACCCTCCCCGATTTCCCCTTCAAAAGCTCGTGCTCCACAAAGCCAGCCGATCATTGGTCGTAAAAGTTGAATGACGGGACAAGGGGGCGGGGCTACTTGCCATCTCGAACACCAGAGGAAGGGATGTCATGAAGAAGTGTGTGTGTGTGTGTGTGTGTGTGTAGGTGGGTGGATGGATGGGTGGGTGGGGGTGGGGGGTGAATGAAAGTTAGGTTTTACGTCCACTCGGCTGCAAAACCCTGCACCATCAACCAACCATCATTCAATGCTAGGGGAAGACGGGGTAAAAAGCGCATGGGCGGGTAAGAAGCCCACCCCAATTATCTCATGAAATAAAGAAAATTTCAGTCAAATTTGCCCATGAGACGAATGCTAGACATTAACGCTCGTCTCATGGGCAAAATGAGACTGAAATTTGCTTCATTTCATGAGATAAGTTGGGGTGGGCTTCTTACCCGCCCATGCGCTTTTTACCCCGTCTTCCCCTACGAGCAGATCCTGGAGGTACTGCAAGGGGGAAGAGTGAGGTCTTTTAGTTTGGTAACATTTCCTTGGCACAAATATGGAGGGGGAGAACCGCGTGCAACGGAGGGGAACGGGGTTTGGGAATGAGTTTCGGCTTTTGACTTAGGTCTCTTTGGGCTGAATAGTTCTGCTAAGTAGCTTATGGTTTGTCATATCTTTAATTTTCTGTTTGTCTGTTCAATGTATAAATAGTCGTGATAATAAAAAACGAGATGGCAAGCCATATAGGTGTACTTCAAATAGAGTCGGACCCACCCCCCCCCCCCCCCCCCCCCCCGCTCCTCAGGCTGCAAGATTTGTCACACGCCACAGCTACATTTCAAATGACACTTCCACACAACTACACTTCCTGGGAATTCTGTGGTTTCGCTTAGTAACGTAGAACAGCCGTTATCGTTGTTCAGCATGAGATCTTTGCCTACACTGATATCGCATTGTTGTTGGATCAGGGACAGTTCCGCAAAGTTTCACTGTAGTTGGTTTCGTAGTTTAAGCGGTAGATGGTCAGAGAGAGAGAGAGAGGGAGAGAGAGAGATAGTGAGAGAGAGAGAGAGAGAGAGAGAGAGAGAGAGAGAGAGAGAGAGAGAGAGAGAGAGAGAGAGAGAGAGAGAGAGAGGATGACAGAGAGAGAGAGACAGAGAGAGAGAGAGAGAACAGAGAGAGAGAGAGAGAGAGAGAGAGAGAGAGAGAGAGTGAGAGAGAGAGAGAGAGAGAGAGAGAGAGAGAGAGAGAGAGGGAGAGAGAGAGAGAGAGAGAGAGCGAGAGAGAGAGGAGAGGGAGGGAGAGAGAGAGAGAGAGAGAGAGAGAGAGAGAGAGAGAGAGAGAGAGAGAGAGAGAGAGAGAGAGAGAGAGAGAGAGAGAGAGAGAGAGAGAGAGAGAGAGAGAGAGAGAGAGAGAGAGAGAGAGAGATCCAATCCAATCCAAAACTTTTATTGCTTAGGAGAAAGAGAGACCTTCAAAACTGGGACTACCTAAAATATAGTACATATTTTTGTTATTCTTGTGGTTATTTTTTTTTCATCAACTACCCCCACCCACCCCCTTTTCTTTATTTAAAAAACAAAACAGAACTAGCTATTTCAACGACAGACGATGGCAATCACGGATGTTTTCAACAATTAAAGTCACACTGAACTGACGCCAGACAGCTCCATTCAAACCGAGGACATTTTATTTCTGTTTGGGTCGTCTTCTATGTTTCACTCACACCCAACTATCACCCTCGATCAGATTACTCGCGAGATGAGGACAATCCATAAAGAAACGACTGTTGTAATTTACACGTGTCATTTTGTAGTTTAAAAACCAGACAGAAAAGAGTTGTTTCTTAGTGGTCATGATAACTGAGATAATGATGTGCATTTTCATGACGAATGGTTTACAATGTCGTGAATGATTCGGTTTTTCTTACACTCCTCCCAGGCTTTTCGAGCTTAGCCAAAGATATTCTAAAAGGGTAAGATGGATTACTTAAGAGCTCGGCGAACCGGGCTGATAGAGTTATCGTTAGTGTCGACAGTACACTATTCACAGTGGAGGCTATCCAAAAACTCAGACTGGAACTTGAACGGAGAATTCAACTGGCCTATCGACGTGCAAAATGTGTCCTGTTTAAAAAGGGACATAACCAGTGTTTCTGTCCTCACTACTCATATAGGGAAAAGAGACCGGATGCTTATCTTCCCCTATACAGTCTTTGGCTTAGCTCAAAGACACTGAAAAGAAAAGACTAACATCAGGTCTCTTTTCCCTCTATGAGTAGTGAGGACAGAAACACTGGTTATGTCCCTTAAAAACAGTACACATTTACACGTCGATAGGCCAGTTGAATTATCCGTTCCAATTCCAGTCTGAGTTTTTGGATAGCCTCCACTGTGAATAGTGTACTGTCCCCACTAACGATAACTCTATCAGCCCGGTTCGCCGAGCTCTTAAGTAATCCATCTTACCCTTTTAGAATCTTTGGCTTAGCTAAGTAAAAGAGGATGGGAATTTTCTCAACTGAACGTGTTTTTTAATAAATTTTTTTATAGATTTAATATCACTGAGAAAACAACCCGTTTTGTCTCTCTTCAGTATAAAGGGCCTTTATACTGAAGAATCATGTATACGTCTACTATAGGATTCTTTTTGCCTTATAGTACAAAAAAAAGCATTCAATTCATATAAGACGTGTTATGAAAGCTTCAGTTTCAGCTTGGAAAATAAATGAAATAAACATCTTGACATATAAGTGAAAATAATATCAAACGACACCCCTCCCCCCAAAAACACACACACCCCAACAACAAACACAAACAACAACAAAACCGTTGTCAGAAAAATTGATGGGTTTCGTGTAAAAAAAAACCACCACAACAACTGTTTTCTTGTTTTCAAGCACAGACTACATTTTGCTATTATGCTGGTAGATTCTTTGGGCCTTTATCATGACTGCGATTAATTATTCAAGAAAGATAATTAGCTGAAAAGGTTAACAAAATACAGCTGAATGTTTGGTAAGAAAGGCAAGGGTGAAAATACTTTGAGAGCCGAGAAATGTAGGGCATCAGGGAAGCGGGGGGGGGGGGGGGGTAGCACATCTTGACCTTTACCGATTCTTTTTAACCGATTTATTATTTACAGCAACTGCGTAACCAAAGACCAATGCGTTTGTCATAAAACGATACAGAAATAAGAAGACGAGAATGTATCCGAGTTCAGGAACACATCATCCATAGCGATAGTTAATTGTCGGGGATGCATCAGCCGTTATTACTTTCTTTTTGTTAAAACAAACAAAGAAAAGCAATCACTGTACTGAATTATAATTTTGACTAAATCAGAGCTATAGTGTATTTATTATAGATATGACAAAATCAGTTTAACCCTTTCGCCGCCAGCCGTGAAAATAGGGTTATTACGCCCTCTTTTCTGGCCCTCTTCGCATTTCGGCCATGTGGGGCATTTGTAAATACAAAGATGGTGGGAACAATACTGGAGGCAATGCCCGGAGTGCAGTGCTAAACCAGTAAAGTCCCGATTTTTTAATAACCACAGTAATAATACAGATATGTGTAACAGTAACCACGCCTCGGTTAAACCTCATTGGCTATGGTACCACCACATCTTGTAATATAGTGCGCTAGCCGCCAGCCATAGTTCAGCCAACATTCTCCATTAAATCTACCTGGGTAGAGAATAAACATCCATCTGCAGTATTGCCGGGATTCTTCTGTGACATATATAAAATCAAATAAGGTCTATCCTTACTTCCCAAAACTAAGACAATAGGGTATTTTGGATAACAGACCCCCAATTTGATGCCTTTTTAGTGACATAGATGTTAAAATCACTGTGGTGCTAAAATGCGACTTTGGCGGTGAACTGAAAGGGTTAAGATCTGTATGTACATTACATATGGTTCAGAAGAAAACAAATGCACGTGAAAATGAATTGAGAACACCTGTTCTGTGAATAATTTGTAGATTAACTTCAATGTTCTTACCTTTTCGAGTAATATCTTATTAATAAAGGCTAGGTAATACTAATAGACAGACAAACTGAAATGCAGACTCAGACAGACAAACGGACACAGACACAGACAGGCAGACAGACGGACAGACAGACAGACAGACAGACACGCAAACACACACACAGAGAGAGAGAGAGAGAGATGCTCGAGAGATGACATTGAGAGAGAGAGAGAGAGAGAGAAGAGAGAGAGAAGGAGATGTGACGAAGAGAGGATTCTAGATCCTTGTGCAATCAGCGCCGAGAGCTAGAAAGAGAGAGAGAGAGAGAAGAGAGACACAGAAGAGAGAGAGAACAACAAAGACACACAAAAGTTACCTCCTCATAACCTGATTTATCAAATTCGTTTTTTTGGTCGATTTATTCTACAATCTCTTGACAGATGCCCATAACTGAAGACAAAGCCAACAAACAAATCGATACACGAAGAAGGAGCATCCCAATCCGCTGACACCTTTCGCACCCCCCGCCCCCCCCCCCACCCGCCCTTCGTGTAGCAATCAGTTCCATCAGACAGAAACACCACTGCAGCTGCTCCAGTCGGGAATGGTCAACCTAGCTCGCCAATGTCACCGCCAGGTGGCGACCAACTCGATACCGGCTTATCTCGTGATGTCCTTGTCGCATGAAAAAAGGTTGCTCGTAAAAATAAGTAGCTCGCTACATATGACAGTGTGTATTTGCGACATTGAGCCTGAACCACAAATTTCACTTTATTCTAGGTTAGGTAGGTTAGGGTTAGGGTTAGGGTTAGGGTTAGGTAAGTGGTTCAATTACGGACAAATTGAAATTTGTGAATGTCGCGAATACACACTTTCATAGGTAGCGAGCTACTTATTTTGTATGAGCTACCTTTTTTCATGCGACACGACAATCCTTAGTTGGGAATAAGAGAGAGAGTGAGAGAGAGATAGATGAGAGAGAGAGGGGGGGGGGGGGGGGGAGGGGGGGGTGGAGGGAGAGACTCTCTACCCCCCAAATAAGGATATCACTAGGATTAGACCCTATTGATGTTGGTTGCAACCTGGCTGTAAAATCGGCTAGCTAAGCCGCTTCAGTGTGCCGCGGTGGTCTGAGGAAATGGGGATCGTGCGTCAGGATTGAGGAACGACCCAAAGACACGCCCCTTCAAGAAAACATGCCGCGGCACAATGAGCGGTTAGCTTAGCCGATTTACAGCAGGTGGCAACCAACTCAATAGGGTCTAATCCTAGTGATATCATTAGTGGGGGGTAGAGAGTCTCTCCCTCCACCCCCCCCCCCCCTCTCTGCTCTCTCTATCTCTATCCTCTCTTTAGTAACAAATAAGGATGTCGTGTCGCATGAAAAGGTAGCTTCATACAAATAAAGTAGCTCGTACTATGAGAGGTCTGTATTTGTCGAAACCACAAATTCACTTTTCTGTACTTTAACCATTTACCTAACCCTAAACCCTAACCCTAGATAAAGGAAATTTGTGGTTCATGCTCATGCGCAAACACACACTTTCATAGTAGCGAGTACTTATTTTTACGAGCTTACCTTTTTTACATGGCGACAAGGACATCACGAGATAAGCCGGTATCCGAGTGAGTCGCCACATGGCCCTTTGACATTGGCGAGGCTAGGTGGACCATTCCCGATGGAGCAGCTAGCAGTGGTGTTTCTGCTGATGGACTGATGCTACACAAGGGCGGGGGGGGGCGAGAGGGGGGGGGTGTCAGCGGATTGTGCTCTTCTTAGTGTATCGATTTGTTTGTTTGCTTTGTCTTCAGTTATGGGCTCTGTCAATGAGATTGTAGAATAAATCGACAAAAAAAACGAATTGATAAATCAGGTTATGAGGAGGGTAAACTTTTGGTGTTCTTTCGTTGTTCTCTCTCTCTCTCTCTCTCTCTCTATCTCTCTCTCTCTCCTCTCTCTCTCTCTTCATCTATCCTCTCTCGCTTCTCTCTCTCTGTGTTGCGTGTCTGTCGTCTGTCTGTCTGTCCGTCGTCTGCTGTCTGTGTAGGTGTCCGTTTGTCGTCTGAGTCTGCATTTCAGTTGGTCTGTCTAATATTATTACCTAGCACTTATTAATAAGGATATTACTCGAAAAGGTAAGAACATTGAGTTAATCTACAAATATTCACAGAAACAGGTGTTCTAATTCTTTTCACGTGCATTGTTTTCTTCTGAACCATATGTAATGACATACAGATCTAACCCTTTAGTTCACGCAAAGTCGCATTTAGCCCACGTGATTTTCATTTAACATCATGTCACTAAAAGGCATCAAATTGGGGTCTGTTATCCAAATTACCATATTGCTTAGTTTGGGAACGTAAGGAAGACTTGGGATTCAGATTATGCCACAGAAGAATCCCAATACTGCAAGATGGATGTTATTTCTACCCAGGGAGATGTAATGGAGAATGTTGCTGAAATATGGCTGGCGGCTAAGCGCACGATATACACGATGTGGTGGACCCTAGCAATGAGGTGGACCGAGGCTTGGTTACTGTTACACATATCTGTCATTCTACTGGGTTATTAAAAATCGGGACTTTACTGGTTTAGCACTTGCCTCCGGGTATTGCCTCAGTATTGTTCCACCATCTTGTATTTACAAATGCCCCACATGGCCGAAATGCCGAAGAGGCGTAAAAACCCTATTTCACGGCTGGCGGTCGAAAGGTGTTTAAACTGATTTTGTCATATTATACATAAATACACTATAGCTCTGATTAGTCAAAATTATAATTCATTACAGTGATTGCTTTTCTTTGTTTGTTTTAACAGGCTGATTGCATCCACCGACAATAACTATCGCTCTGGATGATGTGTTCCTGAACTCGGATACATTTCTCGTCGTCTTATTTCTGTATCGTTTTATCAAAACGCAGTGTCTGTGTTACGCAGTGCGGGAAATAAATAAATCGGTTAAAAAGAAATCGTAAAGGTCAAGATGTGCTACCCCCCCCCCCCCCACACCCCACATACATTTCTCGGCTCTCAAAGTATTTTCACCCTTGCCTTTTTACAAACATCAGCTGTATTGTTAACCTTTTTGCAGCAATATCTTTCTTGAATAATTAATTCGCAGTCATGATTTAAAGGCCAAAAGAATCTGACCAGCATATAGCAAAATGTAGTCTGTGCTTAAAACAGGGAAAAAACAGTTGTTGCTGGGTGCGTTTTTTTTTACACTGAAACCATAATTTTTCTGACAACGGTTTTGTTGTTGTTTGTGTTGTTGTTGGGGTGGGTGTTTTTGGGGGGAGGGGTGATCGGTTGATATTATGTTCACTTATGTCAAGAATGTTTATTTCATTTACTTTCCAAGCATGAAACTGAAGCTTCATAACACGTCTTATATGATGAAAAATTGCTTTTTTTTGTACTATAAAGGCAAAAAGAATCCTATAGTAGACGATACATGATCTTCAGTATAAAGGCCCTTATACTGAGAGAAGACAAAACGGGGGTGGTTTTTCTCAGTGAATAAATCGATAAAAAAATTTATAAAAAAACACGTTCAGTTGAGAAAAGTCCCATCCTCTTTTACTTATCTAAGCCAAAGATTCTAAAAGGGTAAGATGGATACTTAAGGAGCTACGCGACGGCTGATAGAGTTATCGTTTGTTGGGACAGTACACTATCACAGTGGAGGCTATCTAAACTCAGCCTGAATTGGAACGGATTAATCAATGGCCTATCGACGGTGTAAATGTCGTACTGTTTGTAAGGGACATAACCAGTGTTTCTGTCCCCACTACTCATATAGGGAAAAGAGACCTGATGTTAGTCTTTTCTTTTCAGTGTCTTTGAGCTAAGCCCAAAGACTGTAGGGGAAGATAAGCATCTGGTCTCTTTTCCCTATATGAGAGTGAGGACAGAAACACTGGTTATGACCCTTAAAAACAGTACACATTTACACGTCGATAGGCCAGTTGAATTCTCGTTCAAGTTCCAGTCTGAGTTTTTGAATAGCCTCCACTGTGAAAAGTGTACTGTCGACACTAACGATAACTCTATCAGCCCGGTTCGCCGAGCTCTTAAGTAATCCATCTTACCCTTGTAGAATATCTTTGGCTAAGCTCGAAAAGCCTGGGAGGAGTGTAAGAAAAACCGAATCATTCACGACATTGTAAACCATTCGTCATGAAAATGCACATCATTATCTCAGTTATCATGACCACTAAGAAACAACTCTTTTCTGTCTGGTTTTTAAACTACAAAATGACACGTGTAAATTACAACAGTCGTTTCTTTATGGATTGTCCTCATCTCGCGAGTAATCTGATCGAGGGTGATAGTTGGGTGTGAGTGAAACATAGAAGACGACCCAAACAGAAATAAAATGTCCTCGGTTTGAATGGAGCTGTCTGGCGTCAGTTCAGTGTGACTTTAATTGTTGAAAACATCCGTGATTGCCATCGTCTGTCGTTGAAATAGCTAGTTCTGTATTGTTTTTTAAATAAAAAAAATGGGGTGGGTGGGGGTAGTTGATGAAAAATAAAATAACCACAAGAATAACAAAAATATGTACTATATTTGTGGTAGTCCCAGTTTTGAAGGTCTCTCTTTCTCCTAAGCAATAAAAGTTTTGGATTGGATTGGATATCTCTCTCTCTCTGTCTCTCTCGTCTCTCTCTCTCTCTCATTTCTCTCCTCTCTATCTTCTCTCCTCTTCTCTTTCTCTCCACTCTTCTCTCTCTCTCTCTCTCTCTCTCTCTCTCTCTCCTCTCTAATCCCTCCCGCTCTCTCTCTCTTCGGTCTCTCGCTCCTCTCTCTCCCTCTCTCCCTCTCTCTCTCTCTCTCTCTCTCCTCTCTCTCCCTATCTCTCTCTCTCTCTCCTATCTCTCTCTCTCCCTCTCTCTCTCTCTCTCGCTCTCTGCTCTCTCTGTTCCTCTCTCTCTCTCTCCTCTGTCCGTCTCTCTCGCTCTCTCGCTCCTCTCTCTCTCTCCTCCCCCCTCCCTCATCTCTCTCTCCCCACATTCTCTCTCGCTCTCTCTCCCTCTCTGACCATCTACCGCTTAAACTACGAAACCAACTACAGTGAAACTTTGCGGAACTGTCCCTGATCCAACAACAATGCGATATCAGTGTAGGCAAAGATCTCATGCTGAACAACGATAACGGCTGTTCTACGTTACTAAGCGAAACCACAGAATTCCCAGGAAGTGTAGTTGTGTGGAAGTGTCATTTGAAATGTAGGCTGTGGCGTGTGACAAAATCTTGCAGCCTGATGAGCGGGGTGGTGGGGGGGGGGGGGGGTCCGACTATATTTGAAGTAACACATATATGCTTGACCATGCAACGTTTTGTTTAATTATCACCGCCTATTATTTAATAAGTTAAGTAGCATTGAACATACCAAGCAGAAAATTAAAGAATATTACAAACCCATATAAGCAACGTAGCGAACGATTCAGCCCAAATAGCAACCTAATTCAAAGCCGAACCGCATGTAACTCATTATTTCCATTACATTTCACAACCACCCCTTTTCCCCTCCGTTGCACGCTGTTCCTCTCTCCTCCTCCCCCTCCATATTTGTTGCCAAGGAAATGTTTACAAACTAAAAGGGGACCCCACTCTTCCCCCTTGCAGTACTCCAGGATCTGCTCGTTAGGGGAAGATGGGGTAAAAAGCGTATGGGCGGGTAATAAGCCCACCCCAACTATCTCATGAAATGAAGCAAATGTCAGTCTCATTTTGCCCATGAGACGAAGCGTTAATGTCTAGCATTCGTCTCATGGGCAAATGACTGAATTTTTTAATTTCATGAGATAATTGGGGTGGGCTCTTACCCGCCCATGCGCTTTTTTACCCCGTCCTTCCCCTAGCATGAATGATGGTTGGTTGATGGTGCAGGGTTTTGCAGCCGAGGTGGCGAAACCTAAAACCTGTCATCACCCCACACCACCCACCCACCCATCCATCCACACCTACACAAAACACACACACACACACACACTTCTTCATGAATCCCTTCTCGGGTGTTCGAGTATGCAAGTAGCCCCCGACCCCTTGTCCCGTCATTTCAACTTTTACGGACCAATGACGGCGGCTTTGTGGAGCACGCGCTTTTGAAGGGGAAATCGGGATGGTGGGTATTTGAGAATAAACTGAACCGCTGAGATTGAAATGATTTGCAGTAGTTTTACGAAGGGTCGGACAAGTAGTATGATAGGTGTTAGTAATTGTCTAAGGTTAGTGTTTTGCTTCGTTTGGTGGACTGTTTCAACGAGGTTTTATGCTGAACATTCTTGCCCCTGTACCCTGCCACTGAAACACGTGCGCCCACATACATGAACCTACTTAGCAGGTCACGACGTAGTTGCATATACCACTGAAAATTATCTGACCTGAGTGTACATTTGATCACTACAAGTGTGACGAGCTGGCGCACTCGATTCAGTCATAAGATTATCTCCCCGTCGTATGTCACCAAGAAGTAGTATAGGCCTAAAGCCCCATTGCCTGAGTATCGGTTGGTTTAAAGGGACAGCCACACGTCCGCTAAATCGCACGACTGTACGAACGATTCGATCACTGGTCTCCAAGAACAAAATGTGATTCGCGCTTCGAGACCACGTGATCGCATCGTATTGTACAGTCGTTCGATTTTAGCTGAACGTGTGGCTGTCCCTTTAGAGACAAACAGACGGCATGTACAGGAGAGGAGGACAGGATACGAGGAAAAGGGAGAGATAAGGCACAGGACACAGCGAAAAATAGCAAATGAAACTGCGCAATGAAAGGTAATTATAAAATTATGACAACGGAATGAGACAGACAGACAGATGTGAGACGCGAAAGAGAAAAAAGAATCGTGAAAGAGAGAAGGAATAATAAGAGTGGGAAAAAACAGGGGTTAACAGAGAAATAAAGAGTAAGGAACAGACGAGAGAAGAGGAGGAGGATCATAGAGAGAGAGAGATAATGCATGAGTTGTAATGAAATACTTTATACATTTATTAGACAAGAAATGCAACTGGAGATGACGAGTGTCAAGTCTTGAAGGAAGCAGACACGAAGCTGTGAGATTTAAAGGGAAAGAACCAGGACCGAGTTGCGCTTCTGTTTGTATCATTCAAATCGAAGGGTTTTTGTTGTATCATAGATGGTTTTATCTATTGCGAATCCTTTTATGGATAATAGGTTCAACACTTTTAGAACACCATTTTTAGGGTGACACGCGGACATTCTACAAATTTCGCGAGTCAGACAGTAGACCATTAGACAAGTAGACCGCGCAAGCGACTGAATCTCAATGAAGGCTTTGAATAACGGGGAGAGTTACGTTTAAGCGGGCAAACATGCGGGCAATAGTATACTCGTCTAGTCCGTGGCAATGCCCTAAATCAGTTATTTATATATCCTGAATAACACTGTGTAGAACATTTTCTTTAATAAACCTCAATGTCTAACAAAGTATTCCAAACTGTCAGTAAACTTAGGTGCGGTATCAGGCAGTTTATAAAATCAACCAATGAAAAAAAGTCAGACGAAAAGAAAGAGAATCCGGCCAACAATGTGATTTAATCGGTCCACATTTCTTTTAGCTATGCCCTATCTAAGGGTATTAGGTCACAGCACCCTCTATGTTACTATCGCTCTCCTCTCTCTCTCTCTCTCTCTCTCTCTCTCTCTCTCTCTGTGACAACACACCAGACGTTTTTGTCTCTGTGATGTTAGCCTACATCCACTTTGCCACTTTCTCCGCCTTTTCCACATAAAACTCTACACCAACGGTAGACGGCATGAAACCAGAGCAGAGAGCTCGCAGTTCAGTTAGTGCTTAAGCCCGTTGGAAGCGGCATAATCGGCAGCATCAGATATATGCGACTTTTGTGAAGATGAAACGAAACCTCGTGCGACCAATTAAGTCCTCCTTGGCTTCTTAAGGATAGTAGGCACTGCGGGGTAGGCGTACAAGTAGTTAGGTTACTGATAGGTAGGCGGCAGTGTTAGCTACTGAGAGGTAGGCGTGTGCTAATGTATCCCGGTAATGTCGGCCGGAGGAATGCATAGGTTGGAGGTGTCTAGAATTTTACGTCCTCTCGACTGGGAAGGCACATTTGGGACATTGTTAGTTGGAGAAATGAACATAAAAGACGATACAAAACAAAAAAAAGACTATACAAAGACGTAGACAAAACATAGAAGACAATCATGGGAGATTCTAAAAGCGCAGATTTGATTTGACAGAGGAGCATCCTGATAAAACTTAAAATATAGTGATAGGGTCCGTGGACACAAACAGTTAATATATAAGTATAAAAGTTTTATATAAAAGTCCTTTTGTTGCAGGATTGCCGGAATCAAACCTCCGGTGAAATTTAAAATAATAGCGCTACTGTGTTAAAATTAGAAATTATGCTTTTATTTATACAAACCAAATAATGGCATTAATAGTTTAAAAAAAAAAACCATATAGTTAAACGATATTCTTTTTTATTTTTTATTTACCAGTATAATTACAGAACTTTAAATGTATTACATAGTAAATAACATTTATATACAAATCTATTAAACTACCAGGGGAGAGAACTCCTAACCTCGCTATAGTTTTTATAGTATCTACCATGACAAATTAGTATTAGGGAATGCAGAGGACAGCCAAGACATCATTTAATAGGTTTGCGTTGGAATTCAACTACAAAAGGGACATAGCTCTTTTTTTAGAGTAATGGTGTTTAAATTCTGTGTAATTTTTTATTAACCTAAAATTCTTATGTTAGTGGTGATGTCAGTTCAAGGCGTCATGGCAAGAGCTACCCACTCTCACTCTTGATCCCTAAGCTTGGGCAGTCTCAGGGCGCCACAGCACCAGAAGACTCGTTCACTATTCGCCACCATTGCCTCTTCTTCTCTCCTCTTATTCTCTCCTTTATTCCTTCCTATCTTTCTCTCCTTCTTCTTCTTCTTCTTTTTCTTCTCTTCCCCTACTTCGTCTTCCTCTTCTTCTTCCTTTCTATTCTCTTCTGCTTCTTCCTCCTCCGCTTCTTCTTCTTCCTTCTTCTTCTCGTTCTCTTCCTCATCTTCTCTCTTCTCTTCTTCTTTCTCTTCCTCTTCCTTTCTCTTTCTTCCTCTTTTTTCTTTCTCTTCCTTTTCCTTTTTCTTTTCCTCTTCGTTTCTTTCTCTCCTCATTCTTCTTCCTCTTCTTCCTCCCTTCTTCTTCTTTCTCTTCAGCTTCTTCTCTTCCTCTTTCTCTTCTTTCTCTTACTCATCTTCTTCTTCCTTTTTCCTCCTTCTTCTTCTTCTTTTCTCTTCATCTTAGTCTCTTTCTCTTCATCATCTTCTTCTCTTATTCTTTCTCTTCCTATCCTCTTCTTTTCTTCCTATTCTTCTTTTTCGCTATTTATGGAACCCTGTCAGCTTCATGTGTTCATCTTGAGTGTTTGCTTCCACTCTTTTCCGTCTTCCTTTGTCTCGGGTTCCTTGCCCTGTTCCTTTGAAATGTGGTTTTTGCAATGCCTGATCATCAGGAAATGTGACCGTATCACTCAGTTCTCTTTTTGAAAAGTGTCAGGATTTTGTCATATCGCAACATTGTAGGTCAGCAGGTGGGGTTGATGTTTTTCTTCATTTGATCTTCTCGTTGGTCCCGTAAGTTCAGTGTATGAGATGCTTAAAATGCAAATGTTAAGAATAGCCCCCTCCTCCGCCCCTTCCATCATTTCAGACAGTTTCAGGTTAGGGATAGGGGTTAGGGATAGATTAGGGTAGGTTTAGTGTCAAAAACACCACACACACACACAAACAAACACACACACACACGCACGCACACGCACGCACCAAACACACACACACACACAACACACACACACACACACACAAGTTGATGACTAAGTGAACCTAAAACCTATCCCTAACCCTATCCCTAACGTAATCTGCAACTGTTGAAATGAATGGGAAGGGCCAGTTCCTAACTACTTGTACGCCTACCCCGAAGTGCCTAACTAAGATCTTAGAAGCCAAGGAGGACATTAATTTGGCCACAGTTCGTTTCATCTTCAAAAGTTCGGTAATCTGACTGCTGCCGATTATGCGGCTTCAACGGTATTAGCAACTAACTGCGAGCTCTCTGCTCTGTTTCATGCCGTTCTACGTTGGTGTAGAGGTTTAATGTGTGGAAAAGGCGGAGGAAAGTGGGCAAAGGGATGGAGGCTAACATAACAAGAGAAAAAAGTCTTCCTGGTGTGTGTGTCGTGTGTGTGTGTGTGTGGGCGTGTGCGGCGTGCGTGTTGTGTGTGTGCATGGCTGTTCTCGTGTGGTGTGTGTGGTGGTGTGGGTGTGTATGTGTGTGTCAGAGAGAGAGAGAGAGAGATAGAGAGAGAGAGGGGGGAGAGAGAGAATAAATATAGGGCGTGACATACACTGAGATAGACATAGCTAAAAGAAATGGGACGGATTAAAATCACATTTGTGGACGGTGAGTAGTATTCTTAACCAATCCTTTTCAGTGGTCGATTGACTTGGTTGTCATTCAGAGAAAGAAAATTTCAGTAAATTTGTCCCTGAGACGAATGCTAGACATTAAACGCTCGTCTCATGAGCAAAATGAGACTGAAATTTGTCTTTCATTCTGAGCTAATGGGGTGGGATTCTTACCCGCCCATGCGCTTTTTACCCCCGTCTTCCCCTAGACAAGCATTGCGAAAGCAATTCAACAAACGAAACCACAACATTGCCATTTCTGCCTACAGGACTTTTGACCTGTCCAATTTAACCGATCAAAACAGCTTCTGGAATGTCATTAATTGACCTGTTTTTGAACAAGTTCACGTAAAAGCTCAGGAAATCAGATTATAACCATGTTTTGTCCTCCGTGGAGATACCGGGGGGGGGGGGGGGGGGTTGTCTTCATACAAATAGCTCCCCACCTTCTGGAAGTTATGTGCTAACAACTTCCTCTAATCTATCACTCTCCTTGACTCTGCCATTTCCCTTTGCTTAATGTCATCTACTGTCTTTCGGCCTATTTACCGGTCCATTCTCTTGCCTTTCTAGACATTTCTAAAACTGAATTCTTACCAAGATTATCTCCAGCCAGAGATGGGCGTGCTGGGCCCACTGACTTCATGAGGTGTGTGTGTGTGTGTGTGGTGAGGGGGGGGGGTCCGTTTTATTGCAGAAATCTTGTAAAAAAAATCTATTTACAATTATTGTTATTATTCGGATTTTGTATGTAGAATGTCTACGTATTGTAAAACTTTAAAATGCTTGTAAATGAGGTTAGAAGGGTATTTGTGTTTTGGCAAAATTTGTCTTATTATAATTAGTCATGGATTTGGTATGTCGATGGCAGTATATTTTATTTTCAAATTGCAGTATTGTATTCCAAACATGATTGAGGAAGTGAATGTGGTCTCTATGTGTCTTCTTAGACTGGTCATGTTGTAACCTATTTTAATCTTGTATAATTAATTGTGTGCGAGTGTGCGTGTGCGACATGCGTGTGTGTGTTGTATAGTGTGTGTGTGTGTGGTTGTGGGTGTGTGTGTGTGAGTGTGTGTGTGTGTCGAGAGTAAGGAAGTAATATTGGAGCACGTTGCGTGTTAATCATCGTGTTTATTTTACCTTCTAATGATTAATTATTTGTTTGCCTGTAATGTTCTTCTAATCAATGTAAAGCGCACTGACTGAGCTCACGTGAGAAAGAGCGCTATATAAATTCCCATTATTATTATATTATTTTTATTATTATTATTTGTACCAAGTAGGGTAAAACGCCTAACCATTTCTTAGTTAGGCACCTAACTGCAGCATGACGCATCTGCGCTCATACACACAGTAAGGTGTTTGAGCGATCGACGAACAGGAAGAACCCGTTTCGTTCGATTCACATAAACAATCTGCATCGATCCTTCATGACTGACAACGCATCGTCATCGTCGGCGTTTAATTCATCCATTATTCATCCGGCAATTTCCCCTCCCGGAAACCTCGCGCTCCGCAAAGCCAGCCGATCATTGGTCGTAAAAGTTGTAAAATGACGGGACAAGGGGGCGGAAGTTTTACTTGCCTTCACGAAAACGAAGAAAGGGTCTGGGGGGGGGAGGGGGGGCGGGGTGAGTAAAATGGGGATGGACAAAAGCAGAAGTATGAATGGGAGGACGGGGGGGCGGGGGCGTACAAAAAGAAAATGTGGAATGGATCGAAGAGTTAATTGTTGTTCACAATACAATCTATATTGTTAACAAAAAAGGGACTTTCCTGCTGTTGCACTGCCTCCGGGCATTGGCCTCCAGGATCGTTACCACCATATTTATATCTACTAATGTCCAATATTATGTGTATGTTCCAGACCGGGAGGACGTTAAACAGAATTTCATCGATCGAAGAGTCGTCACTAACGATCAAGAATTGTACTCTGATCAGAACTTGGTATTGCAGTACCTCCAGGATCGGTTCAGAGCTTTGAATGATGGTTGGTTGGTTGACGGTTCGTCCCATATGTGCTGCTTTGCAGCCGTGTGAGTGGACGTAAAACCTAACTTTCATTCATCGAAGAGTCGTACTAACAAATACACTATATGTATTGTTTCTATAAAAAAAAATTAGGACTTTATTGGTGTTGCACTGCCGCTCCGAAGCATTGCCTCCAGGATCGTTCCCACCATCGTTATGTTTACTAATGTCCCCATGTGTGTCTGTTCAGGACCGGAGGACGTTAAACAAATGTTCATAATCGAAGAGTCGTCGTGAGTCTTCTGAGGCTGCGTGGTTTCTATGTTAATCACCCTGCACTGTTCATTTCCGTCTCGGAACCCGTGTCTGCCAATTAAGTCAATCTACCATGTCACTAATTACAGGTTCATGTAATAATCATGCTGGTTGATTTAGTCGAGGCTTCGAGCCTTTCGGATCTATGTTTCCCTCGATGTGTAAATTTTGTCATTAGTAAATCATTATGCGTTCACGGTTGTTTTCATTTTGATGAAACAAGTTACAAAGCTTGTAGAAAAAAAAAACCCCCGCGAATTAAATTCTGCTTAACGTCCTCCGGTCTGAAAAAGACACATATTTTCTTTTTTTTTTTTGGGACATTAGTAGATACAAAAGATGGTGGGAAACGATCCTGGAGCGCAATGCCCGGAGGCAGTGCAACACCCAAGAAAGTCCCGAATTTAAAAAAATACAAAATAAATCAAATTTTATAATAAAAAATATAACTGAGATACTGGTAAAACCAGCTAGCACTGTGACTGATTATCTATAAATCGTACCGTGCTTTTAACAATGCAATGTATTTGCATTATTGTAAGGACCTTCTTATCGTTGTATCAGTGGAATTGTTATTCGTCGTTCTAGCTCTCTCTTCTCATATCTCTACTCTAATATATCATTCATCTCGCTTTATCACTCTCTTCTCTCTCTCTTTCTCTCTCTCTCTATCTCTCTCTCTCTCCTCTCTCTTTACAACCTTTCTTATCCTTCTTAACTTTCCTGCTAGGTTTTATGTTCAACATCGGTACTTTTCATTTTTCAGTCAGAACAGACAGACAGACAGAAGGTAGAGCCCTAGCAATCACTGATGTTTTCAACAATAAAAGTCACACTGAACTGACGCCAGACAGCTCCATTCAAACCGAGGACATTTTATTTCTGTTTGGGTCGTCTTCTATGTTTCACTCACATACAACTAAAACCCTCGATCAGATTACTCGCGAGATGAGACCATTCCATAAAGGACAACGAGGTTTGTGATATCCACACGATTTGTTGTTGTTGTTGTTGTTGTTGTTTTTCTCGTTATTGCCGCTTTAAGAGATAGTCAAAAGGCTTGAAGATTTATGTTTTACGTCCTCTCGCTCTTAAAAAAGACCATATTGGACATAACAAAAGGCTTGTTCTGTCCGACCGGTCTTTATAGTCATTTACACTACCCTAGAAGTTCAATGACGAGCTATTCACCACACATAACATTGAGCCTGTCCATATAACTGCGGTTACAGACCATGATGTTGATTAGATTTCTGGTTACAGGACCATTAGCGAGCATTTACGAAAGCTCCCGGCGAACATGGTGTAAGCGATTTGGACATACAATGCGCGACCAATGTATACCAATTCGCGACCTATGTCATCTACCTAATGCCGAACACACCGATCACATATAAAACAGATTTACTACTGAAATTTAATACTTGTACCACAATAAAACCCAACGCTCAATAAGGGGATTATAATAAATACATTTCCGTCCTCTTTGACGCTGGATGGCACAGAAACGGAAACATTGGAGCTAAAAATGAATACAGATAAAGCACAGAATCTAAAAGACACTATTCACAAACACTAGATTATCTCGATGAAATCATCAATATCGATTTCATAATCATCCAGTCAGTATCATGTACCACAGTGCGCTATACTAAATCTCTCTCTCTCTCTCTCTCTCTTCTGTATTTTCTATGTTACCATTCTTGTGTTTAGGTATTAACGGCTTAGTAGAAATGTCACCCAAATAATCGTGTATGTGTAGGCAAAGGTATCGATGGTCGCGCAATTGTAATGCCACGGTCGCGCAATGGTATATGCCACGGTTCCGCGCAATTGGATATGTCAGAAAGTTATACAGTATGGTCGCGCTTTAGTACAAGGCGCGCTATTTGGTATGCCCCATAACTGCCTACTTTGAAATCTATAACTGCAAAATGTGACCGATATTTCCGAAACACAAATTTGACACCGGAAGGACCTCATCATACCCAATGTTCAAAATCACATAAGCATCACCCCGGAAGTTTCAACATTGTAAGTCCAACGACATGAACAGATAGTGCCTCAAGAAGAAATTCGGTTTAAAGTCAAGGGTCAGCACGGTTATTTGTTTGTGCTCAATACAAACCTATAACTCACTTTGTCGGTCGTCGGTCGGTCCAAAATTGTCACACTTCAAATCGAGCTACAAAATTGTCGCCCTTCAAATCGAGGCTGCACTCAAATTGAGGCGCTCTTAAAATGATGTTTCGTTTTCAATTGTCGCACGCACAAACGATTGCGGAATTCCGCGCTTGTTTTGCTATGAACATGGTAAGATTTATTTATAAACCACACACAAAAAGTGATGCCATTCTGTCCAATGGTTTTCATGAGCTAAACTCAGACATTAATATTACACCTCAAAGGTGTCTGTCCTTGTCTGACCTCCATTATTACCAACATGTTGGCATCACATTGGCCAATGCACTCCATACCAAGTTGAACATTGTAAGTCCAACGATGGGAAAGAGTGCCTCAAGAAGTATCAAGGTCAAACGTGAAGGTAAACATCAACATGGGTTAAAACATTTCTGATGAGGACCAAAAACAAATATTGAGCAACCATGATACAAAACACCACAAAAATTTAAGCGATTATGTGTACCGGGCGTTCACGAGTTACAGGGCGAACAAATGCACACACAGCTGGGGATGGGGAGGGTTGAATTATGACCCAAACACTGCAACAATGTTAGTGGATGGAAGTCAGGCTGGCATCTGGGACATCGTGAATGACGCTTGAAATATCTGTATATCAGTTTGATTCGGACACTAACAAAATCAATCATAGTGTGGGGATGTTTAGATGAATCACCCTCGGTAAACTTCGCAGGAAACAGATTACTAAAAACAAAAACACCCAATGAAAGTAATAATGGCGCTGTTATTCTTAACGATTTCATATGGCATCAATTCCTCTCTTGAAAGAAGAGCCACTGCAGATTAAAAAATTAAACACATGTTTACCAAAGGCGGTTGAAATGTCATCCGTGCACTGGTACCTACTTAGGTACGTAATTGATCATGGACACGCAAGTGACCACACTGCGCATGGTTTCAGTAGTAATCAGATGTGGAAATGCAAGCTCAGAATGACCC
>CM065694.1:37072735-37082735 GCA_017654935.2 Phymorhynchus buccinoides
CCGGGACCAGTTTGTTGTTCTTTCTTTTTTTTTTTTTTTTTTTTTTTTTTTTTTTTTTTATTTTTTTTTGTTTTTTTCACATTTTTTTTTTTTTATTTTTTTTTTTTAATTTTTTTTGTTTGACAAACGACAATGAGAAATATATATTGAGCCATCAACATGAAGACCTGTCTCAAACCAGACACGAGTAAGTGACATCACTTCATTAAGATTAGAAAAAACTATTGTCACTGACATAAGAACGAGGAAAACAATAACAAAATAAGAAACGGGTGAGGGCACTCACATGCATGTATAAACAGGCATTGACCAAGAGGAAATGTCAACTGACGGCAAGAGAGGTAAGAAACAGATATAATTTCCTATCGTTACTGAAAAAAACAGTATATAAGGCACCGGCGGTGTCAAGGAAGAACAAAAATATTAATATTATTTCAGGAAATTGCCCTATCAGAGACACATATATTATCAGGAACACACTTTAAAGGCACCGGTGGTGTCAGGGAAGAAGCCAAAATATTAACATTGTTTCAAGAAATTGCCCCATCAGGGACACATATACAGAAACACACTATAAGTTGTGTCAGGGAAGAAGCCGAAAATATTAATTAATTATTTTTTCAGGAAATTTGCCCTATCAGGGACACATTCCCCTTTCCGCTGCTGGTAGCAATTAAATCTGCATCTGTAATGCGAAACGCCTTACCAAACAAACACTGTTGTTACTGGTTCAAAACAAATCTGTCAAACTCTTATGCTCCTTTTGGAAAAAAAGACTATTACCCCAAACCTTGTCGTGAAGTATTGGAACCCCGCCCCTAATTACATCGTTAATACGGTGGGGAAAATACAGGGGATAAGGAAACAAAGGGGAAATCACATCGCAACGGTATGACAGGCTCAAGGCAATACTGAACCAGTGGTTACGGAGGTAGACTCTCCATTTGAACAGTCTCTGGCTATAAGACAAATAACATGAGCAAGGAGAACGTTTGCTACAGAACATTTCATTTCTAGGCTGACATAAATTTTCAGGCCCACACATTCTTTCCTCTGCGAGCTTCAGATACCAAGAATACAGACAATAACCGCACCATGTGTACCATCAGAGAGTGTGTAAAGGGGTACCATGCAGGTTTCTGTGGCCTTGAACACTATGAACCAAAAGCAATGCGCTTCTGGTAGACTGATCGGAGATAACTCCAATTACTACTCAATACTGGCGTACCTTAATTTCCTTTATAAATACATGTAGAAGGTACACTTCAATTTGCCACTCACACATGGTGACAGACACACAGGGGAAAAGAGTAAATTTGCAGATACAGGACCCTGATTTCAAATGACATTTGACATGGTGTCAAGAACTAAAACAGTAACTCTACCTAAACAGCTTACTTCGTAGACCTGCCAATTCTCATGAACTTTGCATGGCACCTAGTGAAGAGATAAACAAAAGTGCATAGGCCTAACAAGAAGGTGAAAAAGCAGTAAGTTGATAGAGGCTAAAAGGGCCTTGGTGAGATTTTTTGTACAGACTGACATGTAGCTAACATAACAGAATAGGCCCTATAACGGAGAAACAGAGGGTAAGGCTCGGTGTACATCTCGTGTGTTCTTTGGCTTATACAAATCGCAAACCTTTTTGTTTCAGTCTTGTGTTTTTTCTCACACCTGCTACCATGTCATTCACGACACTGACTGGCGTGGGTTGTGTACGCGTTTGGTTTGCTGTTGCCCATGTTGTTTGGGTCTTGAGGGAAGGAAGACCAAAAGAAGCAGGCCTGCTTCTGTGGTTAACCTGTCAGCAAGTCAAAAGCAACCAGGTGTGTGCTACCTTTCACACGACTGTCAAACATGCTGGGTCCTCGGTAAAACACAGATGGACACCGAGCATAAAGGGTGGAAAAGGAATTTCCCCGCGTCCACCCCTCCCCACCCCATCCACCCCTATCCTCATCCCATCATACAAATGGCGCTTCTTCACGCCAGGTCGTGATGGCAGAAGGGAAAAGACACGTTAGACCTTTCATTGAAATACCCTTTTCAAGAAGGGTTGTGGGGTGTGTAGGCGTGTGTGTTTGTGACGGGTGGATGTGTAAACACAACGTTAAGACTGGAAAATGATTGTTGACAAAGTACATAAATTAAAATTAAGATCGATTGGGTTTGCAACGATAATATAGTATCTTATCGCAGCATGGGCAAACTAGACAGACAAAATGACACATAGTAGATTAATCAAAGCTTAAAAATCGGAGAGGGATTTCAATAACCGGCGTTCACAATCTTACTAATCACATATAAACAGTGTTCATCAGCATTCCTAATGGAAATCAGAATTTCGTATGGAAAACCAAGAAGGGTTTTCGTTTCCTGGTGGAATAAACGGGCCTTTCCTCTAAGATACTACCAAACAGGGGATGGGATAACAGATGGGGTTTTCAAGAAGCAGGGTAACACACAACTGTGCCAAAAAGCCAAATAACTTGCTAACCCAATGCTTTACAAAGGGGCCTAGTGATTTTGAAATTAGAGGGGCCCTTGACGGAAACCCAACATTACCTCAGTATCTTCTAAAGTTAAGATAGGCACACAAGGCATCAAAAATGACGTGACAACTAATATAAGTACCTTACAAAGTACACGATACACACATAAAGCCTTCACCCCTTACACCAACATCATAACAAAAAGTGTTAGTAACCCAATAAAATGACTTGTTGAGTTAAGATCATACAACATTTCGTAACCCAAAGCCCCAAGTCATCCCCTCCCACCTGGGATATAAAAAACAGTCGGAATCAAGAGCCATAGTCCTCTATTTACACACAATAAACACAAATATCAAACAACATATACAGAAACAAGTTAAGTATAACAACAAAAATAGACATAAATCAAGCGTTAATAAAAAAGCATTATCGTTAATCACAGATACATAGACAACCCAGATTGGTTTAAACCTCCCACATTACTAATTCCTAAACATGTAAAACTAGTCACCCCCCATTTCCAATGATCAAAAGCCAATTGAGTTGGTCTACACCCCCAATGATGGACCCCATCCTCTAAAGTTGTATCCCCAACCAAAACTGAGTCCCCACCACACCCCCACAACCAAACATTAATTATACACCACACACTCTGCTTTCAAAAAACTATGCGCAAATACTTAAATCCCCATTCCTTAAGACACTCTAACCATAATACCCCCAACCCCTGTGATAGATGCATCCAACACCAGAATAAAACCCCTACTCATTGTCATTTAAACTAACCTAAACACACAGACCTAACTCACATTAAATACTATTGCCCCATTAACAGACAGCAAAAACATCAACCTTGCCCACATGGTTCCCCCACACGAATAGTCAACTAACTCTGAGAAAGTGTCTTAACACCATACTTCATACTAAAATGACTTAATTGCCTCAATACATAATTATTAGTCTAGAGATCCGTGGAATCATATTTTTTCATTAACCCTATCACTTGATAACCTAGACGAAAACTATTATTTAAATTTCATTACAAAGACATGGTCGGTGCAATTTGGACCTTGTCACGCACAGTGAAACTCTAGTTTCACTAGCTTTTTTCACATATACCTTTTAACTGCATATATTTGTGTATAGATTTGAGCAATTTAATACCACTGATCCAACTCTGCTGGATTTTTAAGACATTGAATCATTTTAAGTATTCATAGACACTGAAAACTACCATTAAATGGGAACATCAACTTCTCTGTTGATTAATTATGATACTAGAGTTTTAATTAAAAGTTTGGCATGATATGATCCAAAACATCCGGCCCAATTTGGGAAAACACATAACTTTTTGCTGTTTTAAGCTTAAAGCTTTCCCCCATTGAATTATTGAAAAGCCATTATACAGAAAAATGAATTTTGTATCCCAAACATGACTTGATTGTTTTCCAGTTTATGTTAATTAAAGCACAACACATTTTTACACACATAATTGTTTTTTTTTTAAGGGGCAATCTTTTTTTTTTTTTTCAAAACATGATTGAATACAATCTTCGCCATTTTTATGAACAAAAGACAACGGATTGCGGAAAACTGACATGTGGGCATGATTGCAATCAGTTAACAAAGTAAAACACACATTGACTGGGGAAAGACTAAATTTAATAATAGGGCCATTTCCAGTCCCCCCACTTATTTATTAAAAGGTTTTGTTGCCCCAAGAACCCATTCGTTTATGACATACCTTGTTTTTCCTATGCTTTTTTTTTTTCTTTTTTTAAGAAAAAAAACTAACATGACAAATTTTTTTTTTTCACTGGGGTAAAATCGTGTCCTGAAAAACTTTGGATCTCAATGTTTTTTTTCGCCACTTCAACACAACTGTTTGAGTAACTAAAGGCGAAGAGGTAAAAAAAAAAACAATTATGAAAATACTTAAGCCATATAATGCCAAGCATTATGAAAAGTAAGGACCTTAAACGATGCCAATCAGTTACTGGACCTGTATGGTTGTAAAATTTAAAATTTAAACAAGGGCGTCGCACGAGCGGCAGACATAGTGTGATGTCCGGTCAAAACCAGCAAAATGCCACGCACTTGCCGACACCCCGTAGAGTCCACATCCCTGACACAAAATTGGAAGGGATTTCTGTCTTCTAGTTCACGAGATACAGCTTGAAGAAGAAAACATATAGCGCAAAGAAGGATATGTTTCGGTTTGGAAGGTAAACAAAACTTCATGGAATGCCAAAAGGTCAGCATGGTGATCAAATTTATGCTCGGATTGATTTTCTTTCTCTAGGGTAATACAGTACCACACTCAATCTGAAGCGCTTCTGTCCACTACGAAATGTGGAAAATAATGGCTTAAAAAACATTAATGTTGTAGACCCCTACCACTTTCAAAGACTACCAATCAGCCCGGAACCGTTGACCTTGACCTTGATTGGTGACTACCCCCCACCATCATCAGAACGGGGGCATAAGCTAAAAAAGTACCTTCATGCCAAATTTGAAGACTCTAACACTAACGGTGTGGGAGTTATGGCCCCTGAAAGATTTCGGTTTTCAAGGTCGTACGCCAAGGTCAAGGTCACAACGGCAATATGGTTTGCGCGGATGCCTTCCTCTCATGGTGACACACCAGCACACAAAAATTTGACGTGATTATTATTTACATGTCTGGAAACCCGTTCGAAAGATATCCTTGAAAACAGACAGAAGGAGAAAAAAATGACCCCTCCGATTTTCAGGGCTCCAGCGATCTTTTTTTTTGACCTTGACCTTGACCTTGATCGAATACCCCCTCCCTCATCAGAACGGGCATAAGCCCAACCACCTTCATAACCAAGTTTCAACATCCTATGTTGAGCGGTGCCCGAAGGATATGGCTAAAATGAGGATTTTCGGTTTTCAAGGTCACCGTAAGTAGGCAAGGTCCCCAAGGTCCCCCACGGACGGCAAAATGGTTTGCGGTTTTGGCCGATCTCTTCCTATCCCAAGGAGGCACACCTTCACCTTCTCAACATTTGAACGCGATCGGTCAAGCGGTTCGGGAGATGGGTCTTGGGACAGACAGAAAAAAAAAAGAAAAAAAACTCAACAAAAAAACAACGACAAACAAAAACAAATACAAACCAGCCCATCCGCAATAGTCCTAATCATTGGTGACGGACTAAAAATGGGGAATGAAAGACAAAAGAGAGTGACAAGAAAAGAAAACATATTCGTTTAGATATGTATAAGCTAACGGAAAACGGTGATGAAGAGAGAAGCACTGTTATTGTAACCTCTGGAATGCGTGTTGCATGAGTGATATTTATGGCAACTGAGGAATTTGAAGAGGAACGGACTGCTTGTGACCTAAAGCATAGCCCACCTCCTAGTGATCTCTCTCTCTGATCTCTCTCTCTTCTCGTATCTCTGTCTCTCTCTCTCTATCGATCCCATGCTCTCTAGGCCCTTTCTTTCTATCACACGCTGCCGATCTGACAGGCGGGAAATCGGTTTCCAACCGGCTTGACCTCTCTGGCCTTGGCTAAAATTTCAATACTGTAGCATGGTGAATAGCGTTTCCCTAATGCGTCCACTGTGCATTCAGTTGTGAATTCACAACAAATCGTTTAGCAGCTGTTGTGACTGCCCACCATAGGGCGACTTTGGAACTGATGAAATTGGAACTGATTGCTAGCAGATAATGGTCAGTACCAGACAGCTCTCTGTGTGCAAATATAACGCAACTATAACAGTGTTACATGCTGTGAAGCATGGGGCGTTTCCTATCACAATGAATTCACACTAGAAATAGCCCAGCTTCATTGCACAGCTCTGATGCTTGACGTGAGATGCGAATTTCACACGAATATTTGAACCGAACACTCTGTTCTCGGAAACAAAGAAACATGCGCCTATGCATGCTATGACCGTTGTAGCTTTATGCTGCTTTGAGAACACTGGCTCTCAAATCTCCTGTACAGTTAGTTGCAGGTTATGCTGCTGAGCAATAATTGAATACAATAAAGCGAGGCTTACCTCGTAAGGTGATGCTGTTTGTAGATTCTTGCGAAGCCGTAATAACTGGAACGAGTGTACAGGCCCAACCCTTTTTCGAATGTTAATAGAAAGAAGAGCACTACCTGCCAAGAACAATAACTGGTCACCCACCCAAGACACAGTGCACAACGTGCAAAACACAGAACACAGCAAATAAAGCACATCAGGCGAAGGGACAACCATAATGGTGGATTATTTTGTGTGTTACTTGACATAGTCCATCAGGTAGACCCCAAAACATAGGGCCTTCATTACACAATGCGGGGGAAGTCGTCAAATGCTTGACATCTGTTGTGCCCCCCTTACCAGGAATATGGTAATGACAAACCCAAACATGATGGACTATGGGATGCAGTGTTCCTTCGCAGCAGTTTTCAATACTGATTGGCCTGGCTGCAATAATCTCCTGTACACTCGTTTCCAGTTATTACTACCCTAGTGAGTTGCAAGAATCTACAAACAGCATCACCTTACGACAGTAAGCCTCGCTTTATTGTATTCAGTTATTGTCACAGTGGTGTTTTGTCCCTCGGTCTGAGCATCAGGTCTCTTGAGCTGAGGGGGAGGAGATTTTCCTCCATGTCTTTGAGTTCTTTCCTGCTCTTTTTTTTCGTTTGGGGAAGGAGTGTCGTCCGACACCCTTTGAGTCCTTGATCTTTTTCGGTTTTGAACCGTTACAAAAGGTATCTCTTCTGGTTGTTGTTTTCCTGCTGGAGTGAAGAAAACAGAATCTTTGACTGGGCCATTTGCCTCTGGCGACATTGGCGACTCTTCAAAAGAAATGGATTCAGAGTCGGATTGTTCCGATTCACTCATGAGAGTGTGAATTTTCTGGCTTTTTTCCGAACTTGTCGGTTTGATTTGGGTCATCTGGGGCTAAACCCCAGGATGTTTTTGACCGACTAGGTCCTGAAGGAGGAGAGTGCTCGGCCTATCACCAAAGCGACCACGAGAGCGCAATGACGTGCAATGTGGGCTGTTGTGCAAGGCCTCACTGTCAAATTGCTCCCGTGGCACTCCGGCGGCTGTACTTTTGTACAGCGTCCTAATCTATCCTGGGGCCCCAATGACACATGGAAGCCCCTCAAAAAACAAAATCGCTAATTATACGACCTGGGAATCCTTTGGAGTATGGTGTGGAGGAAGCTCCAAAGGCATGCTGAACAGAACGTAGATGGAGGCAGCTCCTACAGGAGGAGGCCAAGTCAAATCAGCAAAAACGGTGATGTCGTGCGGCGGTGCAGGCAGAAGACAGCTCCAAGAAGATGGGATGTGGCTGCCCCTGTCAGCAAACCGCCGCACTTGCAAGTTTCAATGTCAGCTTGTAGCTAGGGCGGGCAGGCAGGCCTCCAAAGTAAGAAAGAGCAGCAGACAGCAGAAGAAGACATCAAGTCACTGCAGCAGCTTCGCCTGTCTCTCGATCTCGCTCTTTGTACCAGCTGGCCCGCCGTGCTCGAATGTCGAGTGAAGGATGAAATCTTCTTTTATTTCTCCTTTTGTTTACGTATTTTTTTGTTTGTGTAGTTTGGCTGGAGTGATTTGTGAGTTTTCTTAATAATTCAAAATCGGTGCGAATGCGAATGAGTTAAAGGTTCTATAATGTTGTTCATTATTTTAAGCAGCATACAAGCACCATGGTATGTCAATAAATCGAAAGTTGTGTTTGCTTGAATTGTTTGTTTTCCCTCCAGTTGAACGGTTGTTGATAGTAGACTGAATGCAGCGTACAGTGTGGTGAATAGGCGACAGTACCAGAATGAAGTAGAAATAGTAGCAGCTGCAACAGCAGCGGTAGTCGTAGTAATTCTTTTTATTCTTCGATCGCTCAGACAGTTTTCCTGTCATTTATGAGCGCAGATGCATCATGCTGGCGTTATGCGCCTAAGAAGAAATTAAAGTTAGGCCCAGCATGTCCGACACTCGGCTGGAGGAAAATCGTTTTGAAAAAGAAGAAGATTTTTTATATAAATTTTTTTAAATTTCCCTCTCTTCATCCCTCCACTCCACAATTCCTTACATTCTCTCACACACCCATCTATCAACATGCATTTTTTAATCTTAAGCATATTAATTAATATAATTTATACATGAATAATAAATGTATGAATCAGTCAAACAATAAATTCAATTTACAACCTAAAGTGTTTGTTGTGCTTTTGAGTTGAAAGTGTGCATGAGTGAGTGAATTTATAATAGTGTTAAAATGAGAAGGTTGGATGAAAGCGTTTCTTGAAAGAAGAAGAAGAAAAAAGGCGAAGGAGACTGACGACCGCCCCCCCCGAAGAAAGGCAGAAGAAAGATAGTAGATGACAAAAAGCAAAGGGAAAAGGCCGATAGGTCAAAGAGAGTGACAGATTATAGGAAGGTACAAGCACAGAACTTCCAGAAGGTGGGGGGAATTATTTTATACAAAAGATCCTCCCCTGTATACCCACGGGGAGGTCGTAGTAATAACACTGCCAGGAGGCTAATTATACTTGCTGTTGTTGTATAGCTGTGTACGTGCATCATGTTGCTATACTACGATTCAAAACCCATATCGGTCACAATTTAATTCTAACAGAAGTTCATTTCAAGTTCACACAACCTGAAAAAAGGACACCGAAAAAACATTATACTGAACTAACACTCACGCCGGATCAACATTAAAAATATAGACGATAACTCAAATGAAGATAATACGCACTGGTATTTGCATAACAAAATTTATGTTCGTTTTATATTAGGCTTACCGTCTTGAATAAGTCACGTGCTGTATGGACATAGTTGTTCTAATTAACGTTAATTTGTTTACACATGTATCCATTAGCTTAGTTAGTTAAGTCTGTTATAGTCCCGTCAACAGCTAAGGTTATCTCAGGACTGTCATCGCGTAATGTTCGACCACGTATAACAAAACACATCAATGATTCTTAACAACGTCCCAAAAAACTGAATTTAAAACAAAATGAACAGTACAATTCACAACATGGCAATTTCATCATTGTACCCTATAGCTCATAATTTCACACAGTGCTGGAAACGTTGAGCCAAAGAACTCTACTTAGAAGGATCCAGAGTTGAAAAAACAGTAAAGAATGATAACAAACACATCCTAGTAAGAATAAAATGACAATATATAAAAAAAAAGGCCATATAGGCAAATATACAATGCAGAAGAGGGCAACATGTGCCCACTAGAAGTGCAGAAGGTCTCGCGCGTGAAAGCCAATGAACAGAATAAAAAAGAAGCTCAAGAATCGCAATAGTTTGTGGCAAGCGGTCTATTTTTTACCACTCCAATCATGAGTCACCTCCCCTGGCTTTTCAATAATTTTAATCTGTAAACCAGAATGTTTATCTCTGCACCATTTCGTAACTTTTTATATCTTTTGGAAAACATTTTAAAACATTTATCCTACTTATGCTCATCGAAAAGAAGCACCGCATACTCGTCGTGTCTGTTGTAGTGT
>CM065694.1:37087735-37090294 GCA_017654935.2 Phymorhynchus buccinoides
AAATTACAACATTGGACAAACCAATGGAACCTTTACTTTAATACTGATAAATGTAAGGTAATGCACGTTGGTAAAAGTAATCCAAATGCAACTTACACCATGGAAAAAATCAATGTTTTCTTGTCCAGTAACAGTGTGCGAGCAAGAAAAAGATCTGGGGGTAACCTTTGACAAAGAGCTTTCATTTAATATACACATCCAGAACAGCATCAATAAAGAAAACCAAATGATAGGATTGATTAAAAGAACATTTATCAGTATTGATCGTGATATTCTCATTAAGCTATACAACGCTTTAGTTAGATCTCACTTAGAGTATGGCAACATTATTTGGTCTCCAAAATGTAAGTACCAGTCAGTAGCAATTGAAAATGTTCAGCGCAGAGGTACCATACTTGTCAAAGCATGCAAAAACGTGGGTTACTACCACAGATTACAGTACCTTAATTTATTTTCACTTAAAGGAAGGAGAACAAGGGGAGATCTTAGAGAAACTTATACAATATTCAGCAATCATGTGGATTTGTCCTGGAATAATTTCTTTTCATTTCCTCAATACAATATGACTAGAAACGCCTTGTTAAAAGATATAATACTAACATAAGAAAAAAATGTGTTGCCAACAGAATTACTAACATGTGGAACGAATTGCCTACTGACATAAACTGTGCACCTTATACTAATATGTTTAAAAATCGTCTGGATGCATTACCAATGTTTTTAGAAGTTTTTAGAAGCTATGGCTAATAATGCTTTAGTAGGAAAATTTATGCCGCATCAACCTTGACCGAAAGGAAAACAATACCAGAAAAGACATAAAAGATGGGACTGTTTTAAAAAGCTCCACGGCTTGTTTGGTCCCTACCTACCTACCTACCTACCTACCTACCTACCTACCTCCAACATCGTCTTCTCTCAGAGAGCACCCGAGCAATACAGTACTTTTTTGTTTATTTCCATACAATCTTTCCCTCTTACTTCCGCATCCAGCTCATACAATATTTCTTGAAACCAAGACAAACATTCAATCGTCCTTCCTAAGCGAAGCTACAACGATCAGATAATTATGTTAGTAGAACCTATACCCCATTTGAAGGTAGAAGGTAGTTGAGCAGAGTTGTGTTGTTGTTTTTGGTGCACTTGCTGCTGTTATCAGCTTCTCCAACCCCCGCCCCTTCCGCAGCCAGCTTCGTGAAGACACCAGCTGAGGATGCAGAGGGTGATGGATAGACTGAGAGGGCGGGGGGGAACATTGGGTTGCTGATGAGAATGGTTGGAGATTGATTGATTGATTAAAAAATGGTCCGGGGGAAGGTTAGAACATGGTGGACTGGACTTCCAGAGACACGGCGACGTTGCCGATGTAGACCCCCTGGTTGGTCATGTCGCCGCGGTACTCTCTCGTCTCCACTGGCTCCCGGGTACATCTGAAATAGGAAGTAAGAATGGTAAAGGATATAAAACGACGTCAGATTCCAATAAATGATCAGATTTAAAACGGAAAAAAACCCGTTGTCATATTATGCAGGCATTTTTTATCTTTTTGTTTGTTTTGTCTTGTCTTCTTCTTCTTCTTCTTCTTCTTCTTCTTCTTCTTCTTCTTCTTCTTCTTCTTCATCTTCTCTGTCTCTCACTGTCTGTCTGTTAGTCATTCTCTCTCTCTCTCTCTCTCTCTCTCTCTCTCTCTCTCTCTCTCTCTCTCTCTCTCTCTCTCTCTCTCTCTCTCTCTCTCTCTCTCTCTCTCTCTCTCTCTCTCTCTCTCAATGCACAACACACACACACACACACACACACACACACACACACACACACACACACACACACACACACACACACACACACACCCACACACACACACACACAACCCACCACACACACCACACACACCCCACACACACACACACACACACATACACCGCACTCACTGTTTCGCTGCATCCAAAGCGGGCAGTTCAATGGCACAAGTGGCCACCCTGGACTGCCCCCGTTTCGTGGCCCCCCAAGGGCTTAACTGTGCCAAGGCTTTCCGGAATTTGGAGCACAGCAAGGCGTAAATGAAAGGGTTGAGGGCACAGCTTAGCTTGGCGAACATGGTAGGGAGAGTGGAGATCCCGGGGGAGATCAGAACCCCAGCCATGGCCAGTACCGAGCAGAGGGCGTAAGGGGTCCAGCATATAAGAAAGCCTGCTACCATCACTGCGCACATCTGGAGATAGAAGACAAGAACCGTAGTTGTCCATGTGTGATTTATTTACAAGAGCGGTTCAATTCGGTTTGGGTGAAATCACAGAATTTTGTGAAGTTTGCAATGACGGCTTCTTTTAACAGACGAAACTTCAAGATCAGAGAACTAATCATTAACATTAATTTTATGTTACAGCTTCGTTCTAGAAAGTAAGAACCCTTCCAAAAATCTAAAACTATCCAAGCGCTGATCTAGGCTCTCAGTCCCAAACAGTCTGGAGAGCAAATAAATACCTCGATAGGGGACTTCATTCCTGAAGCACGTGACATGGTTTGTTTTATACCGAGGGTTAACTGAAACAAGCAACCTTGTGT
>CM065694.1:37090794-37093294 GCA_017654935.2 Phymorhynchus buccinoides
TCAGGAATGAAGTCCCCTATCGAGGTATTTATTTGCTCTCCAGACTGTTTGGGACTGAGAGCCTAGATCAGCGCTTGGATAGTTTTAGATTTTTGGAAGAGTTCTTACTTTCTAGAACGAAGCTGTAACATCAAATTAATGTTAATGATTAGTTCTCTGATCTTGAAGTTTCGTCTGTTAAAAGAAGCCGTCATTGCAAACTTCATTGATGTGTTTTGACAAAATTCTGTGATTTCACCCAAACCGAATTGAACCGCTCTTGTAAATAAATCACACATGGACAACTACGGTTCTTGTCTTCTATCTCCAGATGTGCGCAGTGATGGTAGCAGGCTTTCTTATATGCTGGACCCCTTACGCCCTCTGCTCGGTACTGGCCATGGCTGGGGTTAGGATCTCCCCCGGGATCTCCACTCTCCCTACCATGTTCGCCAAGCTAAGCTGTGCCCTCAACCCTTTCATTTACGCCTTGCTGTGCTCCAAATTCCGGAAAGCCTTGGCACAGTTAAGCCCTTGGGGGCCACGAAACGGGGGCAGTCCAGGGTGGCCACTTGTGCCATTGAACTGCCCGCTTTGGATGCAGCGAAACAGTGAGTGCGGTGTATGTGTGTGTGTGTGTGTGTGTGTATGTGTGTGGTGTGTGTATGGGGTGTGGGGTGTAGGGTGGGGGTGGAGAGTGTGTGTGTGTGTGTGTGTGTGTGTGTGTGTGTGTGTGTGTGTGTGTGTGTGTGTGTGTGTGTGTGTGTGTATTGTTGTGCATTGAGAGAGAGAGAGAGGGGGAGAGAGGGAGAGAGAGAGAGAAAGAGAGAGAGAGAGAGAGAGAAAGAGAGAGAGAGAGAGAGAGAGAGAGAGAGAGAGAGAGAGAGAGAGAGAGAGAGAGAGAGAGAGAGAGAGAGAGAGAGAGAGAGAGAGACAGAATGACTAACAGACAGACAGTGAGAGACAGAGAAGATGAAGAAGAAGAAGAAGAAGAAGAAGAAGAAGAAGAAGAAGAAGAAGAAGAAGAAGAAGAAGACAAGACTAAACAAACAAAAAGATTTAAAAAATGCCTGCGTAATATGACAACGGGTTTTTTCCGTTTTAAATCTGATCATTTATTGGAATCTGACGTCGTTTTATATCCTTTACCATTCTTACTTCCTATTTGAGATGTACCCGGGAGCCAGTGGAGACGAGAGAGTACCGCGGCGACATGACCAACCAGGGGGTCTACATCGGCAACGTCGCCGTGTCTCTGGAAGTCCAGTCCACCGTGTTCTAACCTTCCCCCGGCCGGAACATTTTTTAATCAATCAATCAATCTCCAACCATTCTCATCAGCAACCCAATGTTCCCCCGCCCTCCCAGTCTATCCATCACCCTCTGCATCCTCAGCTGGTGTCTTCACGAAGCTGGCTGCGGAAGGGGTGGGGGTTGGAGGAGCTGATAACAGCAGCAAGTGCACCAAAAACAACAACACAACTCTGCTCAACTACCTTCTACCTTCAAATGGGGCATAGGTTCTACTAACATAATTATCTGATCGTTATAGCTTCGCTTAGGAAGGACGATTGAATGTTTGTCTTGGTTTCAAGAAATATTGTATGAGCTGGATGCGGAAGTAAGAGCGAAAGGTTGTATGGAAATAAACAACAAAATACTGAGAAATACGCAGAAATCTGAGAAACTGCCCCCTAGAGAGCAGACGCCTTGCCTCACTAGTCAGACCCAGACTAGAATATGCTGCAACAGTGTGGGATCCATGCAACAAACAGGACGTGGACAGGTTGGAGCGAATTCAGAGACAGGCAGCCGTCTTCATCACCAAAGACTATAAGTCTAGGAATCCGGGCTGCGTGTCGAAAATGCTGACAGACTTGGGCCTACCATCACTTGAAGAACGGCGGAGCAAGCAGCGGCTAAACTTGCTTTACAAGATAGCTGAAGGACAAATTCCAGCAATGCCTTCTGAGGCCTTCCTAACCCCAGTTGCCACCGACCGCCGTAGGATCAGACCGACACACTTCACGGATTGTACAAGTGATAACATCATGAAAAGACAAGCAATATGTAGGTTTAATTCCCGCGGCTTCAAAGTAAGCTCTTGCCACACAGAACAGTACAAGAACTCCTTCTTCGCAAGGACAGTAGTGGAGTGGAATCAGCAAACTGAAGCCTCCATCGCAGCAGGCCCCCGCCAGTGCAGCATTACCAGCGCCAGGTGGCTCACCACCAGGGCCTGCTCCAAAGAAAGTTTAAATTAGGGAGTAGGGGCCATAGATCAGAGTAGTCGTAAATGAAGGGCAGGAGCTGTGCCGGTCGGGGCTTGTCCTCGGTGGGCGCTACGCTAGCCGGAGAGGTCTTGCCTAGATGCCGCAAAAGAAAGGTCTATGGCCCATTGTCTTACTGTCATACGATCAGGACAGTAACATTTTAATTCACTGCCATACCACCAGGACAGTATTTTAAACACACTGTCATACCACCAGGACAGTATTTTAAACACACTGTCATACCATCA
>CM065694.1:37098294-37125794 GCA_017654935.2 Phymorhynchus buccinoides
AAAATGATGTATTTTAAAAGCGTACAAAATAATAAACATACGTAATACAGACACTACAACAGACACGACGAGTATGCGGTGCTTCTTTCGATGAGCATAAGTAGGATAAATAGTTTAAAATGTTTTCCAAAAGATATAAAAAGTTACGAAATGGTGCAGAGATAACATTCTGGTCTACAGATTAAAATTATTGAAAAGCCAGGGGAGGTGACTCATGATTGGAGTGGTAAAAATAGACCGCGTGCCACAAACTATTGCGATTTCGCGCTTGTTTTTATAATGTTCACTGGCTTTCACGCGTTAGACCTTACGCACTTGAGTGGGACCATGTTGCCCAATCTGCAGTGTATATTTGCCTATATGGCCTTTTTTTTATATATTGTCTTTTATTAGGATGTGTTTGTTATCATTTTTACTGTTTTTGAATAACCTGGATCCTATAGGTAGAGTACAGTGGCTCAACGTTTCCAGCACTGTGTGAAATTATGAGCTATAGGGTACAATGATGAAATTGCCATGTTGTGAATTGTACTGTTCATGGTTTGTTTTAAATTCAGGGTTTGGGACGTTGTTAAGAATCATTGCTGTGTTTTGTTATACGTGGTCGAACATTACGCGATGACAGTCCTGAGATAACCATAGCTGTTGACGGGACTATAACAGACTTACTAACTAAGCTAATGGATACATGTGTAAACAAATTAACGTTAATTAGAACAACTATGTCCATACAGCACGTGACTTATTCAAGACGGTAAGCCTAATATAAAACGAACATAAATTTTGTTATGCAAATACCAGTGCGTATTATCTTCATTTGAGTTATCGTCTATATTTTTAATGTTGATCCGGCGTGAGTGTTAGTTCAGTATAATGTTTTTTCGGTGTCCTTTTTTCAGGTTGTGTGAACTTGAAATGAACTTCTGTTAGAATTAAATTGTGACCGATATGGGTTTTGAATCGTAGTATAGCAACATGATGCACGTACACAGCTATACAACAACAGCAAGTATAATTAGCCTCCTGGCAGTGTTATTACTACGACCCCCCGTGGGGATACCGGGGGGTCTTTTGTATAAATAATTCCCCCACCTTCTGGAAGTTCTGTGCTTGTAACTTCCTCTAATCTGTCACTCTCTTTGACTCTGCCTTTTCCCTTTGCTTGTTGTCATCTACTATCTTTCTGCCTTTCCGGCGGTCCAGTCTCCTGCCTTTTTTCTTTCTTTCAAGAAACGCTTTCATCCAACCTTCTCATTTTAACACTATTATAAATTCACTCACTCATGCACACTTTCAACTCAAAAGCACAACAAACACTTTAGGTTGTAAATTGAATTTATTGTTTGACTGATTCATATATTTATTAAGCATGTACAAATTATATTAATTAATATGCTTAAGATTGAAAAATGCATGTTGATAGATGAGTGTGTGAGAGAATGTAAGGAATTGTGGAGTGGAGGGATGAGAGAGGGAAATTTAAAAAAATTTATATAAAAAAGAGAAACGCTTTCAAAACGATTTCCTCCAGCCGAAGTCAGACATGCTGGGCCTAATTATTTCTTACTTAGGCGCATAACGGCAGCATGATGCATCTGCGCTCATAAATGACAGGAAATTATCTGAGCGATACAATAAAAAGAATTACTACGACTACAGCTGCTGTTGCAGCTGCTACTAGTATACTTCATTCGGGTACTGTCGCCTATTCACACACTGTACCTGCATTCAGTCTACTATCAACAACCGTTCAACTGGAGGGAAAACAAACAATCAAGCAAACACAAACTTCGATTATGACATACCATGGTGCTTGTATGCTGCTTAAAATAATGAACAACATTATAGAACCTTTAACTCATTCGCATCGCAACGATTTTGAATTATTAAAAAACCTCATACATCACTCCAGCCATACACACAAACAAAGCATATATAAACAAAAAGAGAAACGAAAGAAGATTTCATCCTTCACTCGACATTCGAGCACGGCGGGCCAGCTGGTACAAAGAGCGAGATCGAGAGACAGGCGAGCTGCTGCAGTGACTTGATGTCTTCTTCTGCTGCTGCTGCTCTTTCTTCTTTGGAGCCTGCCTGCCGCCCAGCTACAAGCTGACATTGACTTGCAAGTGCGGCGGTTTGCTGACAGGGGCAGCCACATCCCATTCTTGGAGCTGTCTTCTGCCTGCACCGCCGCACGACATCACCGTTTTTGCTGATTTGACTTGGCCTCCTCCTGTAGGAGCTGCCTCCATCTACGTTCTGTTCAGCATGCCTTTGGAGCTTCCTCCACACCATACTCCAAAGGATTCCCAGGTCGTATAATTAGCGATTTTGTTTTTTGAGGGGCTTCCATGTGTCATTGGGGCCCCAGGATAGATTAGGACGCTGTACAAAAGTACAGCCGCCGGAGTGCCACGGGAGCAATTTGACAGTGAGGCCTTGCACAACAGCCCACATTGCACGTCATTGCGCTCTCGTGGTCGCTTTGGTGATAGGCCGAGCACTCTCCTCCTTCAGGACCTAGTCGGTCAAAAACATCCTGGGGTTTAGCCCCAGATGACCCAAATCAAACCGACAAGTTCGGAAAAAAGCCAGAAAATTCACACTCTCATGAGTGAATCGGAACAATCCGACTCTGAATCCATTTCTTTTGAAGAGTCGCCAATGTCGCCAGAGGCAAATGGCCCAGTCAAAGATTCTGTTTTCTTCACTCCAGCAGGAAAACAACAACCAGAAGAGATACCTTTTGTAACGGTTCAAAACCGAAAAAGATCAAGGACTCAAAGGGTGTCGGACGACACTCCTTCCCCAAACGAAAAAAAAGAGCAGGAAAGAACTCAAAGACATGGAGGAAAATCTCCTCCCCCTCAGCTCAAGAGACCTGATGCTCAGACCGAGGGACAAAACACCACTGTGACAATAACTGAATACAATAAAGCGAGGCTTACTTCGTAAGGTGATGCTGTTTGTAGATTCTTGCGAAGCAGTAATAACTGGAACGAGTGTACAGGAGATATTGCAGCCAGGCCAACCAGTATTGAAAGCTGCTGCGAAGGAACACTGCATCCCATAGTCCATCATGTTTGGGTTTGTCATTACCATATTCCTGGTAAGGGGCACAACAGATGTCAAGCATTTGACGACTTCCCCCGCATTGTGTAATGAAGGCCCCTGTTTTGGGGTCTACCTGATGGACTATGTCAAGTAACACACAAATAATCCACCATTATGGTTGTCCCTTCGCCTGATGTGCTTTATTTGCTGTGTTCTGTGTTTGCACGTTGTGCACTGTGTCTTGGGTGGGTGACAGTTATTGTTCTTGGCAGGTAGTGCCTTCTTTCTATTAACATTCGAAAAAGGGTTGGGCCTGTACACTCGTTCCAGTTATTACTGCTTCGCAAGAATCTACAAACAGCATCACCTTACGAAGTAAACCTCGCTTTATTGTATTCAATTCTTGCTCAGCAGCATAACCTGGAACTAACTGTACAGGAGATTTGAGAGCCAGTGTTCTCAAAGCAGCATAAAGCTACAACGGTCATAGCATGCATAGGCGCATGTTTCTTTGTTTCCGAGAACAGAGTGTTCGGTTCAAATATTCGTGTGAAATTCGCATCTCACGTCAAGCATCAGAGCTGTGCAATGAAGCTGGGCTATTTCTAGTGTGAATTATTGTGATAGGAAACGCCCCATGCTTCACAGCATGTAACACTGTTACAGTTGCGTTATATTTGCACACAGAGAGTGTCTGGTACTGACCATTATCTGCTAGCAATCAGTTCCAATTTCATCACTTCCAAACGTCGCCCTATGGTGGGCAGTGGAACAGCTGCTACGATTTATTGTTAATTCACAACTGAATGCGCCCCACGCATTAGGGAAACGCTATTCACCATATGTGTATTGAAATTTTAGCCAAGGCCAGAGAGGTCAAGCCGGTTGGAAACCGATACCCCGCCTGTCAGACGGCAGCGTGAGAAAGAAAGGGAGAGAGAGCATGGATGAGAGAGAGAGAGACAGAGAGAGAGAGAGAGAGAGAGAGAGAGAGAGAGAGAGAGGAGAGGGGGCTATGCTTGGTGCAGCAGCTCCGTTCCTCTTCAAATTCCTCAGTTGCCATAAATATCACTCATGCAACAGCATTCCAGAGGTTACAATAACAGTGCTTCTCTCTTCTTCACCGTTTTCCGTTAGCTTATACATATCTAAACGAATATGTTTTCTTTTCTTGTCACTCTCTTTTGTCTTTCATTCCCCATTTTTAGTCCGTCACCAAGACGGACTATTGCGATGGGCTGGTTTGTCTGTTTGTTTGTTGTTGTTTTTTTGTTGTGTTTTTTTTTCTTTTTTTTTCTGTCTGTCCCAAGGATATCTCCCGAACCGCTTGACCGAATCGCGTCAAATTTTGTGTGAAGGTGTGCCTCCTTAATAGGAAGAGATCGGCGCAAACCATTTTGCCGTCGTGACCTTGACCTTGACGTACGACCTTGAAAACCGAAAATCTATTTTTAGCCATATCTCGGGCACCGATCAACATAGGATGTTGAAACTTGGTATGAAGGTGGTTTGGCTTATGCCCGTTCTGATGAGGGCATACCGATCAAGGTCAAGGTCAAGGTCAAAAAGATCGCTGGAGCCCGAAAATCGGAGGGTCATTTTTTTCTCCTTCTGTCTGTCCCAAGGATATCTTTCGAACGGGTTGACAGAATCACGTCAAATTTTGTGTGCTGGTGTGTCACCATGAGAGGAAGGCATCCGCGCAAACCATTTTGCCGTCGTGACCTTGACCTTGGCGTACGACCTTGAAAACCGAAAATCTTTCAGGGGCCATAACTCCCACACCGTTAGTGTTAGAGTCTTCAAATTTGGCATGAACGTACTTTGGCTTATGCCCGTTCTGATGGTGGCATACCAATCAAGGTCAAGGTCACGGTCCGGGCGATTAGTAGGCCTTGAAAGTGGTAGGGGTCTACAAATTGGGTTTTAAGCCATATTTTCCACATTCGTACTTGACAGAAGCGCTTCAGATTGTGTGTGGTACTGTATACCCTAGAGAAGAAAACATCCGAGCATAAATTATCACCATGCTGACCTTGACCTTGAAGTGTTACCTTCCAAACCGAAATTTCCTTCTTTGCGCTATATGTTTCTTCTTCAAGCTGTATCTCGTGAACTAGAAGACAGAATCCCTTCCAATTTTGTGTCAGGATGTGACACTCTACGGGGTGTCGCAAGTGCGTGGCATTGCTGGTGACGGACATGTCTGCCGCTCGGCGACGCCCTTGTTTAATTTTAATTTTACAACCATACAGGTCCAGTAACTGATTGGCATGATAAGGTCCTTACCATAATGCTTGGCCTTATATGGCTTAAGTATTTCATAATTGTTTTTAATTACCTCTTCGCCTTTAGTTACTCAACAGTTGTGTTGAAGTGGCGAAAATAACATTGAGATTAAAGTCAGGATACGACCCCAGTGTGTAAGAATCATGTTAGTTTTTTCTAAATCAAAAGCATAGACAGGTTGTCATACATGATGGGTTCTTGGGGCAACCCTTTTAATAATAGTGGACTGTGATAGCCCTAGCTTAAATGACACAGTCAAGGTTTTACTCTGTATTGATGCATCATGCACAGGTCAGTTTCCGCATTGTTGTCTTCAGGAATGCGAGATGTATTCAATCATAGTTTTGCAGAAAAAGATTCCCCCCAAAAAAATTATGTGTAGCTGTGGTGCTGTACCATAGCTAACCTGGACACAATCAAGCATGTGATCCATCATTTTTCTCTCTTGTGCAGCAATCATTCAATGGGGAGTGCTTTAAACGAGAAACAGACAATAGTTGGGTTTACCCACTTGGGTTATATGTGCTCTCTCTAACATACTGCTGTTTTAATTAACATTCTAATATCATAGATTAGCCATACAGAGAGTTGTATATTCCCATATATTGGTGTTTTGCTGTGTAAATGAAGGACTTACGACTGATTCACTGTCTTATTATCCAGCAGAGAAGGACATAGTTTTGTTCTGCTCACATCTAGGGGAAATATATACAGATAATAGGTCTAGCTGTTGAGTAAGTGTAAGCAGAGCATATGTCGTGACAAGGTCCAAATTAGTGACCACGTCCACAATGATATTAAATAATAGTTATCTTTAGGTTATCCAGTCAGTAGGGTTAATGAAGGTGATGATTCCAATCACTAGACTGTAATTATTGCCAAGGCTATTAAGCTTTTTAGCACAGTTGGTGTTACTAACTTTCTCAGTGTTCTGACTTTGTTTGGTGTATCTTAGAGGAAAGGCTCGTTTATTACACCAGGAAACGAAAACCCAACAGTTTTCCATACGAAATTCTGATTTCCATTAGGAATGCTGATGAACACTGTTTATATGTGATTAGTAAGATTGTGAACGCTGTTATTGTCATCTCCGATTTTTAAGCTTTGATTAATCTACTATGTGTCATTTTGTCTGTCTTGTTTGCCATGCTGCGAGAAGATACTATATTATGTTGCAAATTCAATCGATCTTAATTTTAATTTATGTACTTTGTCAACAATCATTTTCCAGTCTTAACGTTGTGTTTACACACACACCCGTCACAAACACACACGCATACACACCCCACAACCCTTCTTGCAAAGGGTATTTCAATGAAAGGACTAACGTGTCTTTTCCCTTCTGCATCACGACCTGGCGTGAAGAAGCGCCATTTGTATGATGGGATGAGGATAGGGGTGGATGGGGTGGGGAGGGGTGGACGCGGGGATATTCCTTTTCCACTTTATGCTCGGTGTCCATCTGTGTTCTACCGAAGACCCAGCATGTTTGACAGTCGTGTGAAAGGTAGCACACACCTGGTTGCTTTTGACTTGCTGACAGGTTATGACAGAAGCAGGCCTGCTTCTTTTGGTCTTCCTTCCCCAAGACCCAAACAACATGGGCAACAGCGGACCAAACGCGTACACAACCCACGCCAGTCAGTGTGAATGACATGGTAGCAGGTGTGAGAAAAACACATACTGAAACAAAAAGGTTGCTTTGTATAAGCCAAGACACGAGATGTACACCGAGCCTTACTCTGTTTCTCCGTTATAGGGCCTAGTCTGTTATGTTAGCTACATGTCAGTCTGTACAAAAATCTCACCAAGGCCCTTGTAGCCTCTATCAACTTACTGCTTTTTCACCTTCTTGTTAGGCCTATGCACTTTTGTTTATCTCTTCACTATGTGCCATGCAAAGTTCATAAGAATTGGCAGGTCTACGAAGTAAGCTGTTTAGGTAGAGTTACTGTTTTAGTAGCTCTTGACACCATGTCAAATGTCATTTTAAATCAGGGTCCTGTATCTGCAAATTTACTCTTTTCCCCTGTGTGTCTGTCACCATGTGTGAGTGGCAAATTGAAGTGTACCTTCTACATGTATTTATAAAGGAAATTAAGGTACGCCAGTATTGAGTAGTAATTGGAGTTATCTCCGATCAGTCTACCAGAAGCGCATTGCTTTTGGTTCATAGTGTTCAAGGCCACAGAAACCTGCATGGTACCCCTTTACACACTCTCTGATGGTACACGTGGTGCGGTTATTGTCTGTATTCTTGGTATCTGAAGCTCGCAGAGGAAAGAATGTGTGGGCCTGAAAATTTATGTCAGCCTAGAAATGAAATGTTCTGTAGCAAACGTTCTCCTTGCTCATGTTATTTGTCTTATAGCCAGAGACTGTTCAAATGGAGAGTCTACCTCCGTAACCACTGGTTCAGTATTGCCTTGAGCCTGTCATACCGTTGCGATGTGATTTCCCCTTTGTTTCCTTATCCCCTGTATTTTCCCCACCGTATTAACGATGTAATTAGGGCGGGGTTCCAATACTTCACGACAAGGTTTGGGGTAATAGTCTTTTTTCCAAGAGCATAAGAGTTTGACAGATTTGTTTTGAACCAGTAACACAGTGTTTGTTTGGTAGGCGTTTCGCATTACAGATGCAGATTTAATTGCTACCAGCAGCGGAAAGAATGTGTCCCTGATAGGGCAATTTCCTGAAATAATATTAATATTTCGGCTTCTTCCCTGACACCTTATAGTGTGTTTCTGTATATGTGTCCCTGATAGGGCAATTTCCTGAAACAATATTAATATTTTGGCTTCTTCCCTGACACCACCGGTGCCTTAAAGTGTGTTCCTGATAATATATGTGTCCCTGATAGGGCAATTTCCTGAAATAATATCAATATTTTGGTTCTTCCTTGACACCGCCGGTGCCTTATAACTGTTTTTCAGTAACGATAGGAAATTCTATCTGTTTCTTACCTCTCTTGCTGTCAGTTCACATTTCCTCTTGGTCAATGCCTGTTTATACATGCATGTGAGTGACCTCACCCGTTTCTTCTTTTGTTATTGTTTTCCTCGTTCTTATGTCAGTGACAATAGTTTTTCTAATCTTAATGAAGTGATGTCACTTACTCGTGTCTGGTTGAGACAGGTCTTCATGTCGATGGCTCAATATATATTTCTCATTGTCGTTGTCACATTTGTAGCACAACTGGTCCCACAACCGATGGTTGATTGCTTGGTTTCGTTATGAGAGTGATAGGCCTGTCATAGGCAATAACAGAAACCACCAGTGTGCAAATGACTGCGACAAAGTCACCCAGTAAAGAGAACACAGAATAGGAGAGTGGAAAATTCTATTCTCTCCACACTATGCAGAACACCAGTCAGTAAACCAGGCCCTCGGCCTAGCCCGCACAGAGGGTGGCGATGCCACAGCAGCTATGAATCACACGTCTTATCTGGTCGGTTGTCCAGCGCAAAACTGGTTGGCCTGGCTGCAATATCTCCTGTACAATTAGTTCCAGGTTATGCTGCTGAGCAAGAATAGAGGATAGAGAGGGCCATCAGCCCAATCAAACAGAAGCAGTAGAAATTGTAGAGTCAGTCTGGGGACCTTGTCCAGATCCAACTCCAGAAAAAGAAACTAAACAAACTAACAAGCGCGGATTCGCAATCGTTTGTGCCAGCGGTCTATTTTTACCACTCCAATCATTACATACAATGAGTCGCCTACCCTGGCTTTTCAATAATTTTAATCTGTAAGCCAGAATGTTATCTCTGCACCATTTCGTAACTTTTTATATCTTTTGGAAAACATTTAAAACTATTTATCCTACTTAAACTCATTGAAAGAAGCACCGCATACTCGTCGTGTCTGTTGCAGTGTCTGTATTACGTATGTTTATTATTTTGTACGCTTTAATATGAAGATTCATGTGCTCTGTTCAGTATACAATTCTTTCCATACCTAAGGACTGTAGATATGACAACTGAAATGTTACTTTTTGCCCAAGTGTTTTTTGGGTTTTTTACAATATGTGCGATAATTTTGTCAATATGTGTGACAATTTTGAACTGACCGACAGACAGACAGACAAAGTGAGTTATAGGTTTGTGGCTTGAGCCACAAACAAAAACCAACCAAGCAACTTTAGACCACTCCAAAAAGAAAACCAGCCCCCACCAACTTTTCTAGAGGACCTGGGCACAGGCCCTGCCACGCTCAGGTCCCTCGAACCCACCACTAGTTATAGCATGTGGTGCCAGACCATAGGGCCCATCTTGAGCCTGAGACCTCTCTCTAACAACAGGTTCCTGATAGGTTGCCGGTCAGAAAAACAACAAAGAACCCTGGTGAACATGAAAACACTAGCTCAGTATCACATAAAATGCTTCATACCATCAGCCACAACAGAGGGGGTGATAAGAGCCATATAGAAGATATTAAAAGCTGATTTCCAGAAGCAAAACAAGTCATACGGCTAAAATACAATCACTGTAGCGAGTCAAGGGCAATGAAAATCACCTTCGCTAAGCCTTCCCTTCCGCCCTTTATCAAAATAAATGCAGAAGAGTTTAAAGTCCACCCATTTGTTGCCCCAGTGAGGAAATGTCGAAAGTGTGCCAGGCTGAGACACAGTCAAGATCAGTGTAGGGCAAAGAAAGAAACATGTGTAAGATGTGCCCAGCCTGGTCATAACGTAAAATATTGCAAGACGCAAACTTTGAAATGTGTAAACTGCAGAGGGGGCCACTCAGCCGCGTACCAGAGCTGCCCCCAATATCAGTTAAGGCTCAGAGCCAACAAAATAAGAGCAGAGACCTTCCTGTCTTATTCAGAGGCGATGAAAAGAGCTAAATTGGCCATAGCCAATGATAATAAACTGAAGCAAGACAACAGGCCTTCATGAACCTTCACCTCCCAACAGTTATGCAGGGAAAGCAAAAATGACTGCTAACCAGGAAATCAGGGAAGTGCATAACTAAGGCCCCCAAGCCAGTTCTCAAAGTACAACTTTTAATCAAAGTTCTCAGACAAATAATAAAAACCCAAAGAAAGATAGACGTACCAGATTAACCAGCAGTAGAGCAAGGGCTCTGAAGGCAAAAGAAAACTCCCTTAAAACGTCTATAAATAAAACCATGACAGAAAAAAGAATCGAAGCTTTAGCTTACAGAACAGATCCAGAAACAGACTCAGACAATGATGACTCACTTGACGGAACACATGGATAAAATCATGACAGCCTACCAAGACAAATTGACCAACAGTCTGAATCTGGATCTGCCTCAAACTGCTAATAAACCAGCCACCCAGATAAATTTAATAGAACAACAATCTACCAACAAACCTCATGGAGAGGAGTTCATGACTCAAGTTTTGGTTTATCTGGCAAAGGCCAAAACAAGTAATAAACCAGGTCTGCTCCTAGAAGGACTGGCCGCCCTCCTTCCATCTCCATGTAACCCAGCTTCCATTCCCACTGCACAGGGTAGCAACTTATATCGCTTGGCCCAACTGATTTGCGAACCGGCAGAAGCTCCAAGACATCGAGCAAGAATAACTTCTCAAAGGTTTTCAATGTTTCCCAACTGTTCAATCAAAATCTCCTTTAATCCCTATCTACGCGTCTGTAAATATTCTTCAGTGGAACTGTAGAGCAGTTTCCCCCAATGTAGATTTCCTCACTATTTTTTTTGCAACAAATCCGATAAACTACCACATTTTTTGCCTTCAATCGCTTAACTGTTATTACGAAAATTTACCTAGAATAGACGGCTTCTGTTACCATCCAGCCGTCAGTAATACAACAGGAAAAATAAAAACTGCAACGTACGTTAGAACCAACCTAGTTTACAACAAAATAGCTTCTCCTGTTCAAAATATTGATTCGATCTTGTACTCTAACGCAATCCAAATCATTTTAAATGACAACCCACTAAATATATTACATATGAACTATCCCCAGGGATACACTAAGGCACCCACCACACACTGGCTAAATTCTTTATCTTCCTCTGGCTCCTGGGTGGTGTTAGGAGATTTTAATGCCCACCATCCCATATGGGAACAAAATTGCACAACGAATAATAGTGAACAATTACTAGAGGAATTAACCGAATCTGACTTGATTTTGTTAAATGATGGAACAAGTACAAGATATCCAGACCAACCAAATCATAAAGCCACTACCGTAGATGTAACTTTTATCAGTCCACAGCTACATATAAATACAGATTGGAGCCCTCTAACAGATCCATTGGGCTCGGATCACAAGCCCATTTCAATAATAATAGAAGCAACAATAGATACTTCAGAAGAACTGCCCCCTAAACAATGTATATGACAAGGCAAATTGGGAACTTTTTAAAGCAATGATAGAAAAACACACTCTACAAGAAGTACAACATCAAGATCTGGAAATATATTATAAAAATATTAATTCACAAATTTTGGAGGCTAGTACACTTGTCATTCCTATGACATGACAAACAAAAGAGCAAATTAATTACACCAGAAACAATCCCTGGTGGAACGAGGAATGTGCAGTAGTCGTCAAAGATAAACATAAAGCAAGCAACAAATTTAATAAATATCCTACTACAGAAAATTTTGACGACAAAATAGTTAAGGAAAAAAACAGTAAAACAAATAGTAGCTAAAGCCAAACTGGAATATTACACCAAAGAACAATTAGTAGATTACAAAGATTTAGGAAAAGCCTGGAAGAGATTGAGAAAATTAAAACTAAGTGGATTTTCCAGGAAGACTAGACTTATAATAAATAAAAAGTTAACAAAATCCAACGCAGAGACAGCTAACGCTTTAGCCAAAGTTTTTGGTAAAGCTAGTCAAACCAAAACTTTACCGTAAGAAGAACAAAATAGAAGAAATAGTATACCAGCATTTGACAAATCCACTGATAATTCTAATCCAATAAATGCACCTATCAAATATACCGAGCTTGCTGTGGCCCTTCGCAGTATTAAGAAAGTTAATAAAGCTACAGGAGGCGATATCATCTCCTACAAACATTTTAAAACAGTTACCCCCTTCATATTTAGAAATTTTACACCATTTCTACTCCAGATGTTGGGAGAGGGGGGAGATCCCACAAGCTTGGAAAGAGGCCCAAGTAATAGGGATCCCCAAACCCGGAAAACCGAAGGGAGATCCTAAGAGTTACAGGCCTATCTCCCTCACCCCTCATCTGGGTAAAGTTTACGAAAGAATCGTGAAAACACGATTAGAATATTTTTTACAAAAGAATAATATTTTGCCCCCTTTTCAGGCAGGTTTCCGTACACACAGAACCTGTATGGAACAAGTTGTTAAACTAACTTCCCATGCTAGAAAAGCGTTCAATTGCAGAAAAAAATTCTTAGCTCCCCTTTTTGACATAAAAGGAGCGTATGACACAGTCTGGCATGGGAGGTTACTTCAAAAAATGAGCAGGCTCGGTATTGAGGGCAACACTTTTAATTTTATTAAAACCTTTTTACAAAACAGAAAAATGCGAGACAACGTGGGGCAGTCTCTTTCTGAAGTTCACAGTTTAGATATGTGCGTTCCCCAAGGTAGTATAATAGCTCCAACATTATTTGATATCATGCTGTATGATATCCAAACAATACAACTAAAAATACAAATATTTCTATGTATGCTGATGATATAGCCATCTGGACACCCACGAACAGAGCGGATAATAAATACTTCCAGATGTGCTATAAAAAAACCATCAGACTCACACAACAGCTATTGCATCATACTTATGGGAGAACGGCTTCACGCTGTCCCTGGATAAGTGTGACTTCATGTTTTTTTCAAATAGAAAAAGTACAAACATAACAATTGACATTTTAGGAATGATTAAACAACAATGTCCACAAATAAAACTTTTAGGAGTGATTCTCACCCCGACCTTAAGTTGGCAACCACATATAGCGCATACTATTAATAAAGCAACACAAGCCCTAAATTTTATTAAAATTATTTATAAAGAAAGATGGGCGAAAGATCCTATATTTCTCACTTATTTGGTTAGGGCGTTGGTTAACTTATGGGATGGAGGCTTTCCACTCATTAACCAAGGCACAATTTCAGAAATTACAAGCCATAGAAACAAAAGCCTTAAAAATAGCCCTTGACGTCCCTGTGTACGCAGTCAATACATTAGTGTACAGGGACATAGGATGGCTCCCTCTGCAAAATCTTATGAAGTTAAATTGCGAAAATGTTCTAGTGCAATGGTACGCAGCAAAAACAGAAACATATAAAGAATTCCAATTAAATATGGTAGATCCTTTTTTGAATTACTCTACCAACAAAAAAATCAGATATAAAAACTACAAACATTATTCATTACACTACAGATTTATTTGTAGACGCTAATTTAAAGTTGGAACATGTCTCTCCCCACTCTGCAGCGACTGTTCCTCTGTGGGAGAGAGAAGAGATACAATTTGATACAACTTTAAATGAATCTTATTCAAAAGAAGAAGTCAGTCTTATAAGCATAGCTGCTAAAGAAAAAGTTGACAATTCAACACATTTTTTTTACAAATTTATACTGACGGTTCCAAAATTAATCACAAAATAGGATGTGCATTCACCAAATTACGAAATCCTTTCAACTTAATGATTATTTATCCATCTTCAGCGCAGAATTATGGGCAATACTAGAAGTATGCGCCTTCCTAAATAATTTAACTAACCCGCCACTAAAAGTAGTCATTTTTACAGATTCCCTATATTCGATTCAGGCTCTTCGGGGAGAAACTAAAAATAGGTTGGAAATTATAAATGAAAACAGAATATTATTACATCAAATTTGAATAAAAAGGCACAGTTTTATAACTAACTTGGATACCGTCCTATTGCGGCATAATAGGAAACAACCAAGCCGATAAAGCAGCCAAAAGCGCCACAATGAGATTTTTCGGTACTACAACAAATATAAAATTATCAATTAAAGAAGCAAACAGTAAGTTAAAAACAGCAGCGTTTCAACAGTGGACCACAGAATTGGAAATTTACGCCAAGGCCCACTGTTGGGACCATAACATAGTAAAAGATGGCCTTTTTCTGAAAATCCAACCATCACTACAATCCTTAATTTTTTGATTAAGAACTCGTTCAAACCCTTGTACATTTGTAGAAACCACATGCGAGTGTGGGAAAACCCTCAACATAGATCATTTATTTGACTCCTGTGTAAATATTACAACTGAACTTGAACCACTAATAAGTAAAGTAAAAACTAAAAATGTAACTTTCACAAAATCTATAATGCAGCTAAATAATTTGGAGGGGTGGGCCACTATGGTCTGGCTGGCAGTCTCTAAACCAGTCATCTTTTGGCCACCATTTCTAAAAACAGCAAGTGAATATCTCAAAGAATAAACTAATATTTAAACGTAACTTTTAAAAACTGTGAAAAATTTCATTAAATAGGCGGGGGTGGGGTCCCTCTGGACCGCGGGCCACGCACCTAACTACACTCCAATCCCATCTCCAAACTTTTTCCCGTTTTAAAATGGCATGTATGTAGACATGTCAAGTACATTCTTTTGAGTTTCTCACTTTTTAAACCCCCCCCCCCCCCCCCCACCCCCTAGATGGGTGCCTGGCGCGCGCTTCGGGGAGATGCCTTCGTAGTCGTTAAACGTTTAGGGATAAGCCCAATGGGTCCCCCCGCACTTAGTGTATGGACCCATTAAAACGACGCCTTTCCACTGCTTGGGCCAGGGAGGAGGGGTCCCTTTCCCTCCCTCCCTCCGGTCCAAGTAAGAGATAATCGTTAACTACTCCCGCCACTAGATGTTATATAAATAGATTTAAACTTTACTTTTAAAATCTTGTCCTTATATAATAAACATAATTTTGATAAATAATCTAAGAGTCCCTCTAAATAGAACACTGGGACCGGGGGACAGCCTCTATCGTTTTTTTTTTTGCTCCCCCCCCCCCCCCCCTAAGTACAACAGTTCTCCTTATGTATATAAAACGCTCTCTTTTAACTATATATTGCCCAGACTCGGCCAAAATATGTTTTGGTGCCTCTGGAGTCTAGGGGTTTGTGACTTTTAACTAAAATAGAGACCCTAGCTCTCTCATTACTTACTTGCTACAAAAAACACCCCCAAAAAACGCTTTGAAAGTATATGTTATGGAGTATACAATTAATCCTTTTAAAACATGTACAGTTTGAAGTTTTTCCGTATTTGCGGTTATCCTTTTTAAAACATTGTTGAGAATAAAAAGAAATAGTATGTAAATAGTGTTTCATATCCTTAGACCTTACACGATTTTTAAAACTTTGTTATGGTTTTTTTTTGAAGTGGTCCTGTTATCTCCTAGCTCAGGGAGCAACAGCCAACAGTTTTAATCTAACATTTTAAAACAAATGTAAATATTTATAACCTAGAATAGTCTTGTGTGAGCCATGGCACTTATAAAATAACTTGACATTTATTCAAGATAAACACTATAGAATTACAAGAAAAAATAAATTAAAATAAATTAATACAAGTGCAACGCCGATCGGCTGCAAAGTCCCCTCGCAGCATTGCCGAGGTACTCCGAAATCGGAATGTGTCGGCTGTACACATACATAAAAACGCATCAAAACAGCACGTAACTACATAAAAAGGCATCAAAACAGCACGTAACTGAATAGTTTTTTATATATAGCCTTGGGGTTCGGACCCGTGATTTGAGCGCGCGCGATCATGCGCACACGCGCGCACAGAAAAATTCATGACAACTGTGTTATAGACCATTCATCAAGAAATGTTGTGAAAAAACAGTATTAAAATACATGCAAAACTTCGCGAGATATTAGCGATTATGTGTTTCGGGGTTTGAACCCCGTAACTGGCGCGACCTTGACCTTAATGTAAAACTAAATACATCAGTGGATAGCTTGCATCTTGGCAAACTAGTATACCAAATTTGATGATGATAGACTGAATAGTTTTTGAGAAAAACGGACGAATAGCCGGACGGACGGAGGCACGCCGAACGGACGGACGGACGGACGGACACCGGACGGACGGACGGACCAGACAAAAACAATAGCTCCCCGAACCTTCGGCTTGGGGACTAATATCTATATTTTGAGAACATCTTTTTTTCCCCTTCCCCTCCCCCACAACACAACAAACCACTACAAAAACAAAGTCAGCGGCAACATTGTGGTCTAAGGGAGCAAAGCGAGTTTAGAAGTGACCAAGGTATGATGTTCACACAGATTTACTTTCCTTGAAGCAAATGCATAACATTGACAGCTATCTATTAATTCCAGACATATATGGCTGGAACGACTTGAATGAGTTAATATATGTCCAGCATAACTTGATATGTGTATGTTTTGTATGACTTATAATGCTGTTGAAAACAAAGAACACTAAACCCTATAGAATTAGCTTACGACGGAACACACCCGAAGCAGATATCGACGCTTCATTAACACAACTTAATCAAATTCATAATCTATAATATAGATATATGTCTTACGTATCAAAAATACTCATATAAGCTGACTTTGTTTCTATTCTGATTTTCGTCATTTATTTATGTTCAAATTCTGGTTTTCGCCATTTATTAACGTTCAATTGTCAAAAATTATATGGCATCATTCATTGTGTCATTTCGTCTTTGGCATGAAACTAAGTGGATGTCAACATATGTCGTTTTAATTACCAGCAATCGTAGTTCGTATATTATTTTCAAACCTATACTATGAAACAAAAATGTCCACAGCAACACATTTCCAAACCAAGCACATTCCCCTGACTATGTGGTGCAAACGTGCGATAAAAAAAATCAATAAAGGAAAAGCGCAAGGAATCAAATTAAGATCGTATTAAAAAAAAGCTCCTTAGACGTAAATGTACTTAAAAGAACAGTAAAACATAGGAATAAGTAACAAGAAGAAAAACGAGAAAAACACAAACAGATCAAACGAAAAAATATAAGATTGATGTGTAGTAATGTATTGTCAGGATTAAAAAACACATAAACACTTAATAAGATCGCAATATTTCGGTTTATTTCTTTCAAACCTTCGACTGGCAAAGCACCAGGGCAACTCAGTAATGTATTGTGTTAGAATGGTTGATCAGATTGATGAGGCGAATTTTGTTAACCCACTAAGGAGTGATTGATACGATTGGTAAGGTATATTGTATTGTTAATTCAGTAAACATTGATTAGTACAATTGATAAATAGAATGGTATTATTTCAGAAAAGATTATTTGAAAGCTATATTTAGTAATAAAATAAGTTAATAATTATGTTCTTTCACCCCCTGGTAGTGTTTACAGTAAGAGGTAAGATAGGTATTGATATTATTTTAGGTTAAACTAACATCTACGAGTATACCCTGCCTGTTGTAACAACACGAATATTTTCATTCCATATTACATCATTTAAGACATTGAACGTTATACGAAATATTGATTATCACATAAAAATGTAAAACTTTAGATTGCTTCATAACATTAAGGGAACACGATGATCGTGACAACTGTCCTGAATTTATTGACAACTGCATCCAACGTTTCTTTGTATCAAAATGAAAATACGACCACCATGTCTCCTTTCGATTTGGCTTGGCGTCGAGAGATTGAGATTATAAAAAGAGTGAGAAAAGCTTTAATATATCTCTTGATGTTCAACATTGTTGGTGTGCTTGGCAATGTGATGACCGTCATTATTGTTGTGCGTTTGCGAAACAAACCTACTAGTCTGAACTGCTATCTACTGTGTCTGGCATTGTCAGACCTTTGCACAAACCTCACGGGACCTTTAGATACCTTAATTGGCAAGTTTGAACGAAACTATAGAGCCTTCATGTCATCTCATAGTATTACGTGCAAGCTACGTAACTTTGCACTCAATGTGGCAGTTGCGTTTTCAGCATGGGTCGTTCTGCTGATGGTGATTCACAGAACTCTTTCTGTCGTCTGGCCTCATCGTGTTGCCTTGATGTGCACGGCAAGGAGAACACGGGGCTCTATTTGCACGACTTTAATAATCATCATTTTGCTGTATTGTCACATGTTATACGGAATAACAGCAGAAGGTACGAACTGCATTCCAAAACCTGATTACCAAAGCTTCATGATACTTTTCGCAAAATTGGATGCCGTGTTTATCTCCGTGATTCCTCTGCTTGTCTTGGGAACCAGTAACACAATTATGATAAAGAAATTAAGGATGACCGTGAACGAAGCAGGTGAAGACTTTGTGGCCAGACACAATGAGCCGAACAAGAGAGGGAAGCAAGTCAACTCCATCACTCTCACAGCTCTCGTCGTTTCTGTGAGCTTCATATTCTTCACATTGCCTCTAGCTGTGTGGAACATGGTAGATTATGTTGGTGCGCAAGACGCTCAGAATAGTATTTACAATTTACGTAAGGTGGCTATTCGGCATTGTTTCATGTGCATTTATTATCTAAATTCTTCATTCAACTTCTATCTTTACTGTTTAACTGGGAAAAGATTCCGGGATGAATTTCTAAGACTAATGCGTGGATTCATCCTGTGCTCGAGATTCCCAAGGACGCGATAACTGGCCAACTACAATAATAACTTTAAAACAACTGTTTGGCTTGGCTTGACCCTTATGATGTCGATCGGAAGAGTAGGCCTATATTGCAATTTTGGCACAACGAAGTTGTCCATCCGGCAGTTTTTTTGTTTTACGTTGAATTGATCTCTGTGTTTCAAAACTGTAAAGAGAAAATTAAACAAAACCTATAACCCACATTGTTAACACAGCAGCTTTATCGTATGAAAATAAGTTCACCCCAAGTTATCTCTGCCTCTATCTCTGTCTCTACCCCTGTCTGTCAGTCTCTGTCTCTGTCCCTGTCTGTCTGTCTGTCTGTCTGTCTCTCTCTCTCTCTCTCTCTCTCTCTCTCTCTCTCTCTCTCTCTCTCTCTCTCTCTCTCTCTCTCTCTCTCTCTCTCTCTCTCTCTCTCTCTCTCTCTCTCTCTCTCCTCATACTATAACACTGTTATTCCCTGTTGTGATGTTGTGGGGCAGGATTGTCGTATCCATGTGATAGAATGAGGACAAACAAAAAAGTGTTATGTCCTGATCTGTCACATTGGGACTGGTTTATTCAGTATTTCTGCACGTGGGCTAAGTGAATTTCTACGAGTGGTAAGTAAGGTCGACGTCAACTCGAATGTTTATAAGATTTAGTTTTTGATGTAATGAAATCCTGTGACATCAAATCCTGGGGCACATAAATACAACAATAATCTTTTATATACGTTTTCCCCCATACTCTGTCGTAGGTCATGCGATTCACAAGTGGGCGCTGAATTATCCATGTGATTTGATTCTGTCATGCTATGATCTGCATTGATATATGTTTCGTACAATAGTAATGTTCTTGCTTTGTAGTAGTATTTTTACTGCTTCTGCTTGTATACTTTGTATCCCCACCCCCATCCCATCCCACTGGCTGAATGAACACTTGCTAGATGTCCGGTGTACTCTATTATCCATGTATTTACAGTATTATCCCGCCAGAGAAGGGCTTATTTGACGCATCATGTGTGTGTATGTGTGTACATGTGTGTCTGAAGATCAATTTTCTCAAAAACCACAGGACAGATTTTAATTGAATTTGGTAGTTGGGTAGGAATGGAATTATAAAAAAGGAAGGTTCCTTTTGATATTAATGAACCTGCTGATCTTTACCTTGAAGTTTGACCTTTATAAACCCGAAATGTCATTCTTTACGCTAAAGATTTAATTTCCGAGCTGTAACTCGTGAACCAGTTGTGGAATTGCTTCAAAGTTTGTGTGGTGGTGTATCACGGTGCAGAGCTGGTCTCATAACAAAAAAGTTATAACCGTGCTGATCTTGACTTTGAAGTTTGACTTTGAATATTGAAATTTCTTCTTGTGGTTGTATCTTTCACATCTTTGGACTTTAGATGATCAAACTTGGTATGTAGGTGCTTTGGTTTATGGTAAGTCTGAATATTGAGTATCGATCAATGTTAAGGTCAAGGACGAAGGCCTTGGAGGTGTGAATTTTTTTTTAGCAATATCTTTCACATTGTTGCAGTTACAGATTCCAATTTGTCAGGTTGGTATAGACTGGATCAAGGTAATGCGGGGTGCAAAGTATTGTTTACATTCATGACCTTGACCTTGACCCTCGAACTAGTTTCTTTCTTTCTTACACCCACATAACCTTATATATTCTTGACCAGTGCGACGCAACAAATATAGTGGGTGACATTTGGAACGGGCAAAGAAGGACAGTTTTGGTGTCCTAGCCACCGGTTTTAGCTGCATCTAGCGGGCTTCGCAGTGTATCAGTGCATTTCTAGTTAGCTAAGGCAACTGATTGCTTGTTCCCATGTTCATCTCCAAAAGTCCTAATAACGGATATATACCGATATGTATCAACAGAAAAGCAAGAAAAAGAAACAGGCTCAGATCTGCAGCGAAATGAAAACGCATCCATTTTTACAATGGTCGCAGCACACACACTGTAACACGCATTCTTGCGCAAAAAATATAGTTCAAGAAAATATAAATTTTTAACACAAATGTGCTTCATAAGATGTGGTGACAAAATGTAACGCTTAAAGATAAACACAAACTGAAACACTAACGACAATTGCTGTTATTTTAACTTGTAAACACCAATATTTGATAGTGTTTCATGGAATTTTTTGTATAAAGCGCTTAAACTGTTTAAGATAAGCCCAGATACTCCTTTGCGATCGTCGATCGGCAAAGGACAACAACAACATAGAAAAAAAGCAACTGCGCGTAATTTAACACTGTGGCGGTACCATAGCCGATGAGGTTTAACCTAGGCGTGGTTACTGCTACACTTGTCTATAATAATAATGAGGAAAATTTATACTTTACGCCCATCCTACTATGTAGGCTACAGGGCGATTTACACAAAATTGAAATGGAATAAAAAAACATGAAACAAAAATCCAATAACATCAGCAGACCGAACAATGCACATATCAATCAGCAACAACTTGGTGACTACTACTACTACTACGCGTGTTGGACTACTACTACTACTACTACTACTACTACTACATTTGACTAATACACGTATGCATTGTCACTCAATATTACAAGCATATAATAACAGCATAATATGCACAATAACATACATACAAAAAGGACACACACACACCCATCACTGATATTAAATCTTGAAACAAACAACACATATGCATACTAAACACAGAACACACACACACGTTTTGGGTGCACAGACAACACACACATTACAAGCATGCTCTGTCACTCTCACGCACGTCTCTCTGCACGCACACGCACACACACACGCACACACACACACTCTCTCTTGTTTTCCCTATATATCAATGACTTGCCACTGCATTTACAATGCTCTTCTGAAATGTTTGCAGACGACACGTCTTTACACTCCTGTAATGGTAACCCCAATAATTTGGTCAGTGATCTCCAGAACAATGTCGATAAATTAATGACATGGACTAAAAAGAACCATATGGCATTAAATGCTACTAAAACAAAATGCATGTATGTCGCTACACGACAAAAAAGACAGAAAATCTCTCCATTCCCACCTTTCTCTACATTCAAGATCAAAAGATAGAAGAAGTCATCTCATAACGTCTTCTCGTTCTGTCGATAATGATTTATTATGGTCTGATCATATCTCTTATCTTGGCAAACGAATTTCAAAAAGGATATATCAGCTTGCAAAAATAAAAAAGTTTTTGAATCTCCACTCGCGAAAGTTGTTCTTCTGTGCTCACATCTTATCTCTTATAAATTATGTCACTGTTTGGGACCCACCCAGTGAACACCATCATGAAACGCATAGCACGTTTGCGCAAACGCACGCAAAATACTGTCACACACACAACACCTTGACGGCTAATGAATACACACACACAAATACACACACACACACACACACACACACACACACACACACACACCTTTGCATGTATGCGATGGTGAATGGAGTTTTTTCTTTGAAAATATTGCTTGTTTTACCATCAACCCAATTCGACATACTCATTCACTCTCCTTTCCCAGACCCCGAAATTTTTTATACAAGTTAGCTCTCTACTCGGGGGTTGCCCATGGAATAATGTATCCTCTTCTTTCTTGTGTCCTTCAAGACAAGCTTCTAAAAAGGCACTTTTTGTTCTATGATTCTCTAATTGCATGTAAACGCTATTGTAATAAAGGTATTATTTTCGTATTTACATATATATGGCTTAATATGTATGTTTTGTCACCCTTAAGAATTGTATGTTTTCATGTGATGGTTTTGGTACACTGATTTGCCTTCATTCTTTGTTGTTATTTTGTTTCTTGAGGACAGGATGGTGAATTCTAGTGATCTGTCTCATTATTTTTTTCCTTTATACCTGAGTGGTTTTTCGGGTTCTCTCTGACATTTGTAAGTTAGATTTTTTGCACGTCCGCGATCACACTCACACACTCACTCTCACACACACTTCTCTCTCTCTCTCATCTGGGTCTCTCTCTCTCTCGCCTACTACTCTTTCTCGCATTGGTCTCACAAACTCATGACGAAAATTAGATTTATTAATTGTTCTTTCTTTACAAATGTCTCTATCTGCTCACTATGGATGGAAACACTTTCATGCTTGCACCCACCTCTTCTCTCTCTAGGTTTAAAAATATGATTGTACTGCTAGCACCGTTTCCAGTACATAATGCAAATGCTAGATGATTTATGTATGATTTAATTTTGATATTTGTTCATTGTGCTTTGGTTGTACGCCAAGTGTCATTGTTGATCATTACAACCATTGAACCAGTATGTTTACTTGGTATCTTGACGACAGGTTCTAAAAAACATAAAGAGTGCTAGCTTACTCTTTCCTCGTCATTAAAGATAATTTTGACAGAACTTGACGAGGACAGCTGTTTTGACACTATGCATCTCATCAGCTCGGCACTGGAGGGGGTACATGAGCGCATCAAGGTGGACACTCTCAACTCAACAAGAAGATTGTTCCACGTAGGGACAGGTTTCACACTGTACATTGGTAAAAGGCGCGCGCGCGCGCGCACCCAGCACTCAAGTAAAATAGACATGATACACACTTAAGTAAAAGTGTGAACATAACAATGTTCCAATATTATAAATATGAAATAATAAGCGACACGACCAGAGAGGACTAAGACCCCATCCAGTGCCTCGAGTATTGATGCGACCATCTAGAGTATTTACAAATGTCCCATATGGGTTGTTCCAAGACCGAGAGGACGTAAACCACCATTTTTGATTCATTCAGCAACCGCGCGTGTTGGAATATAATTATATTCCCATACCAAAGAGAAAGTAGAGAGATTTGACCGTTAGTTGGTATCGATATTGGTGTGTGTGTAGTGTGTGTGTGTGTGTGTGTGTGTGTGTGTGTGTGTGTGTGTGTGTGAGAGAGATGTGTGTGTGTGTGTGCGCGCGCGTGCGTGAGAGATGCGGGAGAGAGCGAGAGACATAGAGAGAGAGAGAGAGAGTGAGAGTAGGAGAGAGAGAGTGAGAGAGAGAGAGAGAGAGAGAGAGAGAGAGAGAGAGAGAGAGAGAGAGAGAGAGAGAGAGAGAGAGAGAGAGAGAGAGTTTAGCCTTTATAGGCTCCATTCAACGTACCCCGACCAGAACCAGAAACAGAACCAGAGACAGAGAGAGAGATAGACAGACAGAGACAGACAGAGACAGAGAATGAAAATGTTCGTACGTGCGTTCGTTCGTTGAGGCAGTTCTTCCTTTTTTGCTTAATCAGGTTTCATAATGATAACGATCCTACTCGATTCCAAAGTCCCTGTCATTTGCCTGAGGACCTCTTCAGCCACGCTGCATGGGGATAGAGTTCCAGAGAAATTCCTTTTGACCTCGGGGAGTGGCATCAGGGTGGATCTAGAAGGATGAAGGTTTTTGTTTTACGGATGGGTGGAATAAAGGTATTACTTGGGAATAAGAGAGAGAGGGAGGGAGAGAGAGAGAGAGAGAGAGAGAGAGAGAGAGAGAGAGAGAGAGAGAGAGAGAGAGAGAGAGAGAGAGAGAGAGAGAGAGAGAGAGAGAGAGAGAGAGAGAGAGAGAGAGAGAGAGACACAGGGAGAGATGAGACAGGGAAAGCGACAGACAGACAGACGCGTAACAGATATTGGACAGAGAATGGAGAGAGAGAGAGAGAGAGAGAGAGAGAGAGAGAGAGAGAGAGAGAGAGAGAGAGAGAGAGAGAGAGAGAGAGAGAGAGAGAGAGAGAGAGAGAGAGAGAGAGAGAGAGAGAGAGAGAGAGAGAGAGAGAGAGAGAGAGAGAGAGAGAGAGAGAGAGAGAGAGAGAGAGAGAGAGAGAGAGAGAGAGACAGACAGAATGAGAGGGAGGGAGGAAGAGAGGGAAAGAGAGAGATAAAGACACAGAGAAAAAAAGATACGAGAGAGAAAAACGGAGAAAGAGAGAAAAACGGAGAAGAGAGAGAGAAACGGAGACAGACAGACAGAGAGAGACAGAGACAGGGAGACAGAGACAGAGACAGAGACAAAGAGAAATACAGAAAGACAGGGAAGTACGTAGAACTGAGTGACAAGAATGAGCAGATGTTCAGGATGACGCGACGAGAGTTTCATTGAATATACACACCAATACGGTTCATAATGGTCTCAATACAAGCTAACATTTTTCACTTTTCCCCCATGGCAACACAGTGACAACCAATCAAAAGATTACTTGCAGGTGTTGCCATGGGGGAAGAGTTGAACTTGTTCACATGCAGAGAGACCTTAACAAACGTGACTTTATAATAGTGATGCGTAGGAAACTTAAAGGGGCACCCTGACGGATGAGTTTTTGTAAGAAACACGTCGAGATCACCAGGAAAACACCCTTTACAGAGATTGCAACACTCACTTTGCTCTGGTGTCCTAGAAATCAAACCGTCAAATCGGCGATTCCTCCTTGGCGGAGGTGCTGGAAGTCAAATTATTTCACCCAAAGAGAAGGCGTGTGCCATCTCTTTTTTAATGGCCGCCAAATCGTTTGCACGAAATATTCGCAATATAAGCCTTTTTTTTTTTTTTTTTTTAAATCTTATACAGTTTATCTCAAGGAGTTTCGCTCACAACAAAGGAAATAGCTCCAATTGTTTTTACTGCACTACAAAAAAAGAAAACGCTTCAACCACAATGAGTGACCTCCACCCACCCCATCCAAAATGGCTACTCTCTCCGGCATCTCCGCCAAGGAGGAATCGCCGTTTTGACGGCTTAATTTCTAGGAAACCAGAGCAAAGTGAGTGTCCCGATCCTTGAAAAGGCTGTCTTTCTGGTGATCTCGACGTGTTTCTGGCAAAAAGCTCATCCGTCAGGGTCCACCTTTAAAGACCCAGCACGTCACGTGTCAAAATCACGATTTTCACGTGTTTTCCCTCTTATAGCTGGTAAGAAATCTTAAGAAATCTTCCTAGCATAACAGGGTCCACGTGATGTGGGGGGTCTTTAAGAACAGATAGCCAGACAGCTCTTGTTCTCCAGGTCTCTCATCAAGGTCTCTGTACACGTGGACATTTTTCACTCTTTCCCCATAGCAACACATTGATATGCAATGTCTGGTCTATCACTGTGTTGCTATGGAGAAAGAGTGAGAACTGTTCGCGTGTACAGAGACCGTAAGATACCAATTAGGCTTATGCGCATTTACTAGTAATAAAGTATGCTCATGCCGCTTGATTCCCGTTCAGTTTTACTCAGTTAATCATCACTCGTTTAGCCTGCATGTATCACCTTTCAACTGAGCAGCACACGTTTCTGGTAAACAGCGTGTGTTTTCATGGAGATGATTACTTTTTTTCTTAACATCTGCTTTGGGTTTGATTTTTTTTTGGGGTTTTTTTTTTTTTGGGGGGGGGTCTGAACATCTGCTTCTAGTTTACATTATTCAGCTTACTCCCATGACAGCGTTTACATCATCTCTTCTTGTCCCCCCCTGCTCCCCCCCCCCCCCTCTCTCTCTCTCTCTCTCTCGCTCCCCCTAAAAAATCCGGTTCTTTCAGGGATTGTTACTTCAAATATGGTAATATTATTACTTCATTTTATATATGTCTAGGTTAATGCAGGTTCATAATATTTTGTTCTTTTCGGTGGTTATATATTTGGTCTTTTTAGAAGGTCAGGTGCTGCAGATATGAAACTTCGGTTATCTTCTTTCTTTTCTTCTTATTAATTTGTGAGATTATGACAGATGTTTGAAATGACTTTCTTTCACACTCTCCGTTTGTCTATTTCTGTCATAATCACACTCAATCAACTCTTGTAGCCAGCAGGTGAGTTCGCGAAAGAAAGGGTTCAAATACATGATGGTGTACGCACAATAAATGCTAGATTTATTGCGAAGGTACAAAATAAACAACCGGCTGGCCTCGTCACTCAAAGCTACCCCGAAAAAAAGAAAGACAAGAAAATAGATGAAAACAAAAAATTCCATCCCGCCCCAAGTATTTCAATATTCACCTAGAATCGTGACTTGTCAGAGGCTTTGTTGTTGTTGTGGAGTGGAGGTTTTACGTCCTCATGGCGGAAAGCCCTTAGGGACAAGTTGTTCTGGTGCTGGGTCGATGTCTGCCATAAAAGAAGATAGAAAGAAAGAAAGAAAGAAAGAAAAATCAAAACATCATACATGCATATGAACAAGAAGAAGAAGAAAAATGGTGTTTTACGTCCTCTCGGACATAGACACATATGGGACATTTGTAAATACAAAGATACAATACAATAGGCAGTGCAACACCAGCAAAGTCCCGAGTTTTTAACAATATAGATATGTGCAGCGGTAACCACGCCTCGGATAACCCTCATCGGCTATGGTACCGCCACAATAGTGTTGAAATTTTTTTTTTTAAATGTTGTTCTGGTGCTGGGTCGATGCCTGCCATAAAAGAAGATAGAAAGAAAGAAAGAAAAGTCACTACACTACATACATACATAAATATATACAATATAACTTCGACGCTTCAGTGTTAGTTATCTTCTTCTTTTACGTATGTACTACTCAGGTAAAGCCACACAAGGATGAATAAAGTTGTATTGAATTGAATTGAACTGCATCTCTTGCTAAATATGATTATGAAAAACAATC
>CM065694.1:37130784-37152559 GCA_017654935.2 Phymorhynchus buccinoides
GTTTCAATAGATGGAAGTTTTGGTTGATTAATTATTTAGCTAGCAGGTAAAAGGCAAGCTCTTTTGTATGGGATGTAAATACAATCAATAGATAATATTGTATGCGTTCTTTAATTAAAAACTGTGTTTGATAAGCATGCTTGCATGAATATAATTAGACTAACGAAACTATGCGGAAAAATTGATGTTTCTGAATTTTAAAGTAAAATACGTGTGTTCTGCAGAGGAGGACACAACTGGCGCTTTTCTGGGCCCAAGCGGGCTGCGGGTTTGTTGTAAACCAGAGAAAGAGGAAGAAAAAGCTGCAAAGAGAGAATGAACAGATTATGTATAGTTGACGACGATAGAAGGAGAAAGCTGAAAAGGGGCCTGAAAGACAGAAGAAAAGAAGAAAAATTCGGAAACAAATGGAGGAAAATAAGAAAGCATCAGGAGAGGACGAAGAGAAAACTGTGAGCGACGCTGGGAAACCGAAGTTTTCAGGGAACTGGAAATGGATTAATAATAGGGATGTATCATCGGACAAGTGTAATTAGATCCAGTATAGATCACCATGTGATTGGTATTGTGGACCATTGTTGATATGTAGAAATAATTGTTTTATTTTCAAATATTAGTTATACTATAAAAGAGAGTGGGTATTGATAGTATATCTTGCTATTGAATTGATATGAGTGCTGAGTAGATGTATGCGTTGGTGTGAAGTCTGATCAGGTCATATTTGTGTGGGTTGTGCATAAATATGACCCTGGATAAAATAGTCACAACTAGTGAAATTAAAATGTGTCTGGGTTTTCTATATATAAGCATATCAAATAAAATAACTCTGACAATATATCAGAAGGTAACTTTGTTAAATCATTAATCAGTGTATAGCCGTGATCAAAGCATATCTTTTATTCTTAAACAAAATTAATATCATATAACTATACTAAAGTTTAACAGCAGTTGTTGTCATCATCAATAAGATAAGGGAACGGGCACAAAGAACTTTTATACAGCACCATACAAAACTGCGTATACAAGTTCAAGTTCATATCACAAGACTCCCGCTCACAAGCTTTCATTGAGGTTGAGGAATAATAAAACCGCACATAGAAAAATCAATCAACTGTTCATACATTTGCTAACGGAAGATCTCTCAATGCAGGCCACTCGATGTATGCAAAGCCAAATAGTGACACAAGTTCTGTGGTCGGCATGTTGCAACAATTGTTCACAATAGTGACACGGATTGTGGTAATTAATTGCAAACAGATTTTGTTACATTGTGAAGTTAATGGGTGCACAAGCCTGTACAAAAACCAGTGTCAACAAAATGCAAATAAAAACATGATTAAAGTTTTGTGTTCAGACTAAAATCCTGTAAAATGCAAACTCTGCCAAGCATTTCAATATCAGCGAAACAGACGTATTGATTTTGGTGTAGTAACCATTATTTTTGGTTATACGTTTACACTCCAATCCATAAGTGGTGTCAACAGTTTCACATAAAATGTATAGCCCACAATTTTAAAAGGAGAAATGCTTGTCAGATACAAAATAAAAATAAAGATAGAAGATTAAATATTAAGGCTGAAGTGTGGTTTGTACATTTTTATAAAATGTTACAAAAATGTGCGTAGATGAAGAAAGTACATTATTAAAAAAATGTAGCAATTTAGTCATGGTCAGTCCCTCGAGTTAATATATTACTGATAAATGATTTGGTTGCAATAGTTTACAAGATTTTAGTGATTTATTACAGGCTCTGGTAGTCATGCACTAAAATTATAAAAATATTTTACATTTATATCCTTTGCAAGCAAATACATATATGTGGAAATTATCGCTTGTTCCTTATTCATACGGGATGCCATGAACTGTCATCCATATTGGACAAATACATGAAAAGTGGCACTAAATGTAGAACAGAAAAATCATCTGTTCAAATGAATGTTAGAGACAGTGCGGCGAAAAGGTAATCCATAACAAATCAAGGCTGGAGCGCTCATGTGATGATGTGATAAAAACAAAATGGAAGCGCCATACTAGACAACTTGGATTCTGAATGTTATAATCATTCTGATATGGGGGGGTTTTTCCGAATCGTTCAGCATGCAAGATGGTCAGTGAACATGGACATTGCTGTCTGATATTTAAAAAAAGAGCGGGCCAATCAACATTACATGCAAAACAACCAATTTTATGTCGTCTGCAATGTGTGTAACTACTCTTTTTTAGGGAATAGTTTCCAAATTTAAACTTTCTCTCTATCAATCTTTGAAGCAAATATCTGAAGGATTTTATGTCATGACATAAAACTATTCCTGTATAAATGATCTAACATATGTGCATTTCCCCGTTGCTGACATGATGCAGCCAGATAGGAGGGGGACAGCGTTGTCCAGCCAGCTTTGTCAATATATACATTGAGTCTTCTTATGTTGTCATATATACTACATGATCTACTTTGATCAATACACAAAAACTCTGGTTCGTATATTGTGCAGTGATTCTGTATTCAATAAAAAACACAATTATATATATAGTGGCCCAGACAACAGAAGAGAAATCTGCATTTGAAAACCAAGGAGTTCTCAGTAAACGGAGCCTTAATGATACAATTGTGTGCATGCGATGCACAGACATACTAAACATAACAGCAAGAAACAAGAGGTACAAACATCCTCCTAGACTTGCCAGTATATCAGATCTCCAATCTACTGAAGGCAAACAATATTACTGTCTCGTGTGATATGTATTTTACGGGAGCTGAATACATCATTAGTTTGTATAAACAATTGTGACCAAGCCACCAGTGAAGGGGCATAAGTGTCAAATGGACTCATTCTTATCTAAAATTTTATACATTGGAATAGCTTGCAGACCAATTACTCTTCTACTTATCAAACCCTGTATTGTATTTTTTTATATCTAGAGTTATGAATTTACAATATTTAGTAAGTGTGAGCGTTTTGCTCATTTTGAGGAAAACAGTTCTAAATTCTAGGCCTAGTCTGAAGAAAATGACTATGCACTACGCGTTTTAAGGCACTAGACCAGTTACAGACCATATTAAAGGTTATCCTTTAATTATTCATATGAATAGATAAGATGTTGGAGAGAGAACAAAATTACCTTAAAAATCTTATGTTTGTCACTTTTTAGTTTCCAAGACTGTTTGTAGAAACTAGTTCAGCGATCCTAATGTCCAATTTCGTGGTGCTTGTTATCATTTATGTCATTGTTTGTGGTGTCGCACATCAAAAGGAAAAGCTTAAGAGGCAGACCTGGGGCACGTCCTTAGTTTAAAGTTCACATAGTATGATGTTGAGACATTGAACTAAATTTTACTTGTGGATAAATTGAGCTTGCAAAGATAGGCAACATTAACCAAATAAAGATTTTTCTCTTTAAACTAGAATCTTTAACCTTCTGCCGTCATTTTTATGCGTACATGGTACTACTCTAATGCCCTTGGTTTATATGACAAAAAGAGTTTCAGTGAATCAAACACAAGCCTGACAAACAAAACAAACAAGAAGCATGGAAATATATATAAAAATTACAAAACTTATAACAAGCTTAGTTGTAAATGTGCAAGGAAACAAATTGAGATACAATCTTTGTCCAGAGAAAGAAAAAAACAAATCAATGAGAGTTTATATTTTTTTATTAAGTCATTAAGTTCTAATGTCAACAAATACTTTTTTGTTTCAGTTCCTGTTGATAAACACACCGAATTAATGAAAACCGAATCCTTTTAAGGAGAAGGCATTAGAAAAACACCAAAAAGTGGGGAATGATAATTCAGTGATGTTCTGTGAATTTATTTTTCCTTGCAAACATTTCTTTTAAAATACCCAAAACAAATCAACAGAATTATGAGGTCAGGTAAGTGAACAAGAAGTTCCAGCCTAAAAAAATGGGAAAACAAAATTCTACACATGTTTTTTCCTCAGGGATTTATGTTCAACCAAACTCTTGGACCAGCATCCTAAACAATGTATCAATGTCATCTGCAGAGAGACCAAAGAAATAATAAGCAACAATTAGTAAAATAACAAAATACCCCACACTTGTTTTTACTTGGGATTTACTGTTTTGAACATTTTAAATGACCAGGGTAACTAATACTAATAAACACTATATGCATTCAATTAGATCCTAGCTCCGGCGTTGACTTTCAAAAAAGTTATTAATTATCATTACAGATTAAAAACGGTTTTTTTTATAAAATATATTCGTTTTGTTAAAAACTACTTGCGATTAAATTGAAAAGCTATCATTAATACTTCTTCTTACTACCGTCGGCGGTTGACCAACGGTTTACCATAATTCCGTCGCTAGCCATGGGCGGGTTTGACCGCCAGATACTAGGGAAAAAAAAAAAAAACAGACAACACTTAACCGTTTTTTCCCTCCCAAACCCCGGAGTTGTCCCCCTTTGGCTATCTATAGCAAGTGAATCAACATCTTTACTTCGGAGCATGCGCAGTCGCCTTTAGGAAAAGCAACGAACCTCCACCATCGTCATTCTGTTAGGCTAAATTATAGTAATTTTGCAAGCGAGTTTCGTCCAGTTTCGACACGATTGGAAAACTGCACAACTTTGGCGTGAACCTCTACAGATGGTGTGATAGTGCGACGAAGCCTTTACTGGTGGAAAAAGTGGCAGAGTCTGATCGCGAATCAAAAGTGCATGAAATTTTTTTTTTTTTTTTTTCTTTGAAACGATCTTGGGTTTGCAAGCAGAGATCGGACACAGGTAAATTTAGTGATGATTTCGAGCGGATTTTAAAAATAATTGTTTAAAGGAGTGTTGCGAAAAATTCAGTGCAGCTGGCAAAACAATACTTGGTGCGCAATCGGTAAACAGTCGAAAGTACTATTGGTAGTAGAAGAGTAAGTTCCAAAGTGAGTAGTTACCCTGTCAAATCCTAAATGGCAAATCATCTTTTATCCAAACTGCAAAGATTTCAAGAGCCACCGCTCATAAATGACCTAAAGGCACATGTTGCTAACCATGCACCACTCTTTCATCAGTCTACTAGTCCTTGAGAACTCCTTGGCATGGAAACAATCGCGCAGGAGGGCAAACAGAAGAAAATGCTGTTCTTTTTTGATTGGTACATTTTGGGACCAAGTTGGAAGACTGGGTGTTGGTCTTTTGGAAGATGGGGGGCGAGGTTGTGGGGGGTAAACAAGCTAGAATTCACACACGGTGGTGGATCAGCCCTGTCTCCAAACGACGTGTCTTTGATAGATTTCTCTTCCATTTCTGAAACACACACACACACCAATTACTAACGCCTCGCATGTATGTATAAGGGCGCAGCCCCAAATCAAAGACACTGAAAGAAAAGAAAATCGGTCCTTTCCCATTTATGAGTAGTGAGGACAGAAGAAACACTGATAGTCCTTTAAATGGACACATTTTGGTTACATAGCCTCTTTTTTTCAAACTGAGAGAGTTATCTCTTTTCATGAGTCAGATATACTTTGATAGCCGCCTGTGGAGATGGTGTAAACTACCCCACTAACGATAACTCGGTATCCAGCCCGCTTGCTGTTTAAAACTTTTAAGTTGTCCATCTACCCTTTTAGAGCTCAATCTGGGGGGCGGGAAGGATAATATTGCTTGTAGTCATACAATTAACTCGGCTGATGTAATGATTAGAAAAGCAAAAGATGGTGAGAAGGAGATATGGTATAGGAGAAAAGATAGAACAGAGGGGGAACCAAATAGACAGACACCCACAACGAGATGCCACAAGGGATTGGAATGACTGATTACAGTTTTCCTTCGCAGAGGAGGTCAAAAACTTACCTTAAGGAACTTGGGCGTTGGTTTTGTTAATGATAAACTGGATGGTTGAAAAAACTACAAGACGCAATTAACTTTTTTCAAGTTCTATCACCCGCAAGACTGTGTGTTATCTATCATCAAAAGCTTAATCTGGCCTGAAATGGGTTCCAGAAAAAGCACCTTAGGCAGGATAGTGGATTAATGCCAATATTATTTTTATTATACAAGATAATACAGGTTCTATAATACTGACACTATGGAAGGCTTGTTGGCGTCAGACATTGCATCCAGCCCAGTGTTCTGGTAGATGTTGTCTTGTCCACTGACATGGATTTGATCTTCTGCTCCATCTTATCAGCTTCAACGTGCATGGATTATAAACACATACTGACTCTGATAAGTGTAAGAACAACGTATATGAAGTGTTTTTTTTTTTTTTCGAAAAGAAGAAAGAAACAATTTGTTTTTTTAGAAATTAATCGAAAAAACGGAAAAGGATTTGTTGGTAATAATAAATGTCTCAGAATACAATTAATCGAATTGAGAATTTGAGAAATTTGTTAGATCCGTACAAACTAGTATAGGAGGTTTGAAGCTAGACAGTAACATGAAAAGTGAATTACACAAATACTGTGTAGTTTTTCCGCTAACTACGACCATAACATTCATACTCACAAGTTAGTTAAAGTGTTATTGCGCTTAGGTTCTTACTTCACTATGACATAGATACCAAAAAAAAGGTTATGACCGAGGCCTGCCTATATGACAATCACCGTATACGTACAGTGTGGAGAGAATGTGCACAAACATACATTTATTCAGACTGGTATAGCCTTTAGTCTTGAATTAGGTTACAATTAAACAACACACAACACATAACTGCCGATACCTCAATAGAAGTTGAGTTAACAACGATAAAATAGTAGGCAAAGAGAGAGGATAATAATCTCTCTAAATTGAACAATCAATGGCTTCAGGGAAAAGGGGCACGTTTAAGACAAACTTTAAGCAATGGAAGAGTAGCATCCTTACTCTTTTTTGGTGGGGGGGCCCAAAAGCTTGTTACAAGATTACGCTCAAGTTCAAGAATGGTTTAGGTCACCTTCTAAATCAGATCTGTAGAATTACAGGTGGCCATAATGTTCCTTTAAACTTATGCAGAGCGTTAAGTACCAAACATAGCAAGTTACTGTCTGGAAAGTGTCTAATTTGAGTCAAGTTCAACAAAGACATTCTCTAAGCTCAAATAATACAAATTCTAGTTACTTTTGTTTGTTTTAACCCCAATAGCACGCTAGCCCCACTAATTTTGGGTTGAAAACACATCAGACATGATTACAAGCAGCAGCATGACTTATAAAAATGTTATGCTCTTATATCACTTCTTGTAGCTTTTAAAGGGGAATCAGATGCTCTTATTCGGATTACAAAACAACGTTTGAAAACGTCACAGCATGGTTTTTGAAATATCGATAAGCACAGATTGCAACTCTATTGCTATTACCTAGATTTTGGTTCAACTCTTCAAATAAAATCGATCTAGATAATCATAATTTGCAAAAAAAATGTCTCTTTCAATTGAACTCTCGTTCAACAGAATTATACAGATGTATACATCATCCAAAAACGTCTTAGCTTGTTTCAACTCCAGCATCTGTAGGACAGACGTAAAGTAAATAATGTTTTTTTTCAAGGAATGAGTTTGGGTGAGACACAATGGCTGGTAGATTTGGCTGATTTCATGGCTGGTAGATCTGAGAGTTGTTGGACATAATGTGGTGAGTATTCATTTTATATTGGAAGAATGTGACATGAAAGGTATGTAATGATAAGAGATGTAGTCTTGTGCTTATTGATATTCTAAAACCATGCTAGTGGCGTATTTAACATCCGAATAGAGGCATACTGATTCCCACTTTTAAAAAACATCACAGACACTTAAATACAGCAAAGATTTTCAATCAGGTGCACAAGTCCCAGCTATATTAGATGATAATTTTGACAGCGTGAATGAGAATTCACTTTCGTCAACTTCATTGCTCAAAACTTCCATCAGGGGTACTGTCCTTAGGGAGTTGTCATTGCAAACATTTCATCAGGGGTCTATCTTAGGAGTGTGTCTTGCAAAAACATTTCATCCAGCGGTTCTGTCTTAGGAGTTGTCATTGAACAACCTTTCAGAGGTCTATCTTAGGGATTGTCATTGCAAACAGTTCATCATAGGTCTGTCTTAGGGAGTTGTCATTTGCAAAGACCACTTGCATCAGGGGTCTGTTCTATAGGGAGTTGTCCTTGCAAAACACTTCATCAGGGGTTGTCTTAGGATTTTCATGCAAACACTTCATCAAGGGTCCTATCTTAGGGAGTTGTCATGCAAAAACATTTCATCAGGGTTGTCTTAGGGAGTTGTCAATTTGCACAAACAATTCATGATGGTCTGTCTTAGGAGTTGATCATTAGCAAAACCTTCATCATTGGTCCTGTCCTAAGGGAGTTGTCATTGCAAACACTTCATTAGGGTCTGTCGTGGGATTGTCATTGCAAACATTTCATCAGGTCTGTCCTTAGGAGTTGTCATGCAAAACCATAATTCATCAGGGGTCTGTCTTAGGGAGTTTGTCATTGCCAAAACACTTCATCAGGGGTCTGTCTTAGAGTTGTCATGCAAAATACTTCATCAGGGTCTGATCTTAGGGAGTTGCTCCCAATGCAAACACTTTCATCAGGGGTACTAATCTTAGGGAGTTGCCCATTGCAAAAACACTTCATCACGGGTACTGTCTTAGGGAGTTGTCATTGCAAAACCTTTACATCCTGGGGTCTATCTTAAGGTGGTTCGTCATTAGCAAACATTTCATCGGTCTATCTTAGGATTTGTACATTGCAAAACATTTCACTCAGGGTCTGTCTTAGGGAGTTTGTCTTTGCAAACCATTTTCATCAGGGGTCTATCTTCAGGGAGTATGTCATTGGCAAAAACACTTTCATCAGGGGTCTATCTAGGAGAGTGTGGCCTCACTTGTGAAACGGATTCACCTGTCACCTGAATGTTTATGCAGGACAGACCTCAACTGGACCCATGACGGTCGCGTGTTGGACGCATGTTGAGCACCAGGTTGTAGCTGTCCACTACGCCTCCAGGGTGTGGTCGTGGACCAACTGCTGTCAAAGTCCAGGGCGATGAACGTCCCATATTGCGACCTCCCGCCCGGCACTTGCATGCACACACAGAAGAAACAAAACCAAGGCCCTTTTTGTCAGTCCGGGAGCAACGCCTCTGTGTTTAATATGGATGAAAAAGCTGTCACAAGAGTTAACAGTGGAACCTCCCTATTAAGACCTTCCTACATACTCTCAGGTGAAAGCCAGAGGTATATTTCAAAGGAGATTTAAAGAAGGTAGGTACTACCTTGTCGTCTTTGATTCTAGAAGAATAATAGTACCTTTGGGGATATACTCACAATAATTAGTCTCTTGATGTGGTGCATCCTCTTATCACATTCCTCAAGAACATACTGACAAATCGTGACGCGGTAAATGGCTTGGATATCAATTGTCGCCATGTTTCCTTTTTTCAAGAGGGCCACGAGCCGCTAACAATCCTTGCGATAAGATGGCACAGCATCCAACTGGCGTTCTAGTTAGATTTATCCCAAGAAATAGGTGCTATAACATCTGATAACCACCGTCGAAATCGGTGTCTTACGAAGCCGATTCTAGCTTTTGAAAAACTGGGGGCGTCCCACCCATAAGCATGAAAGAAGTGGGCATGTCCAATGGTTTACGTAGGGGAGCGGGGGGGGCGCCGATCAATCTTCGCTAGCCATGCCACTTCTTCAGTCCAATCGTCTTGGCACCTGTGTTCCCTTGCCTAGTAGCCGTTATCTTCGGGACTGCTATCTCCGAGACTGTGGGATGCGTATGCTTGATTCTAGCAACATCTTCTGCACACTCATTTGGCAGGATTTCTTTTTTCTTACTTTGCCGCCCACAAAATCAAAAGTCGAAGAGCACATGATCTGCTTCATTTTGAAAAATTCAACATGTGGTAGGACTCTCGCAAACCTTCTTGCGGTAAAACGCGATAACGCGCTTAGGGTTTGATTTACACTAACATTGTAAAGGAACCAATGAAAATTGTATGGAATCATTCATTCCTGTCGATGCTCGCGCTTGTTGCAGACACCGGATTTCAGTAGACGACAAGGAATGCCCGCAGCGAGTCGGTAAAAAGGGCAAGCCGTTCTGCAATATGTGGGCGTCGCCCGTGTTATTACCACCGATATTGCGGGAAGGAACATATTTGGGGCGGATTGTCACCAATCCCACGCACCTAAATCAGCTCTGCTTATCCGATTATGACCTCTACTCTTGATCTGACTCTTGATAATAACCACAGAATTTCAACCCGACTAAACACAAAAACAACAGATCATCAGTAGAGGTGATAGGAGGCCTTTACCTTCAGTGCACCGGTATGGGGACTGGATGGGTTCCTCTTGGCGTCCAGACCCGTGCTGAAGAAGTCCACACTTCCTCAGGGTTGAGGTGTGCGGAGAAGTCCACCAGGCCCCCCCGTGAGAATGAAGAAAACTACTCGCACCACTCCGCTTCTCCTCCTCGGTCCTCCTTGTGTTTTGTGGACAACACACAAGTCTCCATCTTACTATAAAAGTAAAGCCACAATAATGTTGAACCAGCTAAGGCCATGTGGGCATTAGATTTTGCAAATCCTGCTGTGTACACTGGGGATACACTTCATAAAACAATGACCACACACGTGCAGTGATTTGGCGTGCCTACATGTTCAGACTAGTTCATCCTTTTTGTTTTGCGGTATTTTTCAGATAATAAACATCAAAATCTCAGGCGACTACAGCAAATCATAATGTAAAGAATAATAATTAGCATCACCTCTAAGGTAATAAGAGGCAAAGAAAAAGCGAGAAAAGAAAAGGAAGTGAAAAGACTCGGACTCTCAACTAGGGGCATTTGCCTGGCTCTAGTGCGCAAGACCAAGGGCTGGGTTGGCCTTTGGAGACCTTCCCCAACACCACCTGTCCTCAATCGCCTTTGGCCAGACACTGAGGATATATCCTGGGCCAGGCATCACCAATGCTCATGAAACAAATTCAGCCCAGCCTGCCAAATAGCATCTGACTGCTATCTCAGTATTCTGGCAGCCATAGTCAGACAGCGACTGAACTGGCATACATGCGGTGTGGGGGTGATAGCATAGCATAGAATAGCAATTTGACACTTAAGGCTTAATTTTTTAAGCCTTTTAGCCTACTTGTATCATTTCTATTGATATCACTATACTTTTTTTACCCGTGGAACTAATCAGCTTTCTGTGTATTGATTTTAATCCTAATAAGTTCCTCAAATTTGAGGAGTACATTACGCTTATATATTATTTGATAACAGGGTGCGTTTCGAGTGGGTATTGAATCAATGGGTCGCATCAAGGGTTAGCTTAGAGAACAATATGTGTTTTGCAAATTCACAGTGTATTCTTCCAGGAGAGGCTTCCATGTCATCTTTTACATTCAAACTCAATTGTGAACTTCGGGAGGGGGGGAAAGGCTTACCCCCACGACCCCCCATTTCAGCCTGACCATTCTGAAGGCCTTCTACGCCCTGCTAGCTGGTTCATACTTTGAAAAAGGAAACAAGTATTGTATGCGATATCTTATTTTTTTTTTTTCCAATAGTTGTTTGGATACAGGGGGGGGGGGGGGGGGGGGGGTTGCTGGAGATTTTATTTGGAGACAAACGACACAAGGTGCTGATAGTCTTCGCCTGCGTGGCTTCCTGGGGCAAGCTCGTTCCAATCCCAGATGATGCGTGGGAGGAGGTTGGCTTGTCGGTATTGGGTTCGATCTCAGTAAATCTGAGAGAGCTGCCTTGAGTGATTGTGTCACTAGCATTCGTGTCTATACATTTAATATTAACACAAGAACATACTTAGCTTTACCATATTAAAGATCCACCAGATTCACATAAGTCAAAATCACGGGTTTCACGTGCTTTCCCTCTTATAGTTGGTAGGAAATCTTGTTTTGATCAGGTTTGATTCCCATGCAAATGCCCCAAAAATTCAAAACGAAACATCATTTTAAAAGTAGCCTCAATTTGAAGTTGGGGGACTTAGTATGTGGGTCACAGCTACCCAGGAAAAAAAACAAGGGACTTAATCTTGGTGCAGTCAGTGTGTCTTTAAGGCAGTCAGACGATCACAGGAATCAAACATGACGGAGTGAGTGAGGAGCACACACAGCAATGGGAGAAACCAGGGTAAGTGGTAAATGATTTACCATGTAGATGGTGAAGTTCCTGATGGTGTACTTGTTGAGGGTGGACAGGGAGGTCAGGGTGATGATGATGTCCCCGTACTGCACTGGACTGTTGGTGTCCTGGGGCCAGTACAGGTCCACTTTCGGCTGAAGCGGAACACATACACAATGTACTGACCCCCGTCTGTCGCTTGCCACTACAGTGGAACCTCCCTTATAAGACTTCCCATTATAAGACTCCCTCCCATATAAGACCTACTTCTCTGAGACATTGCCCTTCTTTGCAAGTATTAAAATTACCTCCCTTATAAGATATCATTTGGGATGATTTTGTCTTATAAGGGAGATTCCATTGTATATGACAGCCAATAGGAATTGTTCGGAAATAATTAAGGGGAGTAATCTCATGGTGTGTGGGAGTGATCTTGCTTGACTCAGTGGGGACAAACAGGGAAGCTTCACCGGCTTAATTAGCCTTCGCCTCGTGTGTTTGTGGAGACACACAGGACGAAGGATACAGTGCGTCATTCTAAAGTTGACGTCGTTTATATTTTCACATCACATCTTGCAAAGTTCGATCAGGTTTTTGTTGTTGACACTTTCAACCCCTCATTATCCTAAAAATATGTTTGCAAGTCGCTCATGGCCCAAGTGATTAATAAAATATAGTAATGATCATAATAGTGCAAAATTGAAAGGGAAAAAACTGGGCGAAAAAGATAAAAACAACAGAACTTTTAAAAAAGTAATCAGTACAATCATAATAGTATTGACTATTCCCACCTAAATGGGGGATTTCTTACGAGATTTGTGGTGCTCTATGCTTACGGTGATAAAGTTTTAAACACAAACAATTAAATGAGCAACTGAAATTGTAAACTGTGAAATAATCCTTTTTTACACACACACACACACATTTAGTCTAATGCAAACTTGATAAGATATTTTTGGTCTAATGCTATCTCCAATGAGATTAAATCAAATTGTTTTTTCTTTTAGAGAGCAAAATCCTGTATTCACGTACATAAATGCCAATGGAAACATATCTGATCAGGTTTCTCTACAAACACAATTTGTAGGGTAACAGGCAGAAGATAATATCATTTTTTTGTTGTTGTTATTTAATTTATGGTAGTGCCTTCATACTTTCACCTGACAGTATTTTTGTTTTCCCCTCAGACTCTGCCTCTGTACACATGGCAATCTTAACTCATTCCGGGTGAATTCTGAGTATACTCGGAACAGGAAAACACTAGTCAGGGCCTAATTCCGAGTATTCTCGGAACAGCGCTTTCTGAGTCTAAAACTTCTCTAAATCCATGTGTTTTTCGTTTGTCTTTTAATCCGAACCATGCTTTTCAAGTTGCTTCTCTTTATGACTCTTCCACCTTTCGCTTCACTTATGTTTAGCACTTCTGTTTCAGTTGTTAATGTAGAAAATGTCCCAAAACTCGGCCCTACACCAGCCTCAGAAAGTACTTCAATACGTTTTCATTAACAGTGATAGTAATAAGGAAACTAATTATTCTGATTATAATAATAATAATAATAATAATAATAATGGGAATTTATATAGCGCTCTTTCTCACATGAGCTCAGTGCGCTTTACATTGATAACAAGAACATTAAAGGCAAACAAATAATTAATCATTAGAAAGTAAAATAAGCACGATGCTTACACACAACGTTCTCTTACTTCCTTACTCACACACACACACACACACACGCCCACATACACACACATGCATGCGCACACGCACACTCGCACATAATTAATTATACAAGAGTAAAATAGTTACTGATAATGCAAGTAACTATAATTCCGAAGCGAAAATTTAACTTGGATCAACCAGAAATATTGTCAAAACTCAATCACTGACAGTGTTGAGTTTTGTTACGCTTCTTATTTGTTATATTTGTTTCCCAGGCAACCCCATGCCAGTCATGATGTTTGTCTAAGGAATGAAGTATTGTAGGGGTTAAGTTAAAATGTGAATCAATATTATTTGGATATTAACATATCATTATGATTTTTGTTTTCAACAGAAAAGGCCAATTGTAGCTTGGTAAACCACTACAAGATGAAGTCATAAGTTTGTTGTTGTTGTTTTTATCAGCATTATGGGCACACTATATGCTATTTAAATGTTAATGAATACAATTCATCCTAACCTTATGGAGAGAGAGAGAGAGAGAGAGAGAGAGAGAGAGAGAGAGAGTTTGAGGGAGAGAGAGAGAGAGGGAGAGAGAGGGGGGGGGGGGGGGGGGGAAGAGAGCAGGGGTACAAATCGATGCATTGACAAATAGAAGAACAGAGAGATGCAGATTATGATTTGAATATTGCGTCTTTGAGAGAAGAACTCTCAATTGAGTCACATACAAAATGGCGCAGTTTCTCCCTATCGCATTATGTTTCATCATTTTCTACAAATCGCCTAAAATCAAATGCACACATACAAACATGCAACGTGTACCGAGTGAAAGATAAATCAGTACATTTTGAAGACTTCTTACTTCGAACGAGTGAGACACATATATTTCACGATGTAAATAATCTGATGAAATGCACTTCATCAAGAAAACAAAAACTTCCAACTCCATGGGCTGACCACTGTTATGATCTTGATCTTAGTATCACAAAGCCACTCAAGTTTTGATAGACTTGGTTTAGTATATATAAATAAAAAAGGATTGTAAAAAATTGTAAAAAGCATAATTTGTTTATTTAATGTTTGAATAAAGTGAGCTATATGGTCGCCGCCATATTGAATGAAGCAAATTCGATGATGAGTAGTTCAATATTAAAGAAGTAAAAAATGAAAATAGGACACACTAGAGACAGTCTAAGGGAAGCAACTACAATGGGAAGGTCTCAGGATTAATAGGAACAATGAGTTATTTCCCTTTTATTGGGTTTTGCAAAAGTTCAAATAAAAACTCCAAAGTGACTCCAAAAGATGTGAACAGCGTTGGAATGACGTCTCCGACGTGACTCCATTGAGTTAAAAGAAGACTGGGAGTTTGAGCGAGGTGGAGATGTAAAGGGAGCTTGTTCTAAGAAGCAAGGGTCTGGAAAGAGAAGGAAAGCTCACCAAGACATCTACAAAGCATTAACCATTTTGTGAGCTGCAGTTAAATGCCACAATCAATATATAACAGTCGAGACCAGTCAATGCTCTGTTTTCCCCTGAGTAATAGTGGATTGCATTTCTTACTTTTTATACTCATCAGTCACTGTATTAAGCTCAACATATTAATACTAGGCCAGATAAAAGTTCTGCTACAGGTTTTTTCAGATGTTGATTAACATATGTACATTGAATTAAAAAACAACCCAGAAAAATGGAGTTAAACTAATTTACTAAGCAACTTGAGAGAGAGAGAGAGAGAGAGAGAGAGAGAGAGAGATTTCTATTAACCCCTTCCCTGCCAGAGAAAAAGTGTAATATAAAAAAAAGTTGTTCCTCCAATTTAAAAGATATCTGTTACACTCAAAACGGTCTAGAGATATATGTCTTTCCTGACTTGTCTAAAAACAAAAACCAGCATTCCAGGACTATGACATCACAAATCATGATATCATCAGTGACATCACACTGCCTGTTGTAGACACAGGGCAGGGGCTAATGCCTACCAGTACCTACATAAAGGTTACAAAGCATATAATATATAAATTAGCAATATGCTAATGCCGTCTGTTCTAAGAGGTCAGAAAAGAACAGCTACTTACGACTAATGATTCACTTGCTCCTTTCTATCAAAGGGAAAAAAAATATATATAATTTCTAACTTCAAAAGAGTGTTATATTTTAACTAAATTTATTATATTCCTTAAGTTCTTTATTCAGTTTCAAATGTTCATGAACAACTTAAGGCAATATTTCAATTGATGACAGAAAAAGTTGATTCTGTTTTCCATAGAACAAAGTTACTACAGGGAAAGAAGTTCACACACACACACACACATTCACTTTTATAAACCAACTTGATAATGAAGCTAAGCTCCAGGCATAAACACATTCTTAGTTAAAGCCAGCCCAGGACTATACAAGCAAGTAAGGAAGCTAAACATGGCAGATTGTGTTTGGCGTTGCGAGGGGAACCTTCCTTTTTTAAACTAGGAAGGAGGGAAAAAAGACTTCATGTAAGTAAAAGCGTGCAGCCAGATGACAAACACTAGCTTCTCTTTCATCCCATGGCAACTGATCTTTGTATCGGGTCATTTATACCCCTGTTGTAAACACAGGTGAATACAAATATAAAAGGAAGACAAAATGTTCAGAAACATAAATTGATAAAACCTATCGCTCAACAAAAGTATTGAAATGAAATATATTTAATGTCTAAAAAAAATCTCACACACACGCACGCACACCAAAAACAGAACTATTATTCTAATACAAGGGGAATCAAAAATATATGCAGAAACAAATGGAAGGAAACAAGATCTGAAGATATTGATATAAATGGAGTTTGAAATCATGAGCAAGTTAGAGTATTGTTAAAAAATCGGGACTTTCCTGGTGTTGCACTGCCTTCGGGCATTGCCTCCAGGATCGTTCCCACCATCTTTATCTCTATAAATGTCCCATATGTGTCTGTTCCAGACCGGAGGACATTAAATGAAAATTTTCATTCAGACTGAGTGTCGAAAAACAAAACCACAACAAACAAACAAAAGTCAATGAAGGGACATAATCACTTCAACTGATGTTCACTTTCTATGAAGAGTTACTTCTCTTGGCACTAATCTTCCAAAGTGACACTACTTAAGCTTTATATTTACTTCAGCGCTTGTGCATGCTCGCATGCGCACGTATATGTGTGTATGTCTGTGTGTGAGTGTGTGTGTTTGTGTGTGTGTGAGTGTGATTGCGCATGTGAGTGAGTGTGTGTGTGCCAATTTGCATGTGCCTCAGTGTGTGTGCACACATGTTTGGCATGTGTGTGTCTATGTGTGTGACTGTTTGTTTGTCTGTGTGTGTGTGTGTGTGTGTGTGTGTGTGTGTGTGTGTGTGTGTGTGCATGCATATGTGCCTCTGTGCGTTAGCACGCATGTGTGCATGCGAATATGAACAAGCAGGCAGGGGTGCATGAAATCACGTTTAGGCCAAAAATGTGTGCACTTGCATGTTTTTGTGTGTGTTTGCACACTACATTTGTGCACCAATCTGTTCAGATTCCATCTCTCTCAGTGACCGCCTTACCCTTCCTTTCTCCATGAGGTCAGAGAGCTGCACAATGAGACAGGAGTTCTGCTCCCATATCATTCGCCAGAAGTCGATGACCGTCCCCGTCATGGGGCCCTGGGTGGCGATGTACTCCCTTTGTGACGAGTACCCCTGTGCAAAGAAACTCACTGGAGAGCTGGACAACAGAGGGTCTTCAGAGAAGAATTAAGCCCATGTCAATCTATGAGGATGAAACGTTTTGTGATGAATACCCTTGAATTATGCTGCCTTGAATAAGTGCTTTTTTCCAACTCTTCAAGAAAAAGATGGTCTTATTTTTCAAATATGAAAAAAAAGAAAAAAGATTGTGAAATATCTGTAATAACTTTTGTAAAACTTTGCAGATGCATTAGGGAATAAATGCAACTTTATGACATGAACTGTGATTGTCAAAGCATTGTACACGTAAAACAAAAACGTGTAGGTTGGCGCTGGCTTGATTCTAACTTTCATCAGCCAAATCAAGGCAAACTGTCCAAAATTAATTCCTGATTTAAAATTATCCTTTAAAAAAACCCATACATCATTACATGAGTTGATATATAACAAAATTACAGAATAAAATAGAGAAAACTAACTGAAAACAGAACAGACAAAGGCAAACAAATAGAAGACTGGAACTATTGCAGCACATACTGGGATGTAACTGGCATTGATATAGTCCGAAGTGGGATCATCTTCATCTGTTAGCAGCTTGACCCGAGTGTAGTCGACTGAAAACAAAGACACAAAGATTATTATATAGTACGAAACAAAAACAGGTTATTTGCACAATAAATTAAACTATGGTACGCTATTCAAAAGACTTGAGATATTTGATAATAAATTTTAAATACTGTATGTTTTCGGACTATAAGGCGATACTTTTTTCCCCAGACTGAGAGACCCATGCACTTTATAATAGGACTAATAACATGGTAAGGAAATATAAGAACAAAATCTGAATTTTGTGTAAAATTTCGGGGGTGCGCCTTATAATCCGAAACATACGGTAATAATAGTAAAATAATAAATGTCTATATATCAATAATCACATCTAAACAAACACACACATACACACACACTGCATTTATATCTGACAATTCTGGTATGGCTCCCCCCCACCTGCGTGCGCATCTCGACTATTCCAACGGAAGTGTCGCCATCTTAGTCAGATTTGTGTGTAAACAGCATCGATCTGGTATTTTTCAAACAAAGTTACTGACTAAGATGGCGGTCTTCCATAATATGGCACGCTCCTTGTGGCCGGATATGACAACACGTGGGTACCAGCCATAGGAATTCTTACGCAGAAATAAGTTAACTATGGACAAAGGCAACATTGCTGAAACTAAAACAAGCTGTGGGATATTTTTGATTGAGAGTATTTAATACTATAAAACAACTTCCGGGGATGGTTTTGATTGGGAGTATTTACTATAAAACAACTTCCGCCAGCAAACGTTTTAGGGAAAAGAGAGAGGCATACAAATATACGGTTCATATTTCTTTCTGAACATCATTGTCGCTCTTTTTTAGAGCGAAAAAAAAATGCATGTACATAAAAAGCCACAAAACTTAATGGGAATCTGGAATAGCTGGAAAAGGAAAACTAGCACTGCATGTTGACATGAAAGTTCAGTAATACAAACAGATAGAAATAGACTTCACAAGATAATTCTTACAAGGCAGAATATTGGAGTATCTGTTCTTGACTTTGTTGGTGTCCAAGACAGCAGCTGCCTGAGCAAAGGAAGGGCTTCTTTCCTGTATCTCCTGAGAAACACACACACACACACATACACACACACACACACACACACACACACACACACACACACACACACACACACACACCCACACACACACACACACACACACACACACACACACACAGTGCACACACACACACACACACACACACACACACACACACACACACACACACACCACACACACACTCACACACACACACACACACACACACACACACACACACACACACACACACACACACACACACACACCACACACACACACACACACACACACACTCACACACACACACACACACACACACACACACCAATCATAACACCAGCTTGACACATTGCTTTACAATAAATCATAATTTGTGCATTCTCATCTTTAAAAAAATAAAATAAAATAAATTCATAGTTACAATGCAATACATCTGATGGTGTTTCATTGTCAGTAGTTTTAGTTTTATCGATGTAGAGCATCAGCTACAGTTTCAAGGATGGGCGCAAATAATTTAATATATCAAAATCCTTACAATGGAGAACAAATACAATGCTTTCTAGACGGCTTTTTAACAAAGTGTTAAATAAAAGGAACTTAAGTACTTAAGAGCGCTTCAAATGCAAGCATCTAACACCCACATTCTGACTTGTTCATCAAATTCAGTAAAAAAACAACCCACAAACAATTAACAACAAACGCGTGTGTGTGTGTGTGTGTGTGTGTGTGTGTGTGTTTGATACATTTTTATTTTACTTTACATACATGTACACACTAGTATACAAATGGGTGTTTATGTACAAATGGGCTATTAGCAACATTTACACAAATTGGACTGTATCGGTAAAAGGCAGGCAGTGCTAATTAAAAATGAGTATTTTGATCAGAACGAACCCTGTTTACAATACCAAAATGTGTACAGAAGAGCCTTGTGTTTTCCTTTCACAACATAAAACAACAGAAAGTATACATACTACAAGATGGTGAGCATGTGATTTTCCCTTTTTGGTGTAAATAGCAATCAACAAAAATTTTAAAAAATCAATTAAAAAAAAAATCAGTTTTTTTTTTTTTTTTTTTTTTAAATTTCATTTCCACTGCAAAAAAAACAGTAACAGAAGACATGTTCATACTACTAAAGCATAGTACATTAGTACTCTAAACTGTTGAGATAGAATGTCAGGGTTTAGAAGTTATCCGCAAACATGTTCCTTTTCTTTTCTATAATTTACATGTCTTAATCAGTGCTTCATCACCTGGCAGAGGAAGTTAAAAACAAAACAAAAGTCACCCAGTCAAGGTGAAAGAAGGTACAAGAAATCAATTCATTTGTGAACAGTCATTTGCTAGTTTGCAAAACATGCAACTGGTGTTCTGTCCAAAACATTCGACTGTTTTCTGTAAAGCTTCCACCCCTCCTCCCACCCCCACCCCTTCCCCATTCCCCTACCTCTGCCTCCTGTTTAAACTAACACTTTCTTCTCCATTTTTCATTTTTTCTTATTCTTTTTCTCATTACAAATCCATCAAATCTACTGAAAGTGGGATCCAATGTATGTCGGCCGTGTGTATTGGTGCACTCCTTTCTGTTTCTTTTTTGCCATTTTCATTAGTTTCTGCGAGGTTGAGGTGTTATCAGAGAGTGGCAGTGCTGGTGAACAAGGGTGGATGTCTTTGTGAGTGAGAATCATGTTATTTTTGTTACTTTATTTCTTTGCCACTGGAATGTTGGTAGTTCCAACATTTTATTCCTTCTTTTAAATCATTCCACAATTCCCTCTTTCACTCACTCTTTCATACCATCAACATACATGTATATAAGTGAACTCAGAGCAAATTCTTGCAAACATTGTGTTTTGATTTTCCTGCGCTGCATAAGTCTTTGAACTCCAGTACCTTGTCAGTAATTGCCGGTTACGGCAGGTGCATGGACATTATTGGAAGAAGAAGAAGAAGAAAAAACAAAAACAAAACATCAACAGCTCATCATATTAGGTAAGCTAATGAAGAGTATACTTGTTGCTCACTGTGTTTACTATTCCTTTTCGTTGATTTCCTGGTTAAAGCCGATTAGAAGCTTAACGATTAAGGCTCTAATTACCAAGTTGTCTTAAAAATTAAATAAATAGCTAAAAAAAAGGTAGGAGTATCTGAAGCTGATATCTATCCAAAAATACTGATAGTAGTGATAGCAGTATTTTTTAATATTACACAATTATTGATTATAAGATCCAAAAAGAAGTTGTTGTTTTTTTCATTACAAAACAGAAACAGTGACATTAACAACAACCACACAACAAACAATAATAAAGATCAAAGTAATAATGGTAATCATTCATATTAAAAAGAAAGGTAACAAACTACAATAAGCTGAGAACTGGGAGCAAAACACAAGATCAAGAAATATAGTAACACAAAAAGGCGAGGTCAACACACACACACACACACACACAGATCGATATAAGTTAAGCAGGATCAAGCAAATGTTAAGACACAATGAAAGTTATTTCACGTTCCTCATACCTTCCAGAGAAGCTTAACCCGTCAACCGCCAATGCTAGCATTTTATGCACCACCAATGGTTTTAACACCCATGTCACTAAAATGCATCAAATCAGGGCCATGTTATCCGAAAACCCAATTTTTTCTTAATTTGAGAGAGGTAAAGGATAGGTCTATGTTATAACATGTCTGAGGGAATTACCCAAACTATTGCA
>CM065694.1:37153059-37195559 GCA_017654935.2 Phymorhynchus buccinoides
CCCCTTATGAAAGGGAAGTGAACAAACAACATACTATTGTCCTCCAAACATGTGGCGGTGTGTGTGTGTGGGGGGGTGTGGGGGTGGGGGGGTGCTAACAATGAGCGGTTTAGCTGGCTGTTTTGACCGCCAGGTGGCATAGCGCTCGAGTGGGGCTACTGGCATCCTCTCTATATTCTTAGTTGGGGATAAAGAGAGAGAGAGAGGGGGGGGAGGAGTCCCTACCCTCTCTCTCTCTCTTTCTCTACCCCCAACTAAAGATATCACCAGATAAGCCCCTATTGAGTTGGTTGCCACCTGGCGGTCAAATTGGCGAGCTAGGTGGACCATTCTCGTTGCTCACTGTTGATGGAAGCTGGACACAGCGGTCAAGGGGTAGGCGGTCATGGTCACCAGAAGGTCAGCGGAGGCCATGTTGACCAGCAGGATGTTCTGCAGCTTCTGTAGTGCCTCCTTGCGTCGTATGATGACCATCAGCACCGTGACATTGCCAACGAAGGCCAAGCACCCTGGGGTAGATAGATGATGGAGACCGAAGACCCTTGAAACTGAAACTTGAAACTTGAAATGTTTCAACTCTTTCACCCCGTACTAATTCCCAGTAGCTTTTCACCACAGACGTAGTAAAATCGACAATTTCCATATCCACTTTTGCTTACTTTGTTTGCATATCAAGTGTAGGCTAAGTGTTTGGTATTGTTGGACAGAGCACGTCTCTGGCGATAACACCATTAGGTTTCTTTGACTTTTTTTTCCCATGTTCACACCAGAAATGCAGGAACACAAACATACCCATCTTGTTCCGATAGTGTTTTTTGCCTCTTTGCCACTATTGGTCGCGCTTTCAATTGGTCTTTTCAAAAGCTGCGTGTGACCAACTTAGAATATTTTTGCTCAAGGGAAAGCACTCAGAAGACAGGTCACTGAGTGCTGAATATACTTAAAGAAGTTGTTTCCTTTAGTCCATACTTAGACGTGCACTGTTCATAGTCAAAGTCACCACACATATATGTGTGCTGTGTACTGAACGGCGGAAGATTCCAGCACGCATATGTTGTAGTGAAAAAGTTAATGAGGATGAAAGGATAATAAGCAGAAGAGGTCTTTTTTACACCATGTCGTCGACAAAAAATATGTAACAATAACATGCAAAACAATCAAATAGCAGATGGGAATCAGATATTGTGTATGCACAAACCGAATATAAACACAAAAAAGAAACATTTACAATCTAGTTTCAAGTAAATATTTATGAAAGTATGGCAGAGAGAGAGTGAGAGAGAGAAAGAGAGAGAGAGAGAGAGAGAGAGAGAGAGAGAGAGAGAGAGAGAGAGAGAGAGAGAGAGAGAGAGAGATAAAAGAGATGGTGGAGGGGGGAGGGGAGACACGGACAGGGACACAGAAACTGACAGCATAACAATAACAAAATGCTGACGTACATAACACCACCAAATAAACGCCGATGGCGACATAGCCTTCCACCGTCAGAGGGGGTGATGGTGTCAGCTCTCGAGCAGTGACGTTGGAAGAACGGGGCACATCTCCGTTGGTGTAAGAAAACGTCATTGTGGCAGACAGGAACCGGAAACACCCCGTTTTGCGTCAGTCCATTGAGCCTAATGACGCGCTTCCCTGGAGATGGCGCACTTCCTGCGAATCCATGACGTCAGAGGTATACCTGTTATGGGGGAAAAAGCACACAAAGGGCTATACAAATAGCAATTAAAATTTTTTTAAAAACATTCACATTCTAACTCGAATAGCTATAGTTCAGATTGTTTTTCATAATCATAGTTAGCAAGAGAAGCAGTGGCTTTACCTGAGTAGTACAGACCTAAAAGAAGAAGATAACTAACACTGAAACGTCGAAATTATATCATATATTTATGTATGTATGTATGTATGTATGAATGTATGAATGTATGTATGTATGTATGTATGTATGTCCCACATGGCTTCGGCCGGGAGGACGTAAAGCAAACTTTTCGTTTCATGTATGTATGTATGTATGTATGTATTTATGTCCCATATGTGCCTACCCGGGTCGAGAGGACGTAAAACACAACTTTTCATTCTGTATGTATGTATGTATATATGTATGTATGTATGTATGTATGTATACAAATATACTTTGTGGCGGTACCATAACCGATGAGGTTTATCCGAGGCGTGGTTACCGCTACACATATCTATGTTGATAAAAACTCGGGACTTTACTGGTGAAAGGTCTCTGCAGGCTGCTGTAAAACTCAAACGAGTAGAGAAGAAAATACCTAAGTATTTATAGACATTTACTACTGGCATTGTTAAGCTATTGTAAACCCATACTTCCCTTGCTGATAAGTATCCCCCTTTCCTAAAAACAATAATATTACTTTTATCAAGATTAACCTTTAATTGTAATTGTTTTGCGGATTTACTTAGGTTATTTAAAATTGTGTCTGTAGCCCAACAGGTGTTTTTGAGAGTAAAACTATATCGTCAGCCAGTAGCAAGATAAATAGTTCAAAATAATATGCAGTGAATCTAGCGCCATGCCTTCCTTTATTTATTACATCTAAAGCTAGTTCGTTAATGAACAAAGAAAACAAAATTGGGCTACAGACGTCCCCCTGCTTAACTCCTTTAGTACAATTTATGTAATTAGTTAATTTCCCTCCAGATCGTACTCTTGTTTTTACACTGTTATGCATGCCTTTTACGCAATTAAATAATTTTCCTGTTATTCCTGATTTTAGTAAAATAGGCCATACTAAATTTCTATTAATCGAATCGAAAGCTTTCTCGAAGTCAACAAAGGCTACATATAGCTTGCGGTTAAGGAGAACTGCTTTTGAACTAATGCCATGAATGTGAACATATGATCTACTGTTGATTATCCTGCTTTAAAGCCAGCTTGGTAACCACCAGTTATATTATGATAATTTACATATTCTTGTAATCTTCTGTTAATAATTGTACTCTAAACACTTTACTACTAATGTCTGAAAGCGAAATACCCCTATAATTGTTTGTATTATTTACATTACCTTTCTTATATAATGAGAGAACTCGAACTCGAAACTCGAACTCGAAAATTTTAATGAATAGGCCTCACTGCCCGTATCATGTGGGAGGGTGGGGAGGGGGATTACATAAGGCATAATAACATTATTATCAAAACATTCCATAATTGGAAATGCAAACACAAACAACCAAGGAAATAATGAATAGACAAACAAACAAACACACCAAATACATGGATGACTAAACACAGAAATAAGTAAATAATTAGTTAAACAATTAAATAAATAGAATACCCACCATCTTATTCAACAGTTAAACAAACAATCAATCATTATTTGTGAAATAATAATAGAAAATAATACTCAGCAATCAATCTATCTTAAAAAATAAATACATGGATCAACCTAACCAGCCACAGTTGACGATTTAAACATGAACCAATCTACTAGTCATGTGATAGATAATCAAACTATCAATAAATAAATCGGTTAATATTATCAATTAACATATAAATCAGACTAATAAACAATCAATCAACTACCCTTTAACTTTCCTGTAGACGAATCAAACATTAGAGCCATCAAATGCCAACTCTATTAAACCAATTGATCAAATCAAAAGACGATCTACAGACCGACAATCAGATGACGAACACATTCTCATGCTATGTGAATGCACGTTATAAAGGGAAGTAACACAAAAGACAAAATATGCGAAACAGGTTCAACACACACAAGATATAACATGCGCGTCCACTTCATGGAATATTATGACTACAATAACTCTTAAAGACTGTGGATAATCAATGATTTGCTGTTCAGAGACATGAATTTAAGAGGGGGGGGGGGGGGGGGCAGCGAATATATGCATATTCAATATGCGTACGTCTAGCAACTCCACTTTTGCTGCAAATATATAATATGAGAGAGAGAGAGAGAGAGAGAGAGAGAGAGAGGGGGGGGGGGAGAGAGAGAGAGAGAGAGAGAGAGAGAGAGAGAGACAATGACAATATTTATTCCAGAAAAGGCATCACCCCATTAGGAAGGGTGTGTGTCAACATTATAAAAAAGCGGTTTATCAATACATCAATAATTAGCAACAATACAATACTTATGACAAAGCAACACTTCTAATCTTAAAGGCCTTATACAAATATATAGACAGTTTATGAATCGTGTTCTCATTTCTACTAGACATCAATAGACTAAGCTTAAATAAACTGGGATTTCTGTAAAATTTCGGTGCTATCAATTATTTTCTCAACTCATTCAAAAATGGGCAAGCAAGTACAAAATGTAACTCATTGTCCTGAATTTCCTTGCAAAGAGGGCATGTTAAAGTTTGAATGTCAGCGTATCGCTTTGAATGTACAAACAGGTCAGAAATCCCCAGTCTAAATCTAATCACAACGAATTTTAAATGCCTGCCAATATTACTTTTCAGGTAGGTTTGAACAATATGATCATCAATGCCAAACATTCTGTACATGTAAAATCTGTCACTGTTTTGCACATGACTGTTCCAGGCTTGCCATCTATTGTCAATTAATCTTTGTCTAAATGATCTAATGAACACGTGATCACTTCCAACATTCTGGTTAATCCAAGCATATCCAAATCCATTTTCATATAAACATTTCCGAACATTAGTAACCCAGTTATTTCTACCCCTCGTATTTAAGTTAAATAACATTAAATAAGATTTCCTGGGAAGTCTGTGGGGCTCCATCTTAATTAGTTTTAACCAGTATCTGATGCATTGGACGATGGCATTAATAGTAATAGGATATCGGTTTAATTCACCGTATACTAGATCATTTGGCATACGCAGAGTTACACCATTTCTTCAGTGCAAATGTATGAAATTTTTCTATATGAATAGCTGCTTTGTCTAGTCCCCATATTTCAGCACCATATAGAGCAATAGGAGCAATCTGTGTATCAAAAATCTTTAGAAAGATGTTAACTGAAAAATGTTTCAAAACGTTTAATTTACGCATAATCCACAACAAGACATGTTTTGCTTTGCTTGCTAGATCTTTACAGGATACATTTAAGCTTAATTTAGTAGTAAACTGAATGCCCAAATATTTATAGGAATTTACAACAGGTAAAACTTTTTCACCCAAACACCACCTTTCTCTTGCTCCCAAATACCCACCTTCTCTAAATACTACTACATTTGTTTTCTTCATGTTAACTTTCAATCCAAGGTCTAAAGATGATCTATGCAAATTATTCAGCTGATTTTGAAGCCCAATAATGGTTTCAGAAATAAGCGCAATGTCGTCAGCCAATAAAAGTATGAATAACTCTAATGCATCATTGAAAAAGGGAACGCCATGCCTACCATTATCTATAACATTCAATGCTAGTTCATTAATGTAGAAAGAGAAAAGAACTGGGCTAATTGCATCACCTTGTTTAACTCCAGAAGAACACTGTATAAAATCTGGTAATTTTGCTCCACATCTAATCTTTGCCCTGACATTTGCGTACATACTTTTTATACATCTAAATAATTTCCCATTAATATTGTTTTTCAAGAGGATTGGCCACATTAACTTTCTATTTACTGTGTCAAAAGCCTTCTCGAAGTCAATAAAGGCGACATACAGTTTTCTACCCCTAGTAGCATTAAACTGTTTCTGAACACAAGAATATAAGGTAAAAATATGGTCCGTTGTAGAATACCCCTTCTTAAATCCTGCTTGATATTCACCCGTGATATTATTTTCCTCAATCCAAGATTGCAACCTCTTGTTAACTATAACCCCATACATTTTTCAAGCAATGTTACTTAAAGTAATTCCCCTATAATTATTAGGATCCCTACTGTCACCTTTCTTGAAAATTGGTAAAATAATCGTCTCTGACCAACTATCAGGGAAACGACCACTTTCAAAAAGAACATTAAAAAATTTAACAAAGAAGGCAATAATCTTTGATCCAGCAAATTAAAGAATTTCTGCAATGACACCATCAGAACCTGCTGCCTTTTTTAATTTCAAATTTCTAATAGCAAAAATAACCTCCTCTTCTATTATTGGGCCATTCACAACTTCATTATCATCCATGATAACGTTATCAAAATCACCATTTACTTGTTCATCATCATCATTTTCTAACAGCTTTTTAAAATGCTGAAGCCATTCTTCATCTGATATTTGGTTATTCATTTTTTATTTACATGGAATGACCTTGCACACTGCACTCCAGAACATTTTCTGATCATTAATAGAATTGGTAAGGTTATCCAAAATCATGCTATTATAAGCCTTTCTTTTAAATTCTAATAAATTATGATATTCCCTTCTTTTAATGCAAAGAGCGTGCCGGTCATTGCTATCCAAAGTACGACGAAACTTTGACAGAAAACCTCTAACCTTTCTGCGGAATATTCTACATTCATAATCAAACCATCCTTCTTGTCTCTGTGTTTTATTTAAAACGATTCTCTTCTTCATACACTCTGATATATCTTTCATGCAGTTCATAAACGAGTCTAAGGCCAGATCGACATCAACATCAATAAGATTGTACGCATGCTCCAATTTAAGTGAAGTTTGTTCTGACATTAAGCTTTCTCTAAAGTTATCAAAACAATCAGGATTCCACGCAAATTTTTCAATTACTTCGACATTACCACTCATAGACACCATGCATTCATTTTCGTAAGGAAAACGTACTGAAAATGATACAGGTAAGTGCCCAGAATCAATCCGTTCCAAAATACAAAGTCGACAATAATCCATGATAAAACAATAAAGATCAGTGGACAATAAGAAATAGTCTATCACACTACTGCCAAAGCATGAAATGTAAGTATAGCAACCATCTTCGTCACCGTTACACAATCCATTCAAAATGCAGACATCCAAAGCAGTGCACATATTTAATAACATATTACTATATGAATTAATACAATTATCTTGAGACTTTCTTTCAGAACATAGTGCTTGACTTTTATGTAAATCATCCAACTCACTTTCCACATAAATCATCTGAGACATATTTGAAGTTCGAGCATTAAGATCTCCAGAGAGTATAATAAAGTAGTCATGATTTAAAAGAGCACAATCAATTATGTTGTTTTCTAGCATACTAATTCCATCCATTCCATCACCAACGATATTATAGAAAGGGGAGCCCCCAGGAGGCACGTATGCACAAACATACAAAATATCTTTTTCCACGCCAAATAAATTCTTGTCGATTACAAACAGTAGAGTGTTCCCTTCCGTAGCATTTAACTGCATAACAAAATGCTCATATTCTTTTCTAATTAAGCACACAATACCACCAGACGGTCTACCTGGTTCTGATAATTTAGTTGCTGGCTTACAAAATACATTAAATCCCTCAAAGACGTTAGAATGAATGCTAAAAACAAATGTTTCAACTAAGCAAATGAAATCAAATGACATCACAAAAGATACAAAATCTGGATCGCACAATTTAGACTGAATACCATTGACGGTCCAGTGCATGAATTTAAACTCTTTGTGTTTATCATAATAATCTTGCTGAGCAGAAATGATACATTCCCTATCTGCCATGCTATGATCACTGTCACTATCAGACACATTTCCACCAAATAACGATTCAGTATAAACATCTCTTGGAATTGTTGCTGATACTTTACTGTCATCTTTACACCAAATTGATTTTTCCAAGCAAATTGAATTATTTATAGTTAACTCAAATTTATGTTTATCTGACATCAAAAAGCTAGAGTCTCTCTTCACAGCATCGTCACGAAAAACTTTCTCTTCATGTTCACAATAGTGAGTGTTACTTACATCAGTGCTATATAAGGGAAAAGAGGCATACATCGCATTGCCATTGAAATCGTTGAGGAGCTTATCATCATTGCAATTGCTTAAAGAGTCACGCTCATCATCATTGAAATAATCAGAACCATGAAGTTCATTCATAGTGTAGCCAACAAACGACTCACGTTTAACACCATTGTAAACACAAGACGAATTTTCCCCATCATCTTTGTAAAAATCCAATAACTCAAGCTCATCGTTGTAAACAAAAGCAGAATCAAGCTGATCATCATTACAAACTCCAGAAGAATTATGCTCCTCATGTTTATTATCTATGCGAACATCAAATAAGTCATACACAATATCTTTGCAAAAATCAAATGGACTATGATCATCACTGTAAACATCAAAGGAATCATACTGATTATCAAAACAGGAATGCTCATCATCATTGGGATTGCACACATTAATGCTGTTATGCACACAAAGGCTGCCAGTCCGTTATTTGTCATTTTTATTGTGACTTCCACTTTCCTTCACTAACCTCTTTCCATCAGGAGACAAAAAGTATTTCTGTCCGTCAACAATGAGATGATCATAAACCATGATTACCTTTTGTGCCCCTTCATTTCTCTTCTCTTTCATGAAAGCCACCAGTTTCTTTCTGATGTCTCTAATCCCAACAGAAAAATCCTCCCCTATAAAGATGTTTGTGCCTTTCAGGTTCTTTTTTGCTTTCAGGATTTTGACTTTGTCCTTGTATGACACACAGTGAGCTATCACAGGGGAATCTGGCTTAGAACTAACTCTATGGACACGGTCAAACTCTATGTTACTCCCAATGCCTAGTTTATCGATTATTAAGTCTGTGAGCTTCCCTTCACATGCTGTGCCAGTTTCAGTTATGTCCCTGTCTATGCCATAAAACAATAGATTGTTTCTTTTTTACCGATTTTCCAGGTCATCAATCTGCTTTTCCATAGTACATACCTTAGACTGTAAATCATCATTATACAACCTCAGTTCATCATTTTCCAGCCTAAGAGTGTCAACATTTCCTTTTAGACCCCTTACCTCATCTTGAAGTTGAGTGAACTGATCCTTAATGTGCTTCACGTCACCTTTCACTTCATCCAGTTTGTTGTTCATGTTGTCATCCATTCCGTTCAATTTAGCCATTATTTCTGTGAGCGTAAAGTCTTTCACTGATAATGTCTGGTTGGGGGAGGGTGTAGAAGCGTTGGACAGTTTACCTGCAGTGTTGTTCCCAGCATTCTTTTCCGCAACCGAGAGTCTCGTCTTCTCTTCCTGTCCCGGAAGAGGCCCTGGATTCCATTCGACGTCTCCCGCTTGCATGAGTAACAGGCTTCCCCAGAACATGTAGACAAGGGCAATACCACACAGGAAACCATGGGTACGGGTAGAACATCGCAAACGTCGTATCGTGCCTTTCCGTATCTGTATCACTCTTTTCTTCATAAAGGCCGTAAACACGAAGGCAAAACAGACACACAATGAACGAAAGACTAACTGGCCTGCTGGCATACTACCTTTCAATCAGTTCACAGTGGGGGGAAAAACAAAAAATAGGCGTAGCAACGCGTGCAAAACAGCAGAGAGCAAAAATCACGTCTTACTCCGACCACGGCCAAGCACACACCAGAGAGAGAGAGAGAGACAGAGAGACAGAGAAACAGACAGAGAGAGACTAACAGAGAGAGACAGAGCTCCTTCTAACGAGATATTAGTTTCTGCACTCACCCAAAAAGGTACAACGAGTCCATCTTTTCTGCGCTTTAGTATGCATATTAAAAGAGTGTTTGCTTCACGATTTAAAATCAGCTCTGATGCATGCCATGTCCTTCCATATAAAATTATCATGCACTATGCCCACTATCGTATAACCAATATCGAGACCAACTCACGGTCAAACTTTGGTCATACTTTAGCTTTGGTATTGGAATATAATTATATTCCAGCACACGCGCGGTTGCTTTTGTAATCCTTAATAAAGACCCACCACGTCACGTGTCAAAATCATGGTTTTCACGTGTTTTCCCTCTTATAGCTGGTAAGAAATCTTAAGAAATCTTCCAAGCATAAGAGGGAATGTGACACGTGACGTGTTGGGTCTTTAAGACAAGCGCTATAGAAATTGTCTTAATTAAGGCTTGCGAAATCTTTCCGTCTTTGTTCTTATGTTAATGCAATCTTGTTAAAAACAAAATCTGAATTATGCAAGCGTTGCACTGTGTTTTTCCTTTCTCCCTGAATGCCGAACGAGCGTGCTGGATGAGGTCCCGTTGGTAATGCCGGTGCGTGTCTCTCTGTGGAGCGGGACCTTTAAAGACCCACCACGTCACGTGTCAAAATCATGGTTTTCGCGTGTTTTCCCTCTTATAGCTGGTAAGAAATCTTAAGAAACTTCCAAGCATTAAGAGGGAATGTGACACGTGACGTGGGGGGTCTTTAAAGACCCACCACGTCAGGTGTCAAAATCACGGTTTGAAAAATGGTGTTTTACGTACTCTCGGTCTGGAACAGACACATATGGGACATTTGTAGATACAAAGATGGTGGGAACAATACTGGAGGCAATGCCCGGAGGCAGTGCAACTCCAGTAAAGTCCCGATTTTTTTTAGCAATACAGATAGGTGTAGCGGTAACCACGCCTCGGTTAAACCTCATCGGCTATGGTACAGCCACTGAGTATATTGCAAACATATATATTGCAAACAATATATCACAATTATATATAATCTTCCTAGCAGTATAATCTTCCTAGCGTACGAGGGAATGTGACACGTGGCGTGGGGTGGGTGGGTGTGTGTGTGTGTGTGTGTGTGTGGGGGGGGGGGGGGGGGGGTGTCTTTAATATTTCCCATTGCGTGCGTCCTTGAACAAAGCAGAAAGAAAATGGCAGGGTAGGGCAGGGAAATAGGGGGGGGGGTGGGGGGGGGGCAGTGTCTACCGAGGCTCATGGAGGGGTCATTAGTAGCGTCATTTCTGGTCAATCCTCCGCTAACCTCACCTCACATTATTCACACTGCCCGCTGGTCGATCGATACTGTCAGTTGACGAGGTCAGTTCTCTACTGGCCGGTGGTCAGATGCATTTTCTTCAAGGGAAGTAAATCTGTGTGCACACCATACCTTGGTCACTTCTAAACTCGCTTCACTCCCTTAGACCACAATTTTGCCTCTAGCTTTGCTTTTGTAGTGGTTTGTTGTGGGGTAGCCATTCGGTGTAGAGAGTTGTTTTATATAATGTCTATAGAGAGAACAATACCGATTTGAAAAACACACAAGTGTATATATTTGTCCCAATATTTCGTGCTGGGTATTTACTGCACTTTATCAAGATTTCAAATGACAGACGAATGAGCCGCAAAAGAAAAGTAAAAAGGCATAAACATGATGTCTATATATTAAAAAAATCTTATCTACCACTTCCCTATGTCTAAACCTGAAGTAAAAACCCGTAATTTTCTTTCATTTCTTCTTTTGTTTATGAACGTTTTGTTTGTGTGTATGGCTGGAGTGATTTGTGAGTATTTTAATCATTCAAAATCGTTGCGAAGCGAATGAGTAAAATAATATGTTGACAACAACGTTGGCATTTGGAAAATCAGAGGCACAAAGAGTGGGTGGGTGGGAAACAAATCAGAAGCAGCAACTGAACCTTCTTCTTCTTCTTCTGCGTTCCCAGGCCATATGGCCATAATGGGTAAGGTACATATTATGTGTCCGGTTTTCAGTTTTCACTGGTCTTCCCGCTGCGTACAGCCAACACATTCCGATTTCGGAGGAGCTCAAAGGAAAAACAAATATTCAGAAGATTTTTTTTTAAAGGCATGAGAATGGCCGGGCCAGTAAGTAAAAAAAGATGCTAGATGATAGAAAGCAAAGGGAAAAGCCAGAGTCAACGAGAGTGGCAGATTAGAGTTACAAGCACAGAACTTCCAGAAGGGATGGAACTATTTTTTACAAAAGATAAGGCTTACAAAATCTGTCCTTCTTTGTGCTTATGTTAATGCAATCTTGTTAAAAGCGAAACCTGAATCATGCAAACGTTGCACTGTGTCTTTCCTTTCTCACTGACAACCCGGCATCCCCACGGAGAAAGACCCGTGGAGGGGGCGGGGTCGTCCACCTACGTGGAGGACGTAGCGAGGACGTGGCCTATGTGCGATAAGGGTGTAAGTAAAGGTTCAGTTGAGTAAAGCCCACTACCTGTTTCTGCAGACTACAGTGATCCGTTCGTGTCGACGTGAATACTTGACGCACAACACGACAGGTGGTGTTGATAAACACACGCTATCAGCCTGCTTTCTACAGACATTAGTCATTATCAGTTTCATAACGCATGCGCGCGGTCAGCTTTGTTTGACCAGTGGTCAGTTGGGCAGTTTTCATGTCTGTAGCAATACCGCGATAACTCATCTTTGAGTCTAGATTTCCGGGGTCTAGTTTCTTCTCTAGATAACGGTCGCCGCGCGAATAACGCTTACGCCAAAAGGGGCCTAAGAAACACTTTAGAAAACGTTTGCGGAAGAATATTTGAAGAATATTTAACACTAATTTTCATCCATTTACATAATTAAACACATGCATTCAATAATAGTAGAAGATATGTATGCATTATTATTGTTTGCTTGTTTGTGTTTGTTATGTTTTGCTTCGTGGAAGAAAAACAGGAAAGGGGCTGCTGATTTAAAAAGCATTAACCGTTTCACCGCCAGCCATATTTCATCCAAAAATGTCCGTTAAGTTTACCTGGGTAGAGAACAAAATATATCTGCAGTATTGGGGATTCTTCTGTGACATATATAAAATAAGGTCTGTCCTTACTTCCCAGAACCAAGACAATAGGGTCTTTGGATAATAGACCCCAATTTGATGCTTTTTAGTGACATAGGTGGTAAATCACTGTGGTGCTAAAATGCGACTTTGGCGGTGAAAGGGTTAAGGTTATCTATCATTCCATAAAGTGATGTACAGTATTCTGCAATTGATGGGGTTTTTTCTAGAAGGGGTTCACTCGAGTCCTGTTTGCACAGATCGCTACATGCAAACAGGGCAACCAGGCATGGACGAGGAGTATGGAAACAACTGGGAGCATATTAAGCGGTCGAAACCTTGTTCAAATGTAACAAGCCGAAACGAAAAAGGGCAAAATGGTACCCCCGTTTCTCTTGCGCCTGAATCACGTTGACCGGGCTTATTTTCATGTGACAGTGTAAAGCACATTTGTATCAAGTAGTCTAGAATGCGACAGAAACGCTGCCAGATCTTTCACCCCGTACTAATTCCCAGTAGCTTTTCACCACAGACGTAGTAAAGTCGGCAATTTTCATCTCTGCACCAGAAATGCAGGAATACAAACATACCCATCTTTTTCCGATAGTGTTTTTTCTCTCCCTCTTTCAGTCTTTGCACGGATTTTATATTTATTCAATGTCCATGGTCTTTGCCACTACTGGCCGCGCTTTCCAGTTTTGCTCAAGGGAAAACACTCAGAAGACAGATAACTGATTGTTGAATATAAAATAAAGAATTTCCCCCCCCTTAGACCATACTTAGACGTGCAATGTTCACAGTCAAAGTCCTCACACATATATGCGTGCTGCGTACTGCACGGAGGAAGCTTCTGTGCTACGTAGTAAAATTCTTTACGCTTCATGTTGATTGCAACTACGGTGACGACAGTGACTGAACTAATTGATGCCGCTGACATGGTCATTATTTTCTTTTTTATCTAATAAGAGCTAAGTTAGTGGCGCTTATCAACCAATCTAGATTGATAGATGCTTTGTAACCACTGTAATTAGTAATTGGTTCACTTCATATATTTTGTATTCCCCATCTTCTTCGTGTCTCTTTCATATTCTGAATGCGATTTGTTTTCTTTTCGTCCATATATTTTATTATTTATTTTCTGTGTTTTGTAAATATAACAAAGTTTGGATTTATCTTTTTTCCCCTTGTTTTTGTTGTTGTTTTTCTGATGTATATTCCACGAAGGATTTGTAATGTACCTATCTTGATTTCCTCTAATAATGTTTAAATCGGCCCGTTTAGTCTGGTACTTAGCCAGCCGCCATTCATAATTCATGTATAGTATGGCACAGAATAAGCTTCAAGGTTGTTGTTGCCGTTATGTTTTATGTTTGCTTAATATTTATGTAATGTATCTTTTGGTAAATAAAAATCATTTAAACCAATCAATCTAGAAGAGCGCGGAGGGCTGACTGCCACTAGGACAGGCGCGAATAAAAAGTGCCCTGATTTAGAGTTTGAAGCACTCGATATTCTTAAAACAAAACTCTTTTATAGCTAGACAGGTGCAGGGCCGGACCTAAGTTTTTAAGGGGTGGGGGCTAATTCATCGAAGGTGCGAAGCACCAAGACCCCTAGGGGGGTCCGGGGGCATGCTCCCCCTGAAAAAAAAATTAAATCCGAGAAGCAAAATAGTGCAATCTGGTGCAATCTGGGCATGAAATAAAGGACTAATGCCATTACTATTGAAACATGTTTTGAACCATTAAGTACCTACCAACTGTTGGTGCTGATGAGTGCTAGGTATAGCCCGCGAGGAAATTTAGCTGCCGCTCGGCGACATCAAATTTTGTTGGGGGAAGAAAAAGGGTGGGGGCTGCAGCCACCTAACCCCCCCCCCCCCTTATTCCCCCCCCCGTAGGTCCGGCCCTGCTGGTGTGTATGGAAATCAAACTATTATTAGGCCTGTCATGTCCTGCACCCAGAATGACCGTAGTCGCTGCTTCCGTTTCATGGCAATGGGACTTTAAAGACCCGCCACGTCACGAGTCACATTCCCTCTTATGCTAGGAAGATTTCTTAAGATTTCTTACCAGCTATAAGAGGGAAAACACCCGAAAACCATACTTTTGACACGTGACGTGGTGGGTCTTTAAACGGCAATGGGACTTTATACTTCTTCTTGGCAACGCGCGAGTCAGTACATTTATGTACTGAATCGATCGCGCCACCTAGCGACGTTCCGGAGAAGATAATTTGCAGTGGCTATGATGCCTACTGCCTTCACAACGCGCAAGGGCGATAATTTGTGTATGCTTAGGTGGCGCACGCAAATCAGTTCACGAGTCAGGGCCAGAGAATTTTCAGTATCATCAATGCCCTAAAAAGCAGTATTAACCAAAGTGTTTTGTTGAACATTTCTCTATTCCCCACCCAATTATCAACTTATGACGTGGATTTGACCGCCAGGGGGGCCATCAAGCCAGTAGGGGCTTATGACGCGATATTCTTAGTTGGGCGTAGTGAGAGAGAGAGAGAGAGAGAGAGAGAGAGAGAGAGAGAGAGAGAGAGAGAGAGAGAGAGAGAGAGAGAGGGGAGATGAGTCCCACGCGATATTCTTAGTTGGGCGTAGTGAGAGAGAGAGAGAGAGAGAGAGAGAGAGAGAGAGAGAGAGAGAGAGAGAGAGAGAGAGAGAGAGAGAGAGAGAGAGAGAGAGAGAGGGGGAGATGAGTCCCACCCTCTCTCTCTCTCTCTCTCTCTCTCTCTCTCTCTCTCTCTCTCTCTCTCTCTCTCTCTATCTCTCTCTCTCTCTCTCACTACGCCCCCAACTAAGAATATCGCTCATCTCCCTCTCTCTCTCTCTCTCTCTCACTACGCCCAACTAAGAATATCGCGTGATAAGCCCCTACTGGTTTGATTGCCCCCTGGCGGTCAAATCCGCGTCATAAGTTGACCATTGGACTATTTCATGAACCGCTGCACGGAATCACTTTAAATTTGTTGCGTGAATTATTTCCTGAAGTCGTTGTGCGCCATGCGGCAATTATAGAAGTGAGAAGGGGGGGGGGGGGGGGTGAGTGGAGAGGGGGGAGAAGAGAATGGCTTTCATCATTGGTTGGCATTAGCCTGTAGTAGGGGCCAACAGTAACATGAGAGCTGTACAATAGATTATTTTCTACAGTAATGGAAAATCACAGTACAGTTTAGTCTCTTGTGGAAGACCATGACTCTCAAACGAGGAGGCCTTTGCATCGGCTCTGCGATGGATTGCAGCCTAAGCGATGGATTGGTCTGTGAGGACCTTCCCCAACGCCAGCTGTCATCAAATTCCATTGGCCGAGAGAGTGGGCATGTACCCTGGGCAATGCATATCCACTATAAGCAAATTCTAGGCCAGCCCGCCAGAACAGTATTAGCCCCCCTCCTCTGCTATCTGGCAGTCATTGTCGGAAACGACGGACTGGCATATAGTAGTAGTAGTAGTAGTAGTAGTAGTAGTAGTAGTAGTAGTAGTAGTAGTCCACACAAGCAAATTAAAACTTGACAGAGACAAACACACATGTACATACATAATAGATCGCAAACAGACAGACAGACAGACTGTCCGAAAACAGACCCTTGGCCATTCAGAATGCACACACGTGCGCGCACACACACACACACACACACACACACACACACATACATGCATGTACATAAACATATGTGATCGCACATGTGTGCACATGCACGCACATACAAACACACTGAGAGAGAGAGAGAGAGAGAGAGAGAGAGAGAGAGAGAGAGAGAGAGAGAGAGAGAGAGAGAGAGAGAGAGAGAGAGAGAGAGAGAGAGAGAGTAAGCTTGCATAAATACTCGTTAATAATGACCACTTACCGGTCAGTTGCAAGGCTGATTTCTTGATACTCGGTCAGCTCAGGCACAATGATAGTAGAACACCCGGTTCATTTTGTTCATTTTGTTTCTGTAATGCTCTCATTTAAAAAAAAAAAGTTCAATTTGATCTTTATTGTTTTTTGTAATTATTTTATTTCTATTAACATTCAACTAGAAAGAGAAATATAACAGAATAACATTTTATTTACTTATCTATTTATGATTTATTTATTTATTTATTTATTTGTTCATATTTCACTTGTTTCACTGCTCAAGTGCTTTCGTGTTTTTAAAAAACTTATTTAATATTTTTTACTTCTTTTCTTTGTTTTCGTTCGTTTGCTTTTCTGTGAACATTGTTTTATTCAGGTTTGCTATCTTATTGATTTTCCTTTTCCATATTTTATATCATGCAGCCTGCCAACCTCACATCAGTCATTCTTGAAGACAACATTCTAGCATATTCAGCATACACGTACTAGTATGGGGCTAAAGCCGATTAAAAACTCACAACAAACAAATAAAAACACTTCAACAAAAGCACATGGAGATATCTATTCTTAAATCCTTTCTACCCCCCATGGGGATACCGGGGTGGTGGGCCTTTTGCATAAATAGTTTCCCCACCTTCTGGAAGTTCTGTGCTTGTAGCTTCCTCTAATCCTCTAATCTGACCAGGGCTAATGTATATGCTTTGACTCTGCCTTTTCCCTTTGCTTACTGTCTTCTACTATCTTTCTGCCTTTCCGGTCCCATTCTCCCGCCTTTTTGTTCACGAAACACTTTGAAAAAAAAGATTTCCTCCTGTCGGACTTGCTGGGCCTATTTCTTAGTTTGGCGCATAACGGCAGCATGACGCACCTGCACTCGTCTTTGACAGGAAGCTGTCTGGGCGATCGACTAAGAAGAAGAACTCCTTTCTGATAATAAGTTCTCACTCGAGGTCAGTGGTCATTTCCCTCTGGTACCTAGCCCTCTAAATCACACCGTTCACGTATTGCAAAAAACAAAAACAAAAAACCAACGAACAAACAAACAAACACAAACACGTTGAGGTATTCTGACTCTATCACAGTTAACAAGAATGATGGGAAGAAGAATCAACAAGTGCAACTCCGAGCGGCTGCAAAGTACCCTCGCAGCATCGCCGAGCTACTCCGAAATCGGAATGTGTCGGCTGTACACACAGCGGGGAGACCATTGAGAACTGAAAACAGGACGCACGCACGGACGGATGGACGGCCGGAAAGAAGTGGGACATATCGGGCCTGTGACACAAAGGGCCTAGGGCACAGCGGACTTATCCCATGTTTAGCGACTCTCGACGCGCATTGCTTTCTCGCCCGGTTTGCGCGCCCGGTTTGGCTGTAGATCTGATGGCGGCGTCTTTCAAGTGAATCTTCCCACCCAATGCCGCGTGTTTCATGGCGCATGTGTGTTCGGACCCGTGATTTGAGCGCGCGCGATCATGCGCACACGAGCGCACAGAAAAAAGCATGTCCTGGAACAGGCGAAGCGGCAGATATCAAAAGAAAACGTACTTACATAAAAACGCATCAAAACAGCACGTAACTGAATAGTTGTTTATATATAGCCTTGGGGTTCGGACCCGTGATTTGAGCGCGCGCGATCATGCGCACACGAGCGCACAGACAAATTCATGACCACTGTGTTATAGACCATTCATCAAGAAATGTTGTGAAAAAAACTGCATTGAAATACATGCAAAACTTCGCGAGATATTAGCGATTATGTGTTTTGGGGTTTGAACCCCGTAACTGGCGCGACCTTGACCTTAATGTAAAACTAAATACATCAGTGGATAGCTTGCATCTTGGCAAACTAGTATACCAAATTTCATGATGATAGACTGAATAGTGTTTGAGAAAAACGGACGAATAGCCGGACGGAGGCACGCCGGACGGAAGCCGGACGGACCAGACAGAAACAATAGCTCCCCGAACCGTCGGCTCGGGGACTAATTACAGTATGCTTGAACAACTCGTACAACGGTGATATCCTTCGATAGTTCACCAGTGCAATGCTGTAAGCCGCTCCGTGTTTTGGTGAAGGCAAAAAGCCCTAAACGTAACAGCGAACTCTTTGTATATTCAGGCTTTTGGGTGAAGGGTAGGCCTAGGGTTCGCAGACAACGCTGTAGACCTCTAACGCAGTAGTCGGTAGTCCAGATTTTCAACAAAGCAGCTAGCGAGCCAGACATACAGGAATAAAAAAAATTTAAACACAAGACGGCAGGGGCATATATACCGTACTCCCAGCAAAAAGCCTGAATACACAAAGAGTTCGCAGTCCGCAGCTGATTGAAGACGGTTTTTTTTTTTACTCCCACCCTTTCAGCTACACTACAGGTGGGGATCATTGTGAACTCACTCACTGTCTCTGTACGAAAGTTGGCTTCATTCTTTGCAAGTTTGGTAGGCTGCGAAGAAATCACTCTTTGTGACATTTGGGCTTTTTGATTCCAGTAACTGATGAAAGCCAAAGATGATATTCGACTGTTGGGTTATTGTGATGTTTTGTTTGGTTTATTAAGCATTTCCTGTATCGGTTTGGCAAATACCCAGTAGTTAATTAGTTTATCATTTGATAACATTTTGCACCACACCAACTTTGGTTGAAATCTTCCTATTATCTTAGAAATAATCAGCGTATTTGCTATTATTCAAATCTGATTCATAGGGATTACATTTATATGGTTTGCCATTTGGTGAACCTGACACCATGTGCCCGCAACTAGACAGCCTAGCCATTCCGCTCAGGAATTGTTAATAAGATTGGTTCAGTACATTAAGAACTGTGAAGTGGAAGATAATAATATTGGTCACACACAGACATACACACAGAAAGACAGACACACAGACAGATAGACAGACATACAGAGAAACGCACAGCTCTCGTTCCCATTCCAATATACTCCTGTTCTTAGAGAACATTATCGAGAGTACTTCTTCTTCTTCTTCTGCGTTCCCAGGCCAAAAGGCCATAATGGGTAAGGTACGTATGTGTCCGGTTTTCAGTTTTCTCATTGCTGTGTACAGCCGACACATTCCGATTTCGGAGCAGCTCAAAAGAGAAAAATTATTTGGAAGATTTTGTTGGGGGAAAAGGCAGGAGAATGGGGCCAATAAGTCAGAAAGATAGTAGATGATAGAAAGCAAATGGAAAAGGCAGAGTCAAAGAGAGTGGCAGATTAGAGGAAGTTACAAGCACAGAACTTCCAGAAGGTGGGGGGACTATTTTTACAAAAGTTATACAGATTATCTAAAGGCGTTTCGCTCACAACAAAGGAAACAGCTTCAATTTTTTTTTTACTGCTCTACAAAAAAAAACCCCAAAAACGCTTCAACCACAATGAGTGACCTTCACCCACCCCATCCAAAATGGCTACTTTCTCCGGCATCTCCGCCAACTGAGGAATCGCCATTTTGACGGTGTAATTTCTAAGAAAGCAGAGCAAAGTGAGTGTTCCGATCCTTGAAAAGGCTGTCTTTCTGGTGATCTCGACGTGTTTCTTGCAAAAACTCATCCACTAGATTTACATGCATTTTTAATTGTACAGATTCAGACGTCAGGAAACTGGAAGCCAAGCTACAAATACACATTCAAATGTGCTTATATTAGTCCATAAACTAACATAACAGCTTTCCGGATTTGTAGGAAATCTCTACTAACGGTTTAAGCGCTGACTGCCATGCAATGTCTGATAGCCATTTACTTGTTCAGTGCCGATCTTTGTCGAAGAAGAAGAAGAAGAAGAAGAAGAAGAAGAAGAAGAAGAAGAAGAAGAAGAAGAAGAAGAAGAAGAAAAACAACAACAACAACAACAACAACAACAACAACAACAACAACAACAACAACAACAACAAGGCAAAAATAGCCAATGTCAATGTGTCAGAAAAAGAACAACTACACAATAATTTTATTAACAACAACAACATCAACAACATTTAAAAGACAAACAAGTACATGTAATACATGAGTAACACTAAAGGCGTAGCTATATTACAGACGATTCGATTCAATGCGACCCAATTTTGACATTTGCGAGGCATGATACACGTGAAATTCTAGCCTACTGTCTAAATAAATCTGATGAAATCCTATGGCTGATACCCACGTGTCGTCATATCCGGCCACAAGGAGCGTGCCATATTATGGGAGACCGCCATCTTAATCAGTAACTTTGTTTGAAAAATGCCAGATCGATGCTGTTTACACACAAATCTGACTAAGATGGCGACACTTCTGTTGGATGCGCACGCAGGTGGGGGGGAGCCATTAGTTATGTTCACGAATCTGAATTTGATTCGTGTATTGCGGTCTACTTGAGCATAGTGAGCGAAAACAGTAGCATTATTTTTAGTCGGAAGTATTTTACGTGATTCACGACTCACAGACATCGCCATAGTCGCATCAGTATTGGGGTCAAATCGTATGTCGTGTGGCTGGCCCATAAGTGTGACCAGAAAATATCAATGCCAAACAAGATTAAATCTTTGTTGTCGATTATGAAAGACGATAGTAAAACATAATAATTATTCAAAATAACTCCACAGGTCGAAGAGCATTAAGATTTTCCCAATGATTCATTGAATTAATCAGTAAAATCTACATGAACCTATATGAACGCCTTAAACAAATCGTCATCATCCACTACCATCATCATCATCATCATCATCATCATCATCACCACCATCATTGTCGTCGTCATCATCGTCGTCGTAGTCATCATCATCATCATAATCATCATTTATTATCATACCAGTCGCAACAAACAATGAGAGTTTCCAAAAGGAGACCGACATACTCACAAACCAGCCAACACTACACGGGGTTTCCTATTAGCAGAAACCGTTTTATCGATGAACTTCGCCACAGAACGTGGCGCCTTGGAAACGCGCGGCATGCTCGCGTGAGATTTTCTGTGTCATTTTCTTGCACTTAAATGAGAGACTTAGTGCGATTTTTCTCACGCCAGAGGGCATGACGCTCGTGTGGGGCTAATCCTCTCTATATTATTAGTTGGGGACAAAGAAAGAGAGAGAGACAGTGAGTGGTCCTACCATCACTCTCTCTCTCACTACGCCCAAGTAAGAAAATCGCGTGATAAGCCCCTAGTGCATTGACTGCCCTCTGGCGTGAAAAATATCGCCATAGGTTGACCATTCCTGCACAGCACGTTGGCCGAACATGTGAAGGGAGTGGACTGGACGTGATATGCGACTAATAAGCGAAAGGGAAGAGGTGTAAAAATTAATAATTCAACATTAGGGGAAGACGGGGTAAAAAGCGCATGGGCGGGTAAGAAGCCCACCCCAATTATCTCATGAAATGAAGCAAATTTCAGTCTCATTTTGCCCATGAGACGAGCGTTAATGTCTAGCATTCGTCTCATGGGTAAATTTGACTGAAATGTTCTTTATTTCATGAGATAATTGGGGTGGGCTTCTTACCCGCCCATGCTCTTTTTACCCCGTCTTCCCCTACGAAGACGACAAATGAGTGAATACTAGGGTAAGGAAAGGGGTGGTGGTGGGGTGGTACTGAGAAGTGAAGGAGTTATGGATAAGACATGAGAGAGAGAGAGAGAGAGAGAGAGAGAGAGAGAGAGAGAGAGAGAGAGAGAGAGAGAGAGAGAGAGGATTAGATGCTAGAGTGTTAGGGGTGAGGATGAGGGTAGTGGGTTAAATTATTTCACAGCAGGCCTAAACTTGTTCATACCACTTGTAGATGTTTGGCAGAAGAGAGAGAGAGAGAAAAAAAAAAGAGAATATATTTAACGCACTTCTGAAAAAGTGAAAGGGTAGGAGTGGGGTGAAAGTGGTACAAGTAGTTTCAGGGTTGAGTTTCTCTAGATAACGGTCGCCGCGCGAATAACGCTTACGGCAAACGGGGCCTAAGAAACACCCTAAACGTTTGCTAAGGTCAGGTAACCTTTTAAGCTTACTCTTCAAGGGAGAAATTCACACACTTATTCAATGTCCATCTTTAAATAAAAATTTGACTTTCACACACACACACACACACACACACACACACACACACACACACATATACACACTCACACATACACAGAGCATTAGATTAGATAGCTGATCAATCGCCTTCGTGCGTCACAGTCACAGTCTTCTTCGAGTCACGTGCATAGGTAAAGGTCGCCATGCACGTGGTTGACCTCCACAACGTGCGGCAGGTCAATGGTCGCGTGGTGCTTCCGGATATGCCATATTTAGATGAAAGTTCGGTACGAAATAGGATGATGGCAGAGGATGAAGTCTTGGCCAAGCTGCATAATTATACGGGCTTTCATACCGAAAAGCTGATCCTTTTAAGTACCAAGATTACAGGGCATTTTCTTTGAGGGTATAGGCTATTTACTGAGAAGGATCACATCTCTCTCTCTCTCTCTCTCTCTCTCATTTGTGCCTATGCAGTAAAGTACGCTTATTTCTGTTGAACACATAGGCATAAAGACAATAGAGCTATAATCCCATTTATCGTGGGGGTTATTTGGGGGTTTGTGTTTGTTGGGAGGGGGTGTACAGCATATACTTTTTTTCAGTAATCACCAATTTACCATTTAAAATCAGAGTTCAAGAGAGTTCTCTATGGTTAAATTATTTCACAGCAGGCCTAAACTTGTTCATTCCACTGTAGATTTTTGGCAGAAGAGAGAGAGAGAGAGAGAGAGAGAGAGAGAGAGAGAGAGAGAGAGAGAGAGAGAGAGAGAGAGAGAGAGAGAGAGAGAGAGAGAGAGAGAGAGAGAGAGAGAGAGAGAGAAATAGATATTTAACGCCTTCTGGACCAAAAGGCCATTTGGGGAGATTTTTGGCAGAGAGAGAAAGAAAATGGAGTTTTACGTCCTCTTGGTCTGAATCAGACACATATAGGACATTTGTAAATACAAATATGGTTGGAACAATACTGGAGGCAATGCCCGGAGGCAGTACGAAACCAGTAAAGTCCCGATTTTTTAAATAATACAGATAGGTGTAGCGGTGACCACGCCTCGGTTAAACCTCATCGGCTATGGCACCGCCACGAAGCTTTTTGTTTCACTGAGATTTTTGGCAGTTGTGGCGATTGTCTTAAATAGGAGGTCTAGGCCAGAAACACGTCGAGATCACCAGAAAGACAGCCTTTTCAAGGATCAGAACACTCACTTTGCTCTGGTTTCCTAGAAATCAAACCGTCAAAATGGCGATTCCTCCTTGCCAGAGAGAGAAGCTATTTTAGACGGGGTGTGTGGAGGCCACTCAAGAGTGGTTGAAGCTATTTCTTCTTTGTAGTGCAGTAATAAATATGGAACTATTTCCTTTGTTGTGAGCGAAACTCCTTTTGGTAAACCGTATAAAATAGCTTAACAAAAAGGCTTGCATTGTGGAAATTTCGTGCAAACGATTTGGTCTGACTCAGGCGGCCATTAGTAAAAACAAGACACTTGCCTTCTCTTTCACTGAAAGAATCTGACTTCCAGCACCTCCGCCAAGAAGGAATCGCCGATAAAGTAGAGCAAAGTGAGTGTTGCCATCTATGTAAAGGGTGCTTTCCTGGTGATCTCGAAAAGTATTAACAGATCAAAGCTGCTTTTTGGGCTTATCTATGGGCAATTCTAACGTCAATCACATGTCATTAAAACATTTTTTAAAGAGACACCCTGACGGAATAATTTTTGCAAGGTTAATTTACCTTCCATTCATAGAGATCTATTCAATTATCAAGATGAAAAAAGAAGTCTAAAAAAAAGACGTAAATGAAAAGAGAACCTATAGTCTGTTGGAAAAGAAAATGTCAATAGATCTAAGTTGGCTTCAAAAAGCTTGCCTAGACCGGGGCTTAACCCTCCCTGTACATAGTTACGACGATAATACATCTGTTTCACCCAAATGGACAAAGTTGCGCATTCATCCATGCAAATTCAAACAAAGAATATTGCCTGTTCATAATGTAGTAATAAAGGCAATGGTTGCAGGTAAGAAAGTCGAGCACAGAGTCAAGCCAAAACATGAAAAACAGAAAGATCAAAGAGAAAACCCCAGGAAGCACAAATAGCTGAATTGTCCATACTATGCGCATGATAGCCTCACAAATATGACAACACAAAGACAAATTCTGGCTAATGTTGGCCTATGCACCATTTCTGATCACCTACTTAATTAACCTTTGTCAGATAAGAGGCTTGCCTTTGGCTCCGAGGTGGATAGATATGAAATATCTCTGCACTGTAGCCTCTTTTGTCAGCAAATAGACTGCACTCTCTCTCTCTCTTTATCCCCAACTAAATACAGAGAGGATTAGCCCCACTCGAGCGTTATGCCACCTGGCGGTCAAATTGGCGAGCAAGGTTGACCATTCCAGCCAAGCTTTCGGTTGCCTCCTTTTGCTATCTGGAGATCATAGTCGGACACGACTGACTGGCGCGCAATGAACTGAGAGCATATGAACATATTGGGAACATGAAGAAAAAACCTGCAGTCAACTAGTGCACACAACCCGCCTTGTTCGTTTCGGCTTCTTTTTTCTTCTGATTTATTTCATTTGTTCTTTTTAGTGTGTGGTTCCAGCCATTCAAAATGTACGTGGTTCCCCACAAGTTATGTTTATTCCGCATCAGGTCAGGTCAGAGAATGAGGACAACTAGGCCTCGCGGCCTCTTAATGTGTCCTTTCTTGATTATTTGTATTCTTTTTAATGATTGGCATTACTAGTGACACTGACCACTGGTCAACCACATCAAACCTTGTTCATTTGAACTCCTAAGACACTAATTTGCAGTCAAACAGTGAAAATAGGCCCAAATGACCACTGGTCAGTGACACTGACCACTGGTCAACCACATCAAAAATTGTTGAGAGAGAGAGAGAGAGAGAGAGAGAGAGAGAGAGAGAGAGAGAGAGAGGACATAATTTCCCACAGGAATCATTTCACTAGATAGTCGTAAAGCCAAGCTACTATCTGCTGAAAACCTTAGTATTACTACTAACCCATGAAAATACTACTATTTTTTTCAGCAGTTAGTAGTAATACGACTAACTGCTGAAAAAAATAGTAGTCTTTTCATGGGTTAGCAGTAATACTAAGGTTTTCAGCAGATAGTAGCTTGACACACGTGGACCTCCACTGGGACCAGACTGATAAATAGCAAACCAACCTGTCACCAAATGTTAGCTTTGTGGACTACCTCAATGCCAAGGAAACGTCCTTTACCAAGAACAGGTTTTGTGAAAACTAGAACCCATGACCTTAAAACCACAAAGTTTGAACTGGGCACATTCAGTGAGTCAGGAAGACCATAAACGTTTAGTGCACTTGTAGGCACATCAATAATACAAAATCGCAGTTTTCTAATGATGAGGATTTTACTATAGTAAAAGATCAAGAAAAATATTTTTGAACGCTTTGACAGAGCAGTGAACATGCATGCACACGCATAGACACACACACTTTATCAAATGATGGAAACTTGTAACCTGAATATTATTTTTTTTAAATTTATGCACACACACAAGTGCACACTTTATTGAAAGATGGAACATTATAACCTAAACAAAGTTTTATAATGTATCTACTAAAATAAAAGACATGATGAGCAACAATGCAAAGACTAACACGTTTTAACATAACTTAATGAAAGCTTGGTAAGTAAATGCTAATATCACATTCATAGAACACGCTAAACAGAAAGCAAAATTTAAAAATGTTACCATTTATTTACAAACACATTTGATGTTTTACATACATCTTCTCATGATTTACACAACCTTTACAACTCATGATTGAGCAGTCACATAAATTGCATAGGCAATATATTTGTATTCCATTCTGAAAAAAAACCCTTCAAATCCTAAAATCAAACAGGAATATTTAAAAAGTAGAACAACACCACAATACTGCATAAAGTGTTAAGTTGTATTTCTTATACATCAGTACCAGTGTTGCTATTCTTAAAACAGAAATTATGAAAATATTAAAATGTATTAAGTTATAGCAGGGAATAATGGAATAGTCCATTATATGAGTAGTTTTATGCAAAAGGTGTCAATCACAAGCAATGTATACAATTACTTTGTTCTGATTCCCCCTCCCCATCTACCAGCAATTTGTTGTTGCCAGCCAAATCGTTACTTTTAATTTAATTTTTATAACCTATTCTGTAAACAAAACGTTTTAGACAAGAACATAAACTCGCAAAGAAAGGTAGAGTTAGCGAAGGAAACAAAACTAAAAACTTCCTGAACAAACAAAAATGGCTTAACGAATCGAGATGAAGAGGCCCCAACCGCACCAGTGCCATGCAAAATCCATTCCCAACCCATCTGCTTTCCATCCCACCCTATTCCATAATTTATCCCCACCCACCCCCCATGCTAAGCCCACATACACCTGTCCTTCCATGACCCCTTTCACTCGAATAGTCAAAGTTGGAATAAAAACAGCAACCAAAGGTCACTACTACATGTATTAACTTGTTCGCATCGCAATGATTTTGAATTATTAAAAAAACACAAATAAATCAACATACACACAAACAAAACAGACATAAACAAAAGGAGAAATGAAAGAAGATTACAGGTTTTTACTGCATGTTTAAACATAGGGAAGTGGTAGATCAGACTTGTATATATAGACTTTACATAAAAAAACCTACAGCAATTAGTTACCCCACTTCAAACCACTACAAACGCATAGTAAGAAGCAAAAGTGTGGCCTAAGAAAGCGAAGCGAGCTTAGAAGTGACCAAAGTGACCACAGATTTACTTCCCTTGAAACAAATGAATCAAACTGACAGCTTTATATTAATTCCGGCCATATATGGGTGGAACGACTTGAATGTGTTAACAATACACTGAAATTACGCTGTACACAAATTAAAGCACCGAAATGTAAAGAATGAAAACAAAAACGCAAGTCAAAAAGTAACCCCAAATACAAGAATGCAGCAGAAAAAAAAGATTTCTTGGTAAAAGATATTCATCATATACACTTAACTTGCACAACCATCCTGTAGTGCATGCATATCCTTTTACTTGTATATTTGCCAAATGCAAAATATTAAGCTTCTAAGTACATTAAAATGAGCATGAAACTCATATCGGAAATCATCAACACCTATTCTAAAATTAATGTCCTGATAAATTAAAAAAATCAGAATACAAATAACAAATAATTTAAAATGTACAATTGTCATGTTGAGTCATATATTTCTTTTGGAAAAGTAGAAAGAAAAAGTTGAAATAAAAATAAAATAAAAGATTGAGAGAGAAAGTAATGGTCTGATTACAGTTGACATACATGTGTATTTCGTGCAAGACATAGCACGTGCAAAGCGCCGTGTGTTTGTAACATAATATGAATATTGAGTGAATGGGAATCAGGCTTTGCAGTAGTTAACTTTGTATGAATTCATTCTCTCTCTGAAAGCCGTATGGACAGCGGGTCCTGCTTTAGCTTAGGCTAATAATGCTAATGTTAACCCTTGGGGGGTTATTTTGTTAACCCTTGGGGGGTTATAAAGTAATGATTGTCTAACAGACAAAAGTCTGATAGTCTTAGGCTTGTATTGTTCTCTTAAGAGGTGAGTGGAATGGATTATGATTCCGAACCAAATGATTATATTGTAATTTGCAGTGTAAAAGAAATATGGGATGATGATGATTATTGTTCAATGCTTACTATTTCTTTCAAAGATGGAATTTGGTGATTAATATTAGATAGCAGGTAAAAGGCAAGCCTTTGTATGGGGATTGTAAATACAATCAATAATATATTGTATGCGTTCTTTAATTAAAACTGTGTTTGCATAAGCATGCTTTTGCATGAATATAATTAGAATTAACGAACTATGCGAAAATTATGTTTCCGAATTTTAAAGTAAATACCGTGTGTTCTGCAGAGGAGACACACGGCGCTTTTCGTGGGCCAAGGGCTGCGGGTTTGTTGAAACCCAGAGAAAGAGAAGAAAAGCTGCAAAGAAGAATGAAAAGATTAATAATAGTGAGACGATAGAAGAAAGCTGAAAAGGAGGCCTGAAAGACAGAAAGAAAGAAGAAATATTCGGAAACAAATGGAGGAAACTAAGAAAGCATCAGAGAGGACGAAGAAACTGTGACGACGCTGGGAACCGAAGTTTTCAGTGAACTGGAAATGATAAAAGGGATGTCTCATCGACAAGTGTAATTAGATAGTATTAGATCACATGTTGATGGTATTGTGGACATTGATTGATATGTATAAATAACTTGTTTTATTTTTCAAATATTTAGTTATAATAAAAGAGAGTGGGGTATGATATGTAATCTTGCATTGAATTGAATGAGTGCTAGAGTTAGATGTATGCGTTGTGTGTGAAGTCTGCAGGTTCATATTTGTGTGTGTGTGTGTGCGTAAATATGACCCTGTGACAACAATAGTCACAACTAGTTAAATTAAAATGTTCTGGGTTTCTAATCTAAGCCTATCAAATAAAATAACTGACAATATATCAGAAGTAACTTTGTTAAATCACTAATCAGTTTGTATAGCCTGTGACAAAGCATATCTTTATTCTTAACAAAATTAAATCATAAACTATACACAAGTTTTAACAGCAGTTTTGTCATCATCAATAAGAAAAGGACGGGCACAAAAGAACTTTATACATGCACAACAACTTGCTTATACAAGTTCAAGTTCATATCACAAGACTCCCTCTCACAAGCTCATTTATGTTGAGGAATAATACAATCAACTTTTTTATACAATTTGCAAATGGAAGATCTCTCAAATGCAGGCCACTCGATGTATTGCAAAGCCAAAATGTGACACATTCTGTGGTCGGTGTTGCAACAATTTGTTCACAATAGTGAACACGGATTGTGGTAATAATTGCAACAGATTTTTTTTATATTGTGTAAGTTAAATGGGTTGCACAGCCTGTACAAAACCACTAACAAAATGCAAATAAAACATGATTAAATTTTGTTGTCAGACTTAAATCCTGTAAAATGCAAACTCTCCAAGCATTCAATACAGCTGAAACAGACGTATTGATTTTGTTGAGTAACCATATTTTGGTTTCCTTTTACACTCCAATCCATAACGGTGTCAACAGTTTCACATAAAATATACCACAATTTTAAAGAGAAATGCTTGCAAGATACAAAATAAAAATAAAGATAGAAGATTAAATATTAAGGCTGAAGTGGGTTTTACATTTTTTTTAAATGTTACAAAAATGTGCGTAGATGAAGAAAGTACATTATAAAAAATGTAGCAATTAGTCATTTCATCCCTCAGTTACATATATCGATAAATGATTTGTTTGCAATATTTACAAGCATTTTTAGTGATTCATTTACAGTGCTCTGGGTATGCACAAATTATAAAATCTTTCTACATTATAATCCTTTTGCAATGCACTACATATATTAGTGGAAATTATCGCTTTCCTTATTCAATGGATGCCATAACTGTCATCCATATTGGACAAATCATGAAAATGTGGTCACTAAATGTAAAAAAAATCATCTTTCAAATGAAGAGACAGTTGGGCAGAAGCGTAATCCATAACAAAATCAAGGCTGGAGCGCTCAAGTGACTGCCATGTGATAAAAACAAAATGGAAGCGCCATACTAGCCACCTCGATTCTGAATGTTATAACCATTCTGATCTGGGGGATTTTCCGAACGTTCAGCATGCAAGAAGGTTCAGTGAACCTGGACATTGCTTCTGAATGTAAAAAAAGAGCGGCCAATCAACATTTACATGCAAAACAACACAATTTTTATGTCTGTCTGCAATTTGTGTAACTACTTCTTTTTTAGGGAATAGTTTCAAATTTTAAACTTTCTCCTATCCAATCTTTTGAAGCAAATATCTGCAAGGATTTTATTCATGACATAAACTATTCCTGTATAAATGATCTATACATATGTGCATTTCCCTCGTTGCTGACATGACAGCCAGATAGGAGGGGACAGCTTTTCCAGCAGGCTTTGTCAATATACTACATGATCTATGTTGTCAATATACTACATGATCTACTTTGATTCAATACACAAAACCTCTGGTTAGTATATTTGCAGTGCATTCTGTATTCAATAAAAAACAAATATAATATAGTGGCCCAGCCAACAGGAAGAGAAATCTTGCATTTGAAAACCAAGGATTTCTCCAGTAAACGGACCTAATGATACTATTGTGTGCATGCATGCACATACATACTAAACAATAACAGCAAGAAACAAGAGGTACAAACAGCCTCCTAGACTTGCCAGTATATCAGATCTCAATCTACTGAGGCAAACATATTCTGTTCCGTGTGATATGTATTTTACGTGTAGCTTGAATACATCCTAGTTTGTATAAACATATGTGACCCAGCACCATGAAAGGGGCATAAGTGTCAAATTGACCATTCTTATAACATTATACATTTGGAAGCTTCAGACAATTCTCTTTCTAATTATACAATAACCATTATTGTATCTTTTTTAATTCTAGAGTTATGATAATTTAAATTATTTAGTAAGGTGAGCGTTGGCCATTTTGAGAAAACAGTCTAAAGTCTAGCCTAGCTGAAGAAAATACATTGAACTACTCGTTTTAAGGCACTAGACCATTTACAGACCATATTAAAGGTTATCCTTAATACATATGAAAGATAAGATGTTGGAGAACAAAATACCTTTAAAAAATCTCATGTTTTGTCAATTTTTAGTTTCCAAGCCTGTTGTGAGAAACTAGCTCAGCGACCTAATGTCCCTTTCGTGGTGCTGGGTCACATATGTCATTGTTGTTGTGTACGCACATCAAAAGAAAAGCTAAGAGCAGACCTGGGGCCGATCCTTAGTTTTAAAGTCACATAGTCTGATTTTGAGTACATGAACTATAATTTTACTTGTGTGCTAAATGAGCTTGCAAAATAGGCAACATTAACCAAAAAGATTTTTCTTTAAACTAGAATCTTTACCTCTGCCTTCATTTTATGTACATGTACTACTCTACTGCCCTGGTTATTATGACAAAAAGAGTTTTCATTGAATCAACACAACCTGCAAAACAAAACAAACAAAGAAGTATGGAAATATATATAAAAATTACAAACTTTATAATCAAGCTTAGTTTGTAAATGGCAACGAAAACAAATGATGATACAAGCTTGTCTCAGAGAAAGAAAAACAAATCAATGAGATTTTATATTTTTTAGTAAGCATTAAGTTCTTAATGTCAACAAATTATTTTTTGCTTCAGTCCTGTCCAAACAACACCGAAAATGAAAAACCAATCCTTTTAAGGAAAGGGCATTAGAAAAACACAAAAAGTGGGGAATGAAATCAGTATGTTCTGGAATATTTTCCTGCAAACATTTCTTTAAAATACCAAAACAAATTCAACAGAATTATGAGGTCAGGGTAAGTGGAACAAGAAGTTCCAGCCTAAAAAATGGAAAACAAATCTACACATTTTTTTCTCTCCAGGGATTTATGTTTCAACAAACTCTGGACCAGCCACCAAACAATTATCAAGTCATCTGCCAGAGAGACCAAAGAAATAATAGCAACAAAGTAACAATAACAAATACACACACTTTGTTTTACTTGGGCATTTAATGTTTTGAACATTTTTAAAGACCAGGGTAACTAATTACAATAAACACTATTATGCATTCAATTATACCTAGCTCTGTCGTTGACCTTTCAAAAAAGTATTAATTACATACAGATTAAAAACGGTTTTTTTAAAAATATATCTCGTGTAAAAATCCTTGCGATTAAATGAAAATCATCATTAACTCTTCTACTACCGTCGGCGGGTTGACCCGCCGGTTTACCATATTCCGTCGCTAGCCATGGGCGGGTTTGACCGCCAGATACTAGGGAAACCCCGGTGTCCCCCTTTGTGCTATTTATAGCAAGTGACATCACATCCTTTACTTCCGTGACATGCGCAGTTCGCTCAGGAAAAGCACAACCTTCCACCATCTTCATTTGTAGGCTAAATTTTGTAATTTTCAAGCGATTTTCGTCACGTTTTCGACGATGGAAACTGACAACTTTTGGCGTGAACCTCTACAAGATGGTGATAGTGCCGACGAAGCATTTACTGTGGAAAAAGTGGCAGAATCTGAACTTAGGCGAATCAAAAAGTGCATCGAAAGTGTTGAAACGATCTTGGGTTTGCAGCAGCAGATCGACACAGGTAAATTTAGTGATGATTCGAGCGAGTATTTTTTAAATTAATTTTTAAAGTGAGTGTGCGAAAATCAGTGCAGCGGCAAAAATTACTTGGTGCACAACGGTAAACAGTCTAAGTAATACTTGGTAGTAGAAGAGTTAAGTTCCAAAGTGAGAGTTACCCTTCAAACTCCCAAATGGCAATCATCCTTTATCAAACTGCAAAGTATTTCAAGAGCCACCTGCTTCATAAATGACCTAAAGGCACACCGTTGCTAAACACATGCACCACACTCTTTCATCATCACAGTCCTTGAGAACTCCTTTGCATGGAAACAATCGCAGGAGGGAAAAAAAGAAAGAAAATGCTGTTCTTTTGATTCACATTTGGGAACAAGTTGGAATACATGGGAGTCTTTTTGGAAGACTGGGGGGCGAGGTTGTGTGGAGGTAACAAGCAGCATCACATAGCGGTGGTTGGATCAGCCCCGCCAAACGACGTGTTTTGATAGATGTTCTCTTCCATTTCTGAAACACACACACACACAATTACTAACCCTCCTGATTATAAGGCGCAGCCCCAAATCAAAGACACTGAAAAGAAAAGACTAACATCCGGTCCCTTTTCCCCTTTATGAGTAGTGAGGACAGAAACACTGATTATGTCCCTTTTAAATGTGACACATTTAGGTTACATAGCTCTTTTTTTCAAACCTGAGAGAGTTATCTTTTCATGAGTCAGTTATACTTTGGATAGCCGCCATTGTGAATGGTGTAACTACCCCACTAACGATAACTCGGTATCAGCCCGGCTTGCCGTAACTCTTAAGTTGTCCATCTTACCCTTTTAGAGTCTCAATCTGGGGGGGGAAATATTGCCTTGTAGTCCATACAATTACCTCGGCTGATGTAATGATTAGAAAAGAAAAAGATGGGAGAAGGAGATATGGTATAGAGAAAGATAGAACAGAGGGGGAACAAATAGACAGACACCCACAAAGAGATGCCACAAAGGGATGGAATGACTGTACAGTCTGAGCAGAGGAGGTAAAAACTTACCTTAAGAACTGGGGCGTTGTTTTTTTTAAGAAACTGATGGTTGAAAAACTACAAGACGCAATTAACTTTTCAAGTTCCTATCACCAGCAAGAATGTGTGTTACTATCATCAAAAGCTTAATTCTGGGCCTGAAATGGGTTCCAGAAAAGCTACCTAGCAGGATAGTGGATAATGCCACTATTATTTTTTATTATACAAGATAATAACATGTTCTATACATCCTGACACTTACGGAAGGCTTGGTTGGCGTAGACATTCTCATCCAGCCCAGTGTTCTGGTAGATGTTGTCTTCGTCCACTGACATGGATTTTATCTTCTGCTCCACTATCAGCTTCAACGTGTCATGGATAAACACATACTGACTCTGAAAGTGTAAGAACAAAGTAATGAAGTGGGAAAAGAAGAAAAGAACAATTTGTTTTTTTTAGAAATTAACGGAAAAAACTAAACAGGATTTGTGTACAATAAATGTCTCAGAAACAATAATCGCATGAGAAATTTTTAGACCGTACAACATGTAAGTCATGTTTGAGCTAGCCAGTAACATGAAAAGTGAAATTGCACAAATACTGTGTAGTTTTTCCGCTAACTCTGACCAAACATTCATACTCACACAGTTAGTTAACGTTATTGCGCTAGGTTTCTTACTTCACTATACATAGATACCAAAAAAAGGCATGACCGAGGCCTGCCTATATGACCATCACCTATACAGTACAGTGGTGGAGAGAATGTGCACAAATCAACATTTATTCAAGAATGGTATAGCCTTCTTAGTCTTGAATTATGTTACAATTAAACAACACACAACACATAACTGGCATACCTCAATAGAAGTTGAGTTAACAAAGATATAAATAGTGAGGCAAAGAGAGAGGATAATAATCTCTCTTAAAGGTAACAATCAATGGCTTCAGGGAAAAGGGCACGTTTAAGAAACAACTTAAGCAATGAAGAGTATCATCCTTACTCTTTTTTTTTTGGGGGGGCCAAAAGATTGGTCAAAGATTAAGCTCAATGTTCAAGAATGGTTTAGGTCACCTTCTAAATCAATCATGTAGAATTACAGGTGGCCATAAGGTTCCTTTTAAATCTTATGCAGAGCGTTAAGTACCAATACAAGCAAGCTTACTGTCTGGAAAGTGTCTAATCTGAGTCAAGTTCACAAGACATTCTCAACTCAAAATACAAAGTTCAGTACTTTTGTTTGTTTTAACCCCAATAGCAGCATGCCCCACTACTTTTGGGGTGAACACATTCAGACATGACTACCAAGCAGCAGCATGATTATAAAATGTATGCCTATATCACTTCTTGTAGCTTTTAAAGGGGAATCAGATGCTCTATTCGGATACAAAAACGTTTTGAAAAACGTCACAGCATGGTTTTTGAAATATCGATAAGCACAGATTGCAAACTCTATTGCTATTACCTAGATTTTGTGTCACACTCTTCAAAATAAATCGAGCTGATAAGTCATAATTTGCAAAAAAATGTCTACTTTCAATGAAATCTCGTTCAACAGAATTATAAAGATGTATCATCATCCAAAAAAGTCTTAGCTTGTTTCAATCCAGCATCTGTGGGCGACGTAAAATAAATAATGTTTTTTTCAAGGAAATGAAGTTGTGGGTGAGACACAATGGATGGGAGATTTGGCTGATTTCCTGGCTGGTAGATCTGAGAGTTGTTGGACATAAATGTGTGAGTATTCAATTTATTTGGAAGAATGTGACATGAAAGGTATGTAATAACGATAGAGATTGTAGTCTGTGCTTATTGATATTCTAAAACCATGCTGTGGCGTTTTTACATCCGAATAGAGCATCTGATTCCCCTTTTAAAAACATCAAAGACAAATTAAAATAGCAAAGATTTTCAATAGGTGCACAAGTCCCAGCTTTTGAGTTTTGACAGTGAATGAGATTCTTTTGCAACTGTCATTGCAAAAACCTTCATCAGGGGTCTGTCTTAGGGAGTTGTCATTGCAAAAACCTTCATCAGGGGTCTGTCTTAGGGAGTTGTCATTGCAAAACATTTCATCAGGGGTCTATCTTAGGGAGTTGTCATTGCAAAAACCTTCATCAGCAAAACATTTCATCAGGGGTCTGTCTTAGGGAGTTGTCTGCAAAAACATTAGGGAGTGTCATTGCAAAAACCTTCATCAGGGGTCTGTCTTAGGGAGTTGTCATTGCAAAACATTTCATCAGGGGTCTGTCTTAGGGAGTTGTCATTGCAAAACATTTCATCAGGGGTCTGTCTTAGGGAGTCTTGCAAAACATTTCTTAGGGAGTTGTCATTGCAAAACATTTCATCAGGGGTCTGTCTTAGGGAGTTCTGTCTTAGGGAGTTGTCATTGCAAAACATTTCATCAGGGGTCTGTCTTAGGGAGTTGTCATTGCAAAACATTTCATCAGGGGTCTGTCTTAGGGAGTTGTCATTGCAAAACACTTCATCAGGGGTCTGTCTTAGGGAGTTGTCATTGCAAAACACTTCATCAGGGGTCTGTCTTAGGGAGTTGTCATTGCAAAACATTTCATCAGGGGTCTGTCTTAGGGAGTTGTCATTGGGGGTCTGTCTTAGGGAGTTGTCATTGCAAAACACTTCATCAGGGGTCTGTCTTAGGGAGTTGTCATTGCAAAACACTTCATCAGGGGTCTGTCTTAGTTGTCATTGCAAAACATTTCATCAGGGGTCTGTCTTAGGGAGTTGTCATTGCAAAACATTTCATCAGGGGTCTGTCTTAGGGAGTTGTCATTGCAAAACATTTCATCAGGGGTCTGTCTTAGGGAGTTGTCATTGCAAAACATTTCATTCTGTCATCAGGGGTCTGTCTTAGGGAGTTGTCATTGCAAAACATTTCATCAGGGGTCTGTCTTAGGGAGTTGTCATTGCAAAACACTTCATCAGGGGTCTGTCTTAGGGAGTTGTCATTGCAAAACATTTCATCAGGGGTCTGTCTTAGGGAGTTGTCATTGCAAAACACTTCATCAGGGGTCTTCTTAGGGAGTTGTCAGGGGGTCTGTCTTAGGGAGTTGTCATTGCAAAACATTTCATCAGGGGTCTGTCTTAGGGAGTTGTCATTGCAAAACATTTCATCAGGGGTCTGTCTTAGGGAGTTGTCATTGCAAAACATTTCATTGTCAGGGGTCTGTCTTGTCATTGCAAAACATTTCATCAGGGGTCTTAGGGAGTTGTCATTGCAAAACATTTCATCAGGGGTCTGTCTTAGGGAGTTGTCATTGCAAAACATTTCATCAGGGGTCTGTCTTAGGGAGTTGTCATTGCAAAACATTCATCAGGGGTCTATCTTAGGGAGTTGTCATTGGGGTCTGTCTTAGGGAGTTGTCATTGCAAAACACTTTCATCTAGGGGTCTGTCTTAGGGAGTTGTCATTGCAAAACACTTCATCAGGGGTCTGTCTTAGGGAGTTGTCATTGCAAAACACTTCATCTGTCTTAGGGGTCTTGCAAAACACTCTTAGGGAGTTGTCATTGCAAAACACTTCATCAGGGGTCTGTCTTAGGGAGTTGTCATTGCAAAACACTTCATCAGGGGTCTATCTTAGGGAGTTGTCATTGCAAAACATTTCATCAGGGGTCTATCTTAGGGAGTTGTCATTGCAAAACATTTCATCAGGGGTCTATCTTAGGGAGTTGTCATTGCAAAACATTTCATCAGGGGTCTGTCTTAGGGAGTTGTCATTGCAAAACATTTCATCAGGGGTCTGTCTTAGGGAGTTGTCATTGCAAAACACTTCATCAGGGGTCTATCTTAGGGAGTTGCCCACTTGTGAAACGGATCAAATTGTCACAGATGTTATATGCAGGCAGACCTCAGACTGGACCATGTACGGTCGGTGGTGGCGCATGTTGAGCACCAGGTTGTAGATGTCCACTACGTCCTCCAGGGTGTGGTCGTGGACAAACTGCTGCAGAAAGTCCAGGGCGATGAACGTCCCTGTGCGACCCACCCCGGCACTGCATGCACACACAAAGAGAAAACAAAACCAAGGCCATTTTGTCAGTCGGGAAGCAACGACCCTCTGTGGTTATAATATGGGATGAAAAGCTGTCAACAGAGTTACAGTGGAACCTCCCTATTAAGACCTTCCCTACATGCATCTCAGGTGAAAGCCAGAAGGTAATATTACAAAAGATGTAAAGAAGGCTGGTACTACCTTGTGGCTTTGATTCTAGAATAATAATAGTACCTTTGGGGATATAACTCACAATAATTAGTCTCTTGATGTGGTGCATCCTCTTTCACATTCCTCAAGAACTACTACAAATCTGTGACAGCGGTATGGCTTGGATATCAATTGTCGCCATTTTCCTTTTTTCAAGAGGGGCCGAGCCGCCATCTTGCGATAAAGATGGCACAGCATCCAACTGGGTTACTAGTTAGATTTATCCCAAGATGGTGGCTATAACAGCTGATAACCAACCGTCAGAAAATGGGTGTCTTACAGAGCCGATTCTAGGATTTTGAAAAACTGGGGGCGTCCCCCCCCTAAGAATGAAAAAAAGTGGGGCAGGTCCAATGGTTACGAGGGGAAGGGGGGGGGCGCCGATTCAATCTTCGCTAGCCATGGCCACTTCTTCAGCCAATCGTCTTGGAACCGGTGTTCCCTTGCACTAGTGCCGTTATCTTCGGGCTGCTTCTCCGAGACTGTTGATGCAGTAGCTGTTTCTGCAACATCTTCTGCACACTCATTTGGCAGAGGATTTCTTTTTTCTTACTTTGCCGCCACAAAAATCAAAGTCGAAGAGCGTCATTGTCCGCTTCATTTTGAAGAAAATTCGCAACTTCTTGTCGGTAAAACGAGATAAACGCGATTGGTTGATTTACACTAACATTGTAAAGGAACCAATGAAATGTAGGGAAATCATTCATTCCTGCTCGATGCTTTCGGCTTGTGCAGACGACGGATTTAGTAGACGACAAAGGAATTCCCGCAGCGATCGGTAAAAAGTGCAAGCAGTTCTGCAAATATGTGGGCGTCGGCCCGTGTTTACAACCGATTATTGCGGGAAGGAACATATTTGGGGGGGATTGTACCAATCCCACGCCCTAGAATCAGCTCTGCCTTATCCGGTTATTGACTCTACTCTTGATCTGACTCTTGATAATAAACCACAGAATTTCAACCCAGACCAACAGTCATCAGTAGAGGTGATGGAGGCCTGTACCTGCAGTGCACGGTGATGGGGCGGGAGGGGTTCCTCTTGGCGTCCAGACGCACGGTGCTGATGAAGTCCAGCACGTCCTCAGGGTTGAGGTTGGCGGAGAAGTCCACCCAGCCGTGGATGAAGTACTGCACCACCTGCCGCTTCTCCTCCATGCGGTCCTCCTGTGTTTGGACAACAGACAAGTCTCCATCTTATTAATAAAGAAAGCACAATATAATGTGGAAACCAGCTAAGGCCTTGTGGGCATTAGATTTGCAATCCTGCTGTGTACACTGTACATTCATAAAAACAAATGACCACACACGTGCAGTGATTTGCGTGCCCACATGTTCAGACTAGTCTCGCTTTTTTGTTTTGCCGGTTTTTAGATAATAAAACATCAACTGTGACTACAGCAAAATCATAAATGTAAAGATAATAATTAGCATCACAAGTCTAAGGTATAAGAGCAAAAGAAAAAGACGAGGAAAGAAAGCGAGTGAAAGACTATGACTCTCAAACTAGAGGGCATTTGCACTGGCTCTAGTGCTGCAGCCAAAGGGATGGGTTGGCCTTTGGGGACCTTCCCCAACACCACCTGTCCTCAAATCCCTTTGGCCGAGACAGTGAGGATCTATCCTGGGCAAGGCATCACCACTGTCATGAAACAAATTCAAGCCCAGCCTGCCAGAATAGCATCTGAATGCTATCTCAGTATCTGGCAGCCATAGTCGGAAGCGACTGACTGGCATACATGCGGGTGTGTGGGGTGATAGCATAGCATAGCATAGCAATTTGACACTATAGGCTTATTTTTTAAGCCTTTTGCCCTCTTGATATCATTTCTAGTGATATCAATATACTTTTTTTTACCCGTGAACTAATAAGCTTTTGTGTATTGATTTGAATCCTAATAAAGTTCCTCCAAATTTGAGGAGTACATTACGCTTTTATATTTTTGATAAACAGGGGGTGCAGTTCGAGTGGTTATTGAATCAATGGTCACATTCAACGGTTGATTAGAGAACAATATGTGTTGCAAATTCACATTGTATTCTTCCAGGAGAGGCTTCCATGTCATCTTTTACATTCAAACTATTGTGAGCTTCGGGGAGGGGGGGGAAGGCTTCACCCCCAGACCCCCCATTTCAGCCTGACCACTTCTAGAAGGCTTGCTACGCCCCTGCTAGCTGGTTCCATACTTGAAACAAAAGGAAGCAAGTATTGTTCCATATATCTTATTCAATATTTGTTTGGATACATGGGGGGGTGGGGGTTGCTGGAGATTTATTTGGAGACAAATGACACAAAGGTGCTGATAGTCTTGGCCTGCGTGGCTTCCAGGCGCAGGCTCGCTCCAGTCCCAGATGATGCGTGGGAGGAGGCTGGCTTGTCGGTATTGGGTTCGACAGTAAATCTGAGAGAGCTGCCTTGAGTGAGTGTGTCACTGGCATTCTGGTCTATACATTTAATATTAACACAAGAACATACTTAGCTTTACATATTAAAGATCCACCAGATCATAAGTCAAAATCACGGGTTTCACGTGCTTTCCCTCTTATAGTTGGTAGGAAATCTTGTTTTGATCAGGTTTGATTCCCATGCAAATGCCCCAAAATTCAAAACGAAACATCATTTTAAAGAGCAGCCTCAATTTGAAGTTGGGGGACTTAGTATGTGGGTCACAGCTACCCAGAAAAAAACAAGGGACTTAATCTTGGTGAGTCAGTGTGTCTTTAAGGCAGTCAGACGATCACAGGAATCAAACATGACGGAGTGAGTGAGGAGCACACACAGCAGCGGGAGAAACCAGGGTAAGTGGTAAATGATTTACCATGTAGATGGTGAAGCTCCTGATGGTGTACTTGTTGAGGGTGGACAGGGAGGTCAGGGTGATGATGATGTCCCCGTACTGCACTGGACTGTTGGTGTCCTGGGGCCAGTACAGGTCCACTTTCGGCTGAAGCGGAACACATACACAATGTACTGACCCCCGTCTGTCGCTTGCCACTACAGTGGAACCTCCCTTATAAGACCTCCCATTATAAGACTCCCTCCCATATAAGACCTACTTCTCTGAGACATTGCCCTTCTTTGCAAGTATTAAAATTACCTCCCTTATAAGATATCATTTGGGATGATTTTGTCTTATATTAAGGGAGATTCCATTGTATATGACAGCCAATAGGAATTGTTCGGAAATAATTAAGGGGAGTAATCTCATGGTGTGTGGGAGTGATCTTGCTTGACTCAGCGGGGACAAACAGGGAAGCTTCACCGGCTTAATTAGCCTTCGCCTCGTGTGTTTGTGGAGACACACAGGACGAAGGATACAGTGCGTCATTCTAAAGTTGACGTCGTTTATATTTTCACATCACATCTTGCAAAGTTCGATCAGGTTTTTGTTGTTGACACTTTCAACCCCTCATTATCCTAAAAATATGTTTGCAAGTCGCTCACGGCCCAAGTGATTAATAAAATATAGTAATGATCATAATAGTGCAAAATTGAAAGGGAAAAAACTGGGCAAAAAAGATAAAAACAACAGAACTTTTTAAAAAGTAATCAGTACAATCATAATAGTATTGACTATTCCCACCTAAATGGGGGATTTCTTACGAGATTTGTGGTGCTCTATGCTTACGGTGATAAAGTTTTAAACAAAACAATAAACAAACAATTAAATGAGCAACTGAAATATATAAACTGTGAAATAATCCTTTTTTACACACACACACACACACATTTAGTCTAATGCAAACTTGATAAGATATTTTTGGTCTAATGCTATCTCCAATGAGATTAAATCAACATTTGTTTTTCTTTTAGAGAGCACCAAAATCCTGTATTCACGTACATAAATGGCAATGGAAACATATCTGATCAGGTTTCTCTACAAACACAATTTGTAGGGTGACAGGCAGAAGATAATATCAGCTTTATGTTGTTGTTGTTATTCAATTTGAGGTAGTGCCTTCATACTTTCACCTGACAGTATTTTTCCCCTCAGACTCCGCCTCTGTACACATTGCAATCTTAACTCATTCCGGGCGAATTCTGAGTATACTCGTAACAGGAAAACGCTGGTCAGGGCCTAATTCCGAGTATTCTCGGAACAGCGCTTTCTGAGTCTAAAACTTCTCTAAATCCATGTGTTTTTCGTTTTTCTTTTAATCCGAACCATGCTTCTCTTTATCACTCTTCCACCTTTCGCTTCACTTATGTTTAGCACTTCTGTTTCACTTATGTTTAGCACTTCTGTTTCACTTATGTTTAGCACTTCTGTTTCACTTATGTTTAGCACTTCTGTTTCACTTATGTTTAGCAATTCTGTTTCACTTATGTTTGGCACTTAACACTTATGTTTAGCACTTCTGTTTCACTTCTGTTTGGCACTTCTGTTTCACTTATGTTTAGCACTTCTGTTTCACTTATGTTTAGCACTTCTGTTTCACTTATGTTTAGCACTTCTGTTTCACTTATGCTTAGCACTTCTGTTTCACTTATGTTTAGCACTTCTGTTTCACTTATGTTTGGCACTTGTTTCACTTATGTTTAGCACTTCTGTTTCACTTATGTTTGGCACTTCTGTTTCACTTATGTTTAGCACTTCTGTTTCACTTATGTTTAGCACTTCTGTTTCACTTATGTTTAG
>CM065694.1:37200559-37233059 GCA_017654935.2 Phymorhynchus buccinoides
GAATAAATGCAACTTTATAACATGAACTGTGATTGTCAAAGCATTGTACACATAAAACAAGAACGTGTAGGGTGGCGCAGGCTTGATTCTAACTTTCATCAGCCAAATCAAGGCAAGCTGTCCAAAATGAATTCCTGATTTAAAATTATCCTTTAAAAAACCCCATACATGAGTTGATGTATAACAAAATTACAGAATAAAATAGTCAGAGAAAGCTAACTGAAAACAGCACAGACAAAGGCAAACAAATAGAAGACTGAACTATTGCAGCACATACTGGGATGTAGCTGGCATTGATATAGTCCGAAGTGGGATCATCTTCATCTGTCAGCAGCTTGACCCGAGTGTAGTCGACTGAAAACAAAGACCCAAAGAACATTATACCTATACAGTACAAAAATAAAACAGGTTACTTGCATAATAAATTAAACTATGGTACCCTATTCAAAAGACTTGAGATATTTGATAATAAATTTAAAATACTGTAGTTTTCGGACTATAAGGCGATACTTTTTTTCCCAGACTGTGAGACCCATGCACTTTATAATAGGACTAATAATATGGTAAGGAAATATAAGAACAAAATCTGAATTTTGTGTAAAATTTGGGGGGTGCGCCTTATAGTCCGAAACATACGGTAATAATAGTAAAATAATAAATGTCTATATATCAATAATCACATCAAACAAACACACACATACACACACTGCACACAATTCTGGTATGGCTCATATACCTGCGTGCGCATCTCGACCTTTCCAACGGAAGTGTCGCCATCTTAGTCAGATTTGTGTGTAAACAGCATCGATCTGGCATTTTTCAAACAAAGTTACTGACTAAGATGGCGGTCTATAATATGGCACGCTCCTTGTGGCCGGATATGACAACACGTGGGTACCAGCCATAGGAATTCTTACGCAGAAATAAGTTAACTATGGACAAAGGCAACATTGCTGAAACTAAAACAAGCTGTGGGATATTTTTGATTGAGAGTATTTAATACTATAAAACAACTTCCGGGGATGGTTTTGATTGAGAGTATTTACTATAAAACAACTTCCGCCAGCAAACGTTTTAGGGAAAAGAGAGAGGCATACAAATATACGGTTCATATTTCTTTCTGAACATCATTGTCGCTCTTTTTTAGAGCGAAAAAAAAATGCATGTACATAAAAAGCCACAAAACTTAATGGGAATCTGGAATAGCTGGAAAAGGAAAACTAGCACTGCATGTTGACATGAAAGTTCAGTAATACAAACAGATAGAAATAGACTTCACAATATAATTCATACAAGGCAGAATATTGGAGTATCTGTTCTTGACTTTGTTGGTGTCCAAGACAGCAGCTGTCTGAGCAAAGGAAGGGCTTCTTTCCTGTATCTCCTGAGAAACACACACACACACACACACACACACACACACACACACTCACACACACACACACACACACACACACACACACACACACACACACACACACACACACACACACACACACACACACACACACACACACACACACACACACACACAATCATAACACCACCTTGACACATTGCTTTACAATAAATCATAATTTGTGCATTCTCATCTTTAAAAAAATAAAATAAACACACACACCAAATTCATAGTTGCAATGCTTTAAATAAATCTGATTTGTGCATTTCATTGTCAGTAAAATTTTAGGTTACAATTACATCTGATGGTGTTTCATGGTCAGTAGTTTTAGTTTGATCGATGTAGAGCATCAGCTACAGTTTCAAGGATGGACGCAAATAATTTCATATATCAAAATCCTTACAATGGAGAACAAATACAATGCTTTCTAGACGGCTTTTTAACAAAGTGTTAAATAAAAGGAACTTAAGTACTTAAGAGCGCTTCAAATGCAAGCATCTAACACCCACATTCTGACTTGTTCATCAAATTCAGTAAAAAAACAACCCACAAACAATTAACAACAAACGTGTGTGTGTGTGTGTGTGTGTGTGTGTGTGTGTGTGTGTTTGATACATTTTTATTTTACTTTACATACATGTACACACTAGTATACAAATGGGTGTTTATGTACAAATGGGCTATTAGCAACATTTACACAAATTGGACTGTATCGGTAAAAGGCAGGCAGTGCTAATTAAAAATGAGTATTTTGATCAGATCGAACCCTGTTTACAATACCAAAATGTGTACAGAAGAGCCTTGTGTTTCCTTTCACAACATAAAACAACAGAAAGTATACATACTACAAGATGGTGAGCATGTGATTTTCCCTTTTTGGTGTAAATAGCAATCAATAAAAAAATTTAAAAATCAATTAACAAAAAATCCTGAAATATAGGGACAGCTTTTTTTTTTTTTTAAATTTCATTTCCACTGAAAAAAACCCAGTAACAGAAGACATGTTCATACTACTAAAGCATAGTACATTAGTACTCTAAACTGTTGAGATAGAATGTCAGGGTTTAGAAGTTATCCGCAAACATGTTCCTTTTCTTTTCTATAATTTACATGTTAATCAGTGCTTCATCACCTGGCAGAGGAAGTTTAACAAAAAAAGAGTCATCCAGTCAAGGTGAAAGCAGGTACAAGAAATCAATTCATTTGTGAACAGTCATTTGCTAGTTTGCAAAACATGCAACTGGTGTTCTGTAAAGATTCGACACTCCCTCCCACCCCCACCCCCTTCCAAATTCTGAATTCCCCTCCTCCTCCTCCAGCCCCTTCATTAATTGAAAAATAACATTTCTTCTCCATTTTTTTTTTTCTTATTCTTTTTTAAAATTACAAATCGTCAAATCTACTGAAAGTGGGATCTAATGTATGGGCCGTGTGTACGCATGTATTGGTGCATTCCTTTCTGTTGCTTGTTTGACATTTTCATTAGTTCCTGCGACGGCGAGGTGTTATCAGAGATTGACAGTGCTGGTGAACAAGGGTGGATGTCTTTGTGAGTGAGAATCATGTTATTTTTGTTACTTTATTTCTTTGCACTGGAATGTTGGTATTCAACCATTTTTATTCCTTCTTTTCATTCATTCCACAATTCCTGCTTTCACTCACTCTTTCATACCATCAACATACATGTACATAAATGAACTCAGAGCAAATTAGGGCAAACATTGTTTTTGATTTTCCTGCGCTGCATAATTCTTTGAACCCCAGTACAAGTCAGTAATTGCCGGTTACGGCAGGTGCATGGACATTGTTGGCAGAAGAAGAAGAAGAAAAAAACAAAAACAAACATCAACAGCTCATCATAGGTAATCTAATGTAAGAGTATACTTTTTGTTCATTGTGTTTACTATTCATTTTAGTGATTTCTGTAAAGCGCTTAGAGCTTAAAGATTAGGCGCTATAAAAGTTGTCTTAATAAATAAATAAATAGCTAAAAAAAAGGTATGAGTATCTGAAGCTGATCTATCACTGATAGTAGTGATAGCAGTATTTGTAATATTACACAATTATTGATTATCCAAAGAGAAGGTGTGTTTTTTCTCATTGCAAAACAGCAACAATGACAATGATAACAACTACACAACAACAAACAATAATGCAGATCAAAGCAATAATAGTAATCATTCATATTAAAAAGAAAGGTAACAATAATACAATAAGCTTGAGGAAATGGGAGCAAGAACACAAGATCAAAATATAGCATCACAAAAAAAGGGAGGTCACACACACACACACACACTACAGATGATATAGAGTTAAGCAGGATCAAGCAAATGATTAAGCACAATGAAAGTTATTTCAAGTTCCTCATCCTTCAAGAGAAGCATTAACCCCTTCACCGCCAATGTTGCATTTATGCACCACAATGGTTTAACACCCATGTCACTAAAAGGCATCAAATCAGGGCCTGTTATCCGAAAACCCTATTTTCTTAATTTTGGGAGGTAAGGATAGGTCTAATGTTATACATGTCTGAGGAATTCCCAATATTGCAACAACATGTTTTTATCTACCCAGTTAAGTTTAATGGTATTTTTTGGCTGAAAAATGGCTGGCGGCGAAAGGGATAACCTATTTGCACTGGAATGTTGGTAGCATGACTATCTTGTTGATTTTAATGCATGTTTTTCATCTTTCAATGTTGCTTTTGTAAAGCGCATCGAGCATACTACTGTATGGATTTTAGTGCTAAGCCTATATGAAATAAAATTATTATTACATCATTATTATTAATGGCAGTGTGCAGTGAGAGGCAAAATTGATGAAGTGAAACTGTTTACCTTAAAATCTTCCTTTAACTGTGAAATCTGAGTGAAAACACCGAGAAAAAAAATTAATCGGTTAGCATTCAGAAGACATAAAAATCACACCAGAATTTATATTATTCAACATAATTCTAGCCTATGTTGCTTCCATCAAGTTAAAAATATTTTCATGACCAATAATGATATACCTTTCACCGCTATAGCCATTAATTTTCATAAGCCCTTCAGTGCCATCTGTTAGTTGCGTCAGTGCTGCCCGTTTGCCACTTTATTTTTAATGCGGCAAAATCACGAATGAGCGCCGACATACATATGTGACCGAGCACCACGAAAGGGACATTAAGTCGCTGGGGTAGTTTCTCGCAACAGGCTTGCAAAGTCAAAAGTCTCATTTTTTTTATCAATCTTTAATTATGTTTTTTTTGGTGCTCTCCAACATCTTATCTTTCATATGCATAAAGGATAACCTGTAATATAAAGGATAACCTGTAATATGCATAAAGGATAACCTGTAATATGCATAAAGGATAACCTGTAATATGGTCTGTAAATATTACAAAAAGCGCTTTAAAATTAGTAAGTTGATGCATTTTCCTAGGACAGGCTAAAATTTAGACTGTGGTTTTTCAAAATGGCTGACAGTCACCATACCAACTTTAAATGCTCATAACTCTGCAACAAGAAAGGATACAAGAATGATTTTTTATGTGATTAGAATTTATAATAGAAAGGTAATTGCCTGAAGTTTTCAATTGTGCCATTGTCTCAGAATGATCATTTTGACACTTAATGTCCCTTTCGTGGTGCTAGGTCACATATGTCAGAGGCAGGTACTGAAATATGGTAGTGGATGTAAATATATATGTCGCCAGCACTGAAGAGGTTAAACTATCATAGATAAAGAAAAGATGCCATCTAATGATCTATACTAATGTAGATTCCACCATGACATGAAACAGAACAAAAGTGACCCAGCACCATGAAAGGGACATTAAGTGTTAAAATTACTATTCTGAGAAAATTATACATTTAAAACTTCAGACAATTCTCTTTCTGATGATAGAAGAGCCATTCTTGTATCTTTATCCCTTACAAAGTTATGAGCATTTAAAGTTAGTAGGGTGAGCGTCGGTCATTTTGAGAAAAATCAATCTAAAGTTTAGCGTAGCTAAAGAAAAAGCATTGACCTACCCGTTACCCTAAGCACTTATAAGACCATTCAGAGACCACATTATAGATTGGTCTTTATAAATATGAAAGATAAGATGTTAGAGAACACAAAAATACCCATAACTCAAAATTTAACAAAACCAAGATTTTTGACTTTTCAAGCCTGTTGTGAGAAACTAACCCAGCGACTCAATGTACCTTTCGTGGTGTTGGGTCACAAATGTGATAATTAAAGAACATCAGACTGATGACGTAGCATATGTACGTGATCCATTAAGCATGTACAAAAACGTGACTCTGGCAGTAAAAGGGTTAAAAGTCACCACATCACAAGCACTATATCGTCGGTGAAATTCAAAAACCTTGTATCTTGATTTTTTGGGTTTTTGAGTTAGATACATAGTCAGCTCTCTAATATTTCCCGCCACCTTCCACCAAAAGCTCGTATCTCTAATGACTTTCTATCTGGGGTAAATGAGGTTGTGAAAATAGAAGAAAAACTCGTAAACTTGTCCCAAATCCAGATCTGGTTAAGAACAAAAACCTCGCATCTTCGTTCTTTTCAAGTCTAACAAAAAATGTTTTAAAAGTAATTTTAACGAAATGCAGGACTAAACTCGCAATGTCTTGAACAACATTCATCATAGTTAATCAATTGTGGTCAATGAGGTTAATTTTTAAAACAGTTTGTTTTATTTTTCTCAAAACTACTAAAATTGAGATACAAGGTTTTTGAAATTCACAGATGATATGCATATGCAACAAACCACTGCAATGCATCCAAGCAAACCGTCTTAAATGCAAATTTTTAGCATATGAGATATACAGCTAAACCAGAAACATACAAAGAGGGAAATGTTATCACACACTTTCTTTTTCTGCCAATGATGTCCACCTGCCGTAACCGGCAATAAGGGGCTTTAGGGGCACACATTTCAATACATCTTGTTTGTCTACTTACTTCAAACTCTGCCTGGAATTTCAGGTTGGAGTCTTTGTGGAGGGCTTCCAGGTGTGCAGCAAAGTCTTCCAGTTTCACAGGTTTCCTGTAGCAGTAGGAAAATGTGGAATGGTTGTCTTTAAGAAGTTTGCATACACCCAAAATGCACATGCATTGCATGCACACTAACATCTACACACCCACACCCACACACATATACAAACATGTGTGCACACACACATTCTCTCTCTCTCTCTCTCTCTCTCTCTCTCTCTCTCTCTCTCTCTCTCACACACACACACACACACACACATTCTCTCTCTCTCTCTCTCACAGACACACACACACACACACATAATCAAAAGCAATTTATTAGTGACTACAGTGGAACCTCCCTTATAAGACACCCCCCACACACACACATTATAAGACTCCCTCCCACTTAAAACCTACTTCTGAGATATTGCTCTTCTTTGTAAGTATTAAAATGACCTCCTATTTAAGACCTCATTTTGGATGCTTTTTGAAGGTCTTATAAGGGAGGTTCTATTGTACTTAACTTTTTTCTTCAGGCATAATTTACGAAATTTCAAAGATTACCAGGTATTTTGAATAAACCCACTTGCATTGGCACACGAAATGTGAAATGTTACAAGGCATTAGACCACACTATGGAATCAGAAAACACTCATTTATCAAGCTGATTATGAAAAAGGCTAATGCCAGATATTCTTCCGACACATTCCGATTTCGGAGGAGCTCAAAGGAGAAAATTGGGAAGATTTATTTTTTTAAAGGCAGGAGAATGGACCAATAAAGCAAAGAAAGATAGTAGATGACAGAAAGCAAAGGGAAAAGGCAAGAGTCAAAGATTAGTGGAAGTTACAAGCACAGAACTTCCAGAAGGTGGGGGAACTATTTGTACGAAAGATCCCCCGACATCCCCATGGGGATTGCCAAATATAACATGAACAAACATAGCATCCGTGTTTTTCCTATGATGAATCATAATAACGCAGCTTGCTGACACACGAGTCAAACATGCTAGCCTGTTGTAGTTGATGATAAAAGGAATCTCATTTACAAAGACAAACAAGTAATAACAGTGATGTTACTTTTGACATTGATATGAATCAGGATGCTACATAATAACATATGCATAAAAATAAATAAAACGGCATTTGAGCCAAATCTCACCGGACTACGCTTAGCGCCGCTGGCTCTTCCATATGATCATAGGAATCGCTTTCCCTGGAGACAAAAAAAAGAGAAATAATGTATGAAGATTTAACAACCTAACTGACCACTTACACATAGTAGTAGTAGTAGTAGTAGTAGTAGTAGTAGTAGTAGTAATTAGGGCTAGAAGTGGGCCTTTTACGCCCTTTTTCGTTAGTGACTTTGATTTGTTTCAGGGTGGCTTGCTTTCTACAGCTAAGCTATAAAATATCAAAATTTAACAAAAACATGTAATGGACATTTTTTTTTTTTTTTTAAATTCATCGAAAGTAGCTTGCAGTACAAACAGTAAGTGGCTCAGTCAGAGGTAATGCGTTCGCCACGCAAGCAACAAACCCGGGGATCGTTCCTGGCCGCAGCAGAGTTTTTCCGCTCACTTTCCACTGGACCTTATGGTCTGAACCCAGAGTCTTTTCAATGAGATGACAAAAACCAAGGCCTCGTGTGCCCATGCAGTGGCAACGAAACCAATGCAAAAGGCAAAGCAGGGCTCCCAGGGACCCCTATTTGGCGGTCTATGAAGCACTAAAATTCTACAGGACCCTCTAAAAGAATGTGCAGGGGGTCCCAGGGATGCACTAGAAACATTCTTTTTAGCATTCGCTATGCCACTGGGACCCTCTATCCCGCCTCTAGGACCCTCTATACTATGAGTGAAGGAGTCCCAGGGACCCCTTGTTTTGCGGGACGACTGGGAGCCCTGCAAAGTCATACTCAATGTAAGAAATAGGAAGATATGGAGTATCTACCCCACTATGGGGCATCACGCTATATAAATATTCATTATTATTATTATTATAAAGATAGACAGACGCACAAAAAGCAAGGAGATTGAGACTTATTATTTTTCAAAAACAGAACTTGGTGATATAACTAAATTAATTTTTATAGACATCATTTACAGACAAACAATGCTTTTAGTAGAATCACAGACACAATCTGACATGATCATACTGTTTAGGCAAACGACGGCGTAGGATGATGACGACAACCACCACCACGATGACAGCGATGACAACAACTGCTGCAACGGCTCCAGCCACAGCAGCAATTGGAAACTCGTCTGAACAACAAGAAGAACAAAAGGCAAATTCACAGCATGCATCCTGAATGAATGAAAATCCGTTTAACGTCCTCTGGTCTGAATATGGGACATTAGTAGATATAAAGATGGTGGGAACGATCCTGGAGGCAATGCCCGGAGGCAATGCAACTCCAGGAAAGTCCCGAATTTTTAACGATACAGATGCATGACATGAATAAAGCTATCTGAAACACGCTTATCATAGCATGCATCCTGCGCACTAAATGAGGCTTTATACTACTCCTTGCCGAATCGAAAGGGCGATAATTTTAGGCCCGAAGTGCCGAGGCCCCCTGGTGATGAGTCAGGAGCAGATAATTTTCTGTGGCTATATACTACTAGTTCCTGACAGATAAGGGCGATAATCTTAAGTAGGTGACTTTCGCATCTCAGGGCATGAGACAGTGGCAGAGAACTTTCGGTATAAGGCCTCATTGTAGTCTAAATGGAGACATTGGGCATGGATAAACATTGAAATTCCCCCCCCCCCCCCCCGTTTTGCTTAACCTCTTTTCAGGCAAGTAGAATAAGGGAATAAGGGGCGCAATTACACATGGAGACCTTGTGCGCTTATCTTATCAGCAAATAAGTAGAAGAAAATAAGAACAATAAGCAGATGGGATAAGTGCATGCGGAGAAGCTTCATGTGCATACATGCTTATTTTTCTTTTTTTTCTTTTATGCTGTCCCATACAGTGGCGTTGCTCCCACGCCGCTCATTCCAAATCCCAATTCGTAGCCACACCCTGGCTTGTTCAGGTCGCGGAATCCAAGACCAGCAGTCCAAGGGCCGTCAGGAGGCAACCACCCAAGGAGACACTGCACTGCTGCTGAGTCACTTTGGTGGAGTTCAGTGTGCTTATTTATCTTGCTTTCTTTTACTTATTTGCAGATATGCGCATGAGGTTTCCGCATGTAATGTGCGCACAGCCTAAAACGACAAACAAATGGTCAAAGGTGAAAAAAATTACATTTTTTTTTAACTGCACAATAATATTATAACAAAAATAACGTAAAAAAATATCAAACTTCTTGAAAATCAGAATGCTCATACAAAGTACAAATCATGATCTGGGGTGAGTAAACAACCTTGTTTATTATTTTGTATTTACAGAATTCAAGAGCCATTTTAGAGTACATTATAACAGCCTTTTAACAATTAGTGAATCAATGAAGCACACACACACACACAGTATACAAACACAATCAGTGAATCACCCAATATTATATACCATAGAATGAACATTTCAACCAGGCTTACCACTTACAATAGTATCCTTAGAGTTTGAATTACGAGGTTTCTCTAGTTTTTCATAATGTTAACCTTCAAATTATTTATGTTAGGTCAAGCATTTAATACACAAATGCCCTATTAATCAGCCTTTTGCATCATATATAAAATGTACTTATGTGAATTTTGTGCAAAAGACTGGTGTGTACATTTAAAGATTTGATCTGTTTCTGCACAAGAAAAGCTTTTGTGTGTTTTACTGCTTTTAAAACAACACAAATTAATGCTATAAAGTAATGTACTGTAAGATGCGGACTATAAACCGCTACTTTTTTCCTCCACTTTGGCCCATGCGGCTTATAGACTGATGCAGCATATCTGTGGATTTTTTTGTTCATCCTACATTTATCAGTATTGATTAAATCTGTTATTGGCCACATTCTTCAGCCTATTTTGAGCCTCTTTAGACTCAAAACTGGTTTTGGTAATCAATAGATTATAATCCCATGTTTAACGTATCTGAGAACATTAAATACTTGTGTTCTGATAGGAGAATTTCTATATTTGTGTTGGTTTGTGCACATACAATTTTCTCTGTGGCTTATAAACTGGTGCGGCTTATATGTGAATAAATACCTAATATTTTGTCAATTTAAGGGGTGCGGCTTATATACAGGTGTGACTTATAGTCCAGTTTTCATGGTATGTGTTTTACCTTTCTCTGCCACAGTCTTTATCACAATGGACTCTGTGGTCTCAGAACAGCCTCCGTTGGTGCAGGAAAACACATACACACTGAAAGAAAGTAAAAACAAAAAAGGTTTTGTGAAGGGCCTGTGATGTTAGGTTGTTGCTGCTGCTGCTACTGTCGCTGATCATTTTCCCTTCGCTGCAGCAGAAGCAACAACAGCATAATAAAATAATAAGAAGTAGTGAGTATTAGTAGAAGCAATATCCACAGAATTACCAGCAATTATTTTTTTTACAAAACAACACAACCAATATACGTGATCACATAAACGTGTAGCAATCTTATTGTTAAACAGAAATACATGTTTAAGACATGTCAACATATCAACCACCATCATAAATCTATAAGTTAAGAGTCATAATAATATAATATAAACAGAGGTACGAATGTAGGACAAACCAGTATACATCTATGTTTAGAGTAATAAAAACACATTATAATGATTAACAGAATACAAATGTAATTAATTAATTTAAGACAACTGAACTCCAACAAAAATCAGCAGAGATCACATGAACTCATTCAAGTCATTCCGGCCATATATGTCCAGAATTAATAGATAACTGTCAATTTGATGCATTTGCTTCAAGGGAAGTAAATCTGTGTGCACACAATACCTTGGTCACTTCAAAACTCGCTTCGCTCCCTTAGAATTAGATCATGATTTTGCCTCTAACTTTGCTTTTGTAGTGGTTTGTTGTGGGGGGTAACCAATCGGTGCAGATACTTTTTCTATATAATGTCTATATATAAAAAAGTCTGATCTACCAATTCCCTATGTCTAAACCTGAAGTAAAAACCTGTAATCTTCCTTCATTTCTCCTTTTGTTTATGTATGTTTTGTTTATGTGTATGGCTGGAGTGATTTGTGAGTTTTTTGAATAATTCAAAATTGTTGCGATGCGAATGAGTTAACTGACTGGTATTCTTTTCCAGCGTCCAGCGGTCCGTTGCAGTAGACGTCATCGGGCAGGTCAGGGCAGGAGGTGTTGCTCCCGATGGTGTACGGCAAGGCGCTGGAGGTGTCCCTCTGGACACGGCTCACGGACCGTCTTTTGCGACCACCGACTGTTGGTAAAAAACAAACAATGCAATGTTCAGCTAATTTATACAGGGACTGACATTTTTTGGGGAGATAGGTCTAGCCAATATTTTGAGTGAAAAAGACTTTTCAACATAAAGATGATTAAACTGGGACCCCCAAAATGATTGTGGGTTATCTAGTGGTTTTGAGTTAGTCAGTTACCCGTTTCTGAGTTATCAGGATTCCACTGTATATATACAGCATCTCTATTATATACAGTGTACATACTGTATATATATATATATATATATATAGTGGAACCTCCCTGATAAGATCTTAAAAAATCATCCAAAATGAGGTCTTATAAGGAAGGGGTCTTCAGTTATAAAAGAGGTAATTTTAATACTTACAAAGAAGGGCAATGCCTCAGAGAAGTAGGTTTTATGTGGGAGGGAGTCTTATAATGGGAGGTCTTATTATTTTTAGAAAGGGAGGTTCCACTGTATATTCAGTCTGGATCACATCTTCCACTTTTTTTCCGTCTCTCTCATTCTTCCATCCCTTTCTGCCACCTAACTAACCCCTAGCTCCTATCAAAACAAAAGTACAATTACATGTACTGTGAAGGTCTTCCCTCTTTCTCTCTCACTCTCAGACAAAACAAAAAAGCAAACAAACTTATTAAGAATCACCGATAACTTAACGATTGCCTTGGATTTTCCTGTGTAATTGATGAAGTACATGTATTACAAGATTAAGATTCAAGATTTCATATTTTATTTAATAAGGCAGGGCGAGCACAAACCACAAACGCTTCTGGTCCTTCATGAAGCACCTGAAATCATCCAATTCAGGAGTGGCACCGCTTAAGGCTGATGGACATCTGACATCGGAACCTTCAGCACAGGCTGAGATTCTGAACAGACACTTCCAGTTCCAGTCAGTCTTTAGCGAAGGTAAAGAGTACTCAAGGGATGAGTTCAAGGATAAATGCAAGATGGAGCCAGTAGACTGCCCTGCACTGGAAGAAATTCAAATCTCTGAGGATGGAGTGAGAAAACTGCTATCTGGACTTGACCCCAACAAAACCAGTGGACCCGATAACATCAGTCCCTGGGTACTGAAGGAGCTGGCATCTGAAATCGCTCCAATCTTAGCCACCATTTACCAGTCATCCATTAACACCGGGACTGTTCCATCTGACTGGAAGGATGCCAACATAACTCCTATCTACAAGAAAGGTGAACAGTACGACCCAAGCAATTACCGCCCAGTGTCCCTCACCAGCGTGCCATGCAAAATCATGGAGCATATTGTCACCAGTACCATCATGCACCACCTGGAACAACAGGGATACTCTGCAGACACCAGCACGGCTTCAGGAAAAGGAGGTAATGTGAAACACAACTTCTGGAATTTGTCGACGAACTCATGGAAAACATGGAAAACGGGCGGTAGACAGACGTCCTTGTCATGGACTTCACGAAAGCGTTTGACAAGGTCAACCACAGTCTCCTCCTGCACAAGCTCCATAACTATGGGATTCGTGGTGAAATCAACAGGTGGATCGCAGACTTTCTCAGAGACAGACGCCAGGCAGTGGTGGTAAATGGGGTCTCTTCCAGCTTTACTGATGTTCGCTCAGGAGTACCACAAGGCTCAGTCTTAGGACCCTGCCTTTTCTTAGCGTACATTAATGATCTACCTGAGAAGCTGACATCAAAGGCACAGCTCTTCGCTGATGATACTGCTGTCTACAAGATTGTTGCGGCGCCCCAGGATCATGACCGCTACAGGATGACCTCTATCGACTCGCTGAGTGGGAGAAGAGCTGGGACATGGTTTTCCACCCTGGCAAGTGTAACACCTTGAGCGTATCAAGAAGCAGAAAGCCCCGGCAGCATCATTACCAGCTGCATGGCCACAACCTGCAAGCAGTCGACTCCATCAAGTACCTTGGAGTGACTCTGACAAAGGAGCTGAGCTGGAAGAAACACGTCGAGAACATCTGCGCGCAAGCCAACAAGACTCTAGGCTTCCTGAGAAGAAATTTGAAAGTCAGCTCCCAGACCATCAGGGAGTTGGCCTACAAATCATTCATCCGTCCGGTCCTAGAGTATTCATCATCAGCGGCGCGCAGCACGCTTCGTCCTCAGACGGTTTCGAAACACGTCTAGTGTCACTTCAATGCTTGAACAGCTTGGATGGTCCTCACTGCAGCAGCATCGACTTTCCGCAAGGCTTGTGATGCTCTTCAAGCTGCAAGAGGAAGAGGTGTGCATGGATATTCTGCAACAAAAACTGATACCACCACCAGCGCGTCAGCGACGCACTCACCCACGTCAGCTCTCTCAGATTTTCTGTCATACTCAGTACCGACAAGCCAGCTTCCTCCCACGTACAATCCGGGACTGGAACGAGCTGCCCCAGGAAGCTGTGCAGGCCAAGACCATCGACACCTTTGTGTCAATGGTCACCAAATAGTTATCCAGCAACACTCCCCCTCCCCCCTCCCCCATTCCCTCCACCTCTACCCCTCTCCCTGTATTAAGGCGCTTTAGAGCACACAGTCCAAGTCTCAATCTTGCTAAGGCATAACGGAATTTACTAATAGTAATGGCTGACAAATAATTTTCTAATTGAAACGATGACTTAAAAGATCTATATGTACTAAATCGTTCACTTGCAGAGAGTTTTGCATGCCAATCTTGCATGTAACAATCAATCATTCTCTGCTTTAACTCTTTAAGAAAAATAGCTTCATTTCCCACCCCTCCATTAAGCCAAACATCTGAAAAACCAAAAGTATCAAAACATTTTTTTACAGATTTAGACCAGTTATGATCATTAGAGTGACCATGGGTAAACTCGGGAATCTTATTCAAGAGAGAGAGAGAGAGAGAGAGAGAGAGAGAGAGAGAGAGAGAGAGAGACCGTAGTTCTAAAGACTTTATTTTATTTCAAGCAAATTTACCTTATAAACAATTTTACTCTCTTAACTAAGTGTAAATTTAGTCCATGTTAATCAATCCAACAGAACTTCACAGACACTGCGAGTGTGACCAACAGTAGGCCTAAGCCCTAAACACAGTGGTGTAAGCAAAACGATTTTATAATGTTGCAGCCTTTAATAATAATATGACTGTTAGTGTTATCCTAGCGTTTCAATACTGACATGACACATATTAAGGAATGTTCTATAAGATAGTCAGATACTGAGATAGGGAATTTTGCAGCTGGGACAAATGAGAAAGGGGTTTGATAAGGAAACATAGGCCTAATGCCTACAGTGATGGCGATATATAATTATGCCACATGTAGGGCCTACTTATCATCACAAAGTCTCTGAAAGTGTAGGACTGTTGACAACGAAAATGGTGTTTTACGTCCTCTTGGTCTGAATCAGACACATATGGGACATTTGTAAATTTATACAAATATGGTGGGAACAATACTGGAGGCAATGCCCGGAGGCAGTACGAAACCAGTAAAGTCCCGATTTTTTTATTAATACAGATAGGTGTAGCGGTAACCACGCCTCGGTTAAACCTCATCAGCTATGGTACCGCTACAACTAGTACAAGTATTTAATAATTAATTACAATGAGTAGGAGTGCTAGGACTGTTGACAGAATGAAGAATGATGAACTGACAACAATTATAGTCTCTTTGGGGGATCAATGTGGTGTTGGAAGCCTATTGTTTTCAAAAATCTTTTGGACGAAAACCCAAATTTGAACATTTGAAAACAAAATTTAAAAGTTTCTTAAAGATTTATTTTTTATTAGTTTTAGTTAGGCCTAAAGGAGACGCAAACCACTAAAACAATATGTCACAAGTCAAATTTATTGAGAAGGGGCGCAAAAGGGCAGAGAGGCCTAAAAATAGCCATACACCTACCTACCTGTTCGGTTTGAAGTTTGAAGGCAACATAGGCCTAGCTTCCCTAAGTCGCTGTAGGCGATCATATGCCTATCATGAACGAACGAGAAATGGTGTTTTACGTCCTCTCGGTCATAGACACATATGGGACATTTGTAAATTATACAAAGATGGTGGGAACAATACTGGAAGCAATGCCCGGAGGCAGTACGAAACCAGTAGAGTCCCGATTTAAAAAAAATTAATACAGATAGCTGTAGCGGTGACCATGCCTCGGTTAAACCTCTTCGGCTATGGCACCGCCACATCATGTTTTAGTAAGTAAGTTTTAATCTGTTGTTATCGTATGAATGTGTTGTCGGGTGTAGTATGTGGACCATGTTATCTTGTATTGTTTTATTAAGTGTATACTATTCGTTATTTTCTTATTTTAGTCTGATGTTTTATTTATATTTCAATTTGTAAAGCGCACAGAGCATACTGTCTATTACTGAGAGTGTGGATTGATAGCGCTATATCAAATAAAATCATTATTGTTATTATTATTATTGTCAATCTCTAGTCTAAGTTAAATAAAGACACACACACACACCGACACGTGCGCGCGCATTAGGCCTACCTTTTGTCACATTCTTGCAAGCACAAGTGTCGCGTGCAAATTTGCAGCTCGTGCAAATTTGCAGCTCTACAAGTGCAGTTGTAGTGCACGCGCACTATAACTTCACTTGCTCTCCAAGTGTCAAGTGTACTAACTATCCGGGACAGAAAATATTAGTTAATTTTTTTACGGAAAAAGTGATATTTTCATTCTTCAAATCCCCTATAGAGACAGCACTTTTTCCGTCTAAGATTGTTCAGATAGTGTTTTGATACACACTCTCATAGTAGCGAGCTGCAAATTTGCACGAGCTGCAAATTTGCACGCGAACTACCAAATCACGTCATCTTTCTGTTAGCCTAAAGATCACGGGGTAGAGTGAAACTGAATAGGCCTACTCAACTGGCCACACACAACAAAGGCAGGTTGTTGGTAAGTCTATGTAATAATCTAGACGTAGGCCTACGTAGCCTTCGGCCTGTCTTACAATTTTTCTAAACAAAAGTAAGCAAAACTATCACGAGTCTTTCCCAAGTTGCATGGCCCACAGGTGGCACAGAAAAGATGCGCCCAGGCTCTGCCCAAACTGTCTAAGCTTGAAGTGAACCTAGATCTCTCGCCACGCAGAATGTGTTCTGACTTCTCGTCGCTACACACAGTCAGTGATAAGCCTACATGGATGTGTTGTGTGTATGTCAGTGGAAAGAGAACAGAAAGCCCGCATCCAACGGATGCAGTAGGCCGCCTAGGCCTAGGGCCTGTGGCGTGCAAATCTGTAGCTCGCTAGGCTAGTAGAAAAGCTAGTTTCGCTTATGTTCAGACAACTGATCGCTTCTCAGCCTTTTGGCTGGGACAGTGATTCAGGAACATAAATTTTTGTTTATACCTGGTTGGTTTGTTCAGCCCGTCGTACATGGCGAAAGCCGATACACGACGTTAAACTGGACTTCCATCCAAACTAAGAAAATAGCAGCTGCAATCGGACTCGCCTAAATGCTGGCTGGCTGGCTGCTTTATTGGTATCGTGCGTATGACTGTAAGACTTAGGCTATGCACATGTGGGCAAAAAGCATAGGCGGATCGGGGGGGGGAGGGGGGGTACAGAGGTTCCAGAACCCACCCCCTGCCCTAAACAATTAAAAAGAGAAAGACCGGCCTTGGTGGCTTTAACATTAGCCACCAGGCCTTCTTCTGCTAGACTGAACCCAAGAAGATCAAAGAGTGTACATAGTTTTAATGCTACATTTTAGGGCAGTACGCACTGGCACTGTTTTGAATCATTAGGGGTGAGCACACGCCGCCAGTCGTTGGACTTCGAACGCCTGAAGAGGGCCCTGTCCATCACTTGGAAGAAGGAAAGAAGAAGGAAACTCACGAAGAGGTAAAAATCCATGACCTCAAAAAATTTCAAGCCAGAGTTTTACCTTCTTTTCTCAGGAGAGGCCTTCTATTATTATAATCAGCATCTCATGAGGGGGGGGGGGGGAGGGGCTTTGCCCCCTTCCCCTCCCAGACCCCCCACCCCACCCCCAATCCATTAGAATCATCCCTGGAGTAAGAAAGAAAGAAGAGGAAGAAAAAGGAGAGAGAGAGAGAGAGAGAGAGAGAGAGAGAGAGAGAGAGAGAGAGAGAGAGAGAGAGAGAGAGAGAGAGAGAGAGAGAGTTTGTTTACGAACGAATGCTTCAGTGATGGTAAAAATGTAATGGACAAGATGATGACATTCTGCTTAACGTCCTCCGGTCTGGAACAGACACATAATTATATGGGACATTTATTTAGTAGTAGATATAAAGATGATGGGAACGATCGTGGAGGCGATGCCCAGAGGCAGTGCAACACCACAAAAGTCCCGATTTAAAAAAAATACAGATGTGTATTAATAAAATGGACAAGCTACAAAAGCTTCTTTTATTTGCAAGCTCATACACACTTGACTAAGCATTAAGCGAATAAAATTTAAAAAACAGGCCTAGGCCTATGAAGGCCCCATGTCTATAGCAATTAAAAAGAGCGCACAAAAGTAAGTAGGCCTACATGAAATAATTTTGGGGGAAATAATATGGAATTGAATAGCAACAATAAAAACAAATACATGTATAAGCCAATAGTGGTTTGAATTGGATTAAAAACAAATATTAAAAACAATGATGAGCCAAATGATAAATCATGTACGAAATAGTTTCACTTTAAAAAAATGGTTTCTAACGAGAAAAGATGGGAAATGAGAGAGAGAGAGAGAGAGAGAGAGAGAGAGAGAGAGAGAGAGAGAGAGAGAGAGAGAGAGAGAGAGAGAGAGAGAGAGAGAGAGAGCACTATTAGCACCTAATCTGGGATTAATTGTAAGCAGATTCAGAAGATTAAATCTGTAATTGCCGAGTGTGGATTTATTAGGCTATTAAATCATAATGACGGGAGCATTACCATGTACAAGTCATGGAAAAGCAAAGGGAAGGCGGGGCGGGGCGGGGAGGAGGGATAGGTAGGGGAAGACGGGGTAAAAAGCGCATGGGCGGGTAAGAAGCCCACCCCAATTATCTCATGAAATGAAGCAAATTTCAGTCTCATTTTGCCCATGAGACGAGCGTTAATGTCTAGCATTCGTCTCATGGGCAAATTTGACTGAAATTTTCTTTGTTTCATGAGATAATTGGGGTGGGCTTCTTACCCGCCCATGCGCTTTTTACCCCGTCTTCCCCTAATGTTGTTGTTGTCGTACCCTGGCTAAAAGTTAAAGACTCCAGGGATCATCCCAACCGAAGCACTTGAACACTTTGGTACAAATGCACCAGCTAGGGATGAGAACATTACGTGTGTGACCGGTTTTGATTGCCCCGCCACATGGGCAGCCACACTCCGACTTCGGAGGAGGATAGGGAATAAAGAAGGGTTACGTTACAAGCAAAACGTTCCAATGGCGATGCGGAGAAACACTGGCAGAACATTAGCAAAAGCCACTGGTCGAAAGCAGATCATTGCGAAAGAGAAGGATAGACAGGGGCCTAGAGGGAAAGAAAGAAAAATAGATAACGGAACATTTACTAAAAAAAACCCGCAGGAAACAAAGAATTCATACACACACACACACACACACACACACACACACACACACACACACACACACACACACACACACACACAAACGCGTGCACGCTCACTCACACATGTACAAATATACACGCGCTCACTCACACATGTACAACTATACACGCGCACACACATAGAGAGCACACACTCGCGCGCACAGAGCACACACACATCGGAACAGAGAAAGAGAAAGTGTGGGGGGGGGAGAGAGAGAGAGAGAGAGAGAGAGAGAGAGAGAGAGAGAGAGAGAGAGAGGCAGGCAGGTTGACTGACTGACGGACGGACGGACAGACGAAAAAGATACACATTCAGACAGTCAAACACGGATAGAACAAAATCAGTACTTCTTAAAATGATAGCAACACTGACTTTCAGTAACATCAGTTCATCATTCGTATTGAGTGATTCCTGGCGAGAGACAGACAGACAGATGGACTGATGCTAATCACATGTTCTTCTTCTTCGCCTCAGGCAGCCAACCTCATCAAGTTGGAGATTCTGCTGTATTTGGGGGGCAGTACAAGAGAGAGAAAATGGAGTTTTACGTCCTCTTGGTCTGAATCAGACACATATGGGACATTTGTAAATACAAATATGGTTGGAACAATACTGGAGGCAATGCCCGGAGGCAGTACGAAACCAGTAAAGTCCCGATTTTTAAAAATTAATACAGATAGCTGTAGCGGTGACCACGCCTCGGTTAAACCTCATCGGCTATGGCACCGCCACAAGTAGTAAGTAAAATAACAGGGGCAATACAAGAGAAGAATAGAAAAGAAAGCATAGACGATTAAAGTAATGATGTATAGAAATTGAACTTACACTTAATTTAGAATTAGAAGTGTAAGTTTAAACAGTTGGTCTTAGAAGGAAAAAAAAACCATCAAAATAAATGTCTGCATGGGCACCCTTTTTCTCCTAGATGGAGGAACTCAATAAGGAATCCATTTATCTGTGACCTACCCAAATCCTCCATAAAATTTAATTAAAATCCAGTCTGATCGCTTAGGCCTGTAGCATAAATAAGCACCCACGAAGCGAAAGCTGCTTAATGCATTCACCGCTGTTCGCCTGTTTGTTCCTGTCTGGCTGACTAGCCGACTATCTATGTTACCATGGAATGCGTTTGAATGGAGGGACTTAGGACCCTCAAAATTTGATAGTTAGGATATCTAGGCCAACTTCGAAGATGAAGGTCATTGGTCAAAAGTCAAGGTCACTGGAGCTGAAAATGCTGCCGCGGCGCGCAGTGTTTTATCTAACGTTTTCATTATATAGTTTTGTGTTTTTTAGGTAAAGGAAAGATAAAAAATAGTTGTATATAGGCTCACATGTAATACCTTCCGCGGATGTAGTCATTAACTCAATGATAAATTCATGATAGGCCTAGTTGGATTTTCTTTGCCTCACTTTTGTAGAAATAATTTTTTTTTCATCAACTTTACCTAGTAAGTCCAACTAATGTTTTGTTTGCTTCGTGGTCTTTACTTAAAAGTATCTACAATTGAATGTGATCCCTGTGATGGGTTTGAAACAGAAACACATAGGTGTATGCCTCGTACACAATACACGCGGAAATCCCATGTGCACTCCGTAAATAAGTAAAAGAAAGAAGGAACAAATATGCGGATTAGGGGAAATACGGACACGTCTATATATTTTTTTCCTTCTTTCTTTTACTCATTGATTATTTCTGCGCGGGAACAAAAAAAATCCGGATGTCGTGTGTACGTGCGCTAAGAGTTCTTTTGTTCTCAGTTCTAGTCGGAGTAAAGTTACCATTAGAGCAGATGTCGGAAAACCAATCATTGGGGGTGCACTTGTAGAAGCCTGTGAGCCCTTCGTTCTCGTACTTTTTCCACGTGATCGTCTTGCTTGTGTCAGTGTAGTGGTTCGACTGCTCGTTCGATGTTGACCCTGAATGAGGGCAGAAAAGACACGCCTTTACTTTAGAAAATTAGTGTGACTGAAGGCAACATGGTAGATTATAGTATGCATAATAGTATGTATAGTATACATAGGTATATGTGATAGAACATAGCCCTATTAAAATATATTAAAACTAAAAACTAATATCCTATTGTGTTCAAGACACATTGTCTTGTTGGTTTTCTCGTTTTGGGCCAGTTTGTCCTGTCAGTTTTGCATCCTCAGTAGGCTTACTTCACTGTTTGGAGCCAAGTTTTCTTGAAAAACAACACTCCAACAGTACATGGCTGTCCATCCTCCACTTGTTGTAACTTGGAGGCCTACATAATTATCCTTTATTGAATTAAGTTCCATTTGCTGTTGGACTTAACTGACATTTCTATTATATCTTTTTAAGACATAGGCCTGATATAAATCTGACACAACTAGTTACTTCAGTTTGATTTTTTTTTCAGTTCTAAGGCTATGGTGATGAAGAAAATTCTAATCACTCCTTGTTTATGAGTGACTTTACCATTACAATTTATACACCGAAATGCAGTTACACCGTTTGCAGTACCTCGTTGGCAGTTGTCTCCGGACCCCTTCTTACAGCACAGCAGGCCTGCAGCGGTCACTCGCCCCTGGCTGTCACTGCAGACATCGTCATCTATGGTCACCGTCACGCTGGTCTCTGTCTTCACGCCCTCTGTCACCAGCTCCGTTGCAGGTTTATTTAGCACTGTTGGGGCTGCAAAGAAGAAGAAAATTAATAAAAGCGATAGAAACACAAACCGAACTTCAACACACTGGTTAAAGATATAAGTAATGAGGGAAAAAAATAGGAAGGAATCTCTATAGAAAAGAATAAACATAAGAAATAAGTATAAGAGGTAGAATAATTTGCATTCGCAACATGTGTCTGTATTATCATTTCCGATTTCTAGAAAGTTGAGAAGACAGTTACTATTCTGGAGGGCTGGGCAATGAAGATGCCTTGCGCCGTTACATCCCCACTGCACTATCTCGGAAAAAGTGCTTTAAGACTGCTGGCGTTGAGGAAAGACTTTGTAGTAAATCGTAGAATTCGAATCTCCAGATTTTTTAAAATTATTTCACGAGCACATAAAGCGTTGTACAATTTGGATCTTATTATGTTGATTTCTAACTGAGTGGTTGAAGATGAACGAAGAAAAGATGAGAGAGAGAGAGAGAGAGAGAGAGAGAGAGAGAGAGAGAGAGAGAGAGAGAGAGAGAGAGAGAGAGAGAGAGAGAGAGAGAGAGAGAGAGAGAGTGTGTCAATGACAATATTTTATGGTGTCGTCCTTTTAGCCCATTGTAATGGGGAGAGGGAAGAGGGGGCTTACACAAAATTAATATCCTTACACACATGCAAGTGGAAGAGAGAGAGAGAACAATGAACGACTGTTTAGTGACAGGCCGTCTGCCCATGTCATGTTGGAAGGGGTAATGGACGAGAGAGAGAGAGAGAGAGAGAGAGAGAGGGAGAGAGTCTTGGGAGAGACAGACAAAGTGAATGAGAGAGAAAGAGACAGAAATAGAGAAAGAGACACAGAGAGAGAGAGAGATGGCAGTTCAACTTACCGCGTGCTTTAGCAATGACAGGCGAGCTAACGTTTTCACCCTCCTTCCCTCCTTGTGTCACGGCATAAATCTGGCAACATATTCCGTATACAATTGTGGCAGCATCTTCTGTATTTGTCAACAATCGCAATAGCATCATTCACTTACGATTGGAATTGGTCCCTACACTTAAGGATTATATTTTAGGTTTAGTTGCATAGTAGGTTTTATGTTGAAGTTGTTTACACAAATAAATCAATCCAAGTGTAGAAAACCATAACAGAGTAACACTAATGAAAGGGAATGAAGAAGACAACGGTTATAATAATAGTAAGTAAATACTCGTACTTACGACCACTGAATAATTGGTCTCTGCAGTGACTGTCAACACTCTGGAAAAACCTCGGCCACAGTCATTGTCAACGCCCGGTATCACACCCTCGGGACGCAGGACCACACCTGAAGCCTGTAATTTAAAACAAAGATAGGAAATTACGTTCGCTTTCGCCATTTAAAGTCCTCTACCCTTCTATAATTATCGTCTCTCTTGTCGTTTTCCTTGACTGTCATCTGTCATCGAAGCAATCGTTGCTATGATCATCATGCACCCCATCATGCACTAGCGTTGTCATCGTCTTTGTTTTTGTCATCATCATTGCTTACCATTAGTTTCACTTTCCTTTATCATCAGCAGACACAACAGCATCAGCAGCGACATCTTTTCATTCTACTGCTTTACTTCAGTTTTATTATCATCATCATCATTATCACCATCATCATCACCATGATGATCAACATCAACAATACCATCACCATGATGATCAACATCAACAATACCATCACCACCACGACCATTCTCATCATCGTCAACAACATCATCATCCTCTTCATCACCATCATCATCGTCATCATCATCATCGTCCTCGTCATCATCATCATCACCATCATGATGATGATCAGCATCAACAATACCATCAGTACCACGACCATCCTTATCATCATCAACAACATTATCCTCCTCTTCATCACCATCATAATCGTCGTCCTCGTCATCATTCTTATCATCATCATCCTTATCATCACCATCATCATCGTCATCATCATCAATACCATCATCACCACGACCATCATTATCATCATCAACAAAATCATCGTCCTTATCATCACCATCATCATCATCGTCGTGCTCGTCATCATCATTATCATCACCATTGGCATACCTCAGTTCTGACGATCGTGCTGTTGTAATGGAAGGCCGTGAGGTACCCGTTCCTCTCCTGTTCAAGCGGGCAGCTGAAAATCATTGTCACCTGGGTAGCGTCTTCATCACTTTGCTGCAGATTCAGCCCTTGTACCTGCCCAGGATCTGAACACAAAAATATATAGTCGCCATCGTGGTCATCATAATCACCATATCACCACCGTCGTTGTTATAGTCGTTATCATGGATGGGGGAAATTGTTTAAGTAGTCTATTTAACCCCATAAAGGACCCATTGCGATTTAGTTCCCAGCTGTTGAAATGGTAGAACATAATTAAAATGAGAAGCCTGATTCTAATGGAGAATAGGGCATTTGCTGCGTACCAGCGACCTTGAATTTCATTGAGTTGAATGTAGAGAGTTGAATTAGAAAGGTCAGCGTAACTCGGGCAGAACGAGCGCGGGCAAATTAGTAGTCTAGTATAGAGAACGAACACTCGGGGCAAATGCCCTATTGACTCGTCATCAGAACTAGATACTTCCACGTTCACACGACTCAAAAGGATCATCCGGATGAGTTTTAATTTTTGGTGAGCTTATCGTTTCCACCAATTGACCAATTGCAAGAAGTAGACGTCTACTTTTACACTTTGATAGGCAGCATTTTACCCGGATTCATTCAAATAGAAATACAACCCCTGCATGTAGGCCGACGTAAAGATGACTGATTTGTCTGAAATCGCAAGTCTCTGGGTTATAATATCTCTTTCTTGACATTTCACGTTTTTTGTTTCATGTTTTCAAAGTTGATAATTATTATGACCCCACGTCTTACTTGATTCCAGGGTTTGATTGGAGGCAATGCTGCTTTCCGGGGCAAAGCCTTCGGTGGTGTTGGTAGTAACAGTGACTCTGTAGTTCCAGTAGCTCATAAGGTCGGGTATAGGGTAGCTGGTTCTATCATAACCTAGAGACAAGGAAGAAAAAATGATAAAGTTATACATTTATATTGGTAGGTCCCTGTTCATGCCTATTTCTTACTGATCTCTCTGCCTATTTCATGGACATCTGTATCTGTCCTATGTTGTCGCTACTGGATGACAGGTCTAACCCCCGCCCCCTCCTCTCCGTCTCTCTCTCTCTCTCTCTTTGAGCGCATGTGCATGTCTGTATGTATCTGCATACGCGCATGTGCGTCTTTATGTGTGCGCGCAAGTGTGCGTGCGTGTGAGCCGCATGTCTGTTTCCCTTACAGAGCAACAGAATTGACCATAAGTGTAGTTCTGAGAGGAAACAGAAGCCTATCTTTCCAAGGTCTGTTTCCCTTACAGAGCAACAGAATTGACCAAAGTGTAGTTCTGAGAGGAAAAATAAGCCTATCTTTCCAAGGTCTGTTTCCCTTGCAGAGCAATACAGTTGACCAAAGTGTAGTTCTGAGAGGAAAACGAAACCTATCTTCCCAAGGTCTGTTTACCTTACAGAGCAATACAGTTGACCAAAGTGTAGTCCTGAGAGGAAAACGAAGCCTATCTTCCCAAGGTCTGTTTCCCTTGCAGAGCAATACAGTTGACCAAAGTGTAGTTCTGAGAGGAAAACGAAGCCTATCTTTCCAAGGTCTTTGTGTAGCTGGACTGCCCCGCCCCATTCTCTCCCTCTTCACATCTGTCTGTCTGTCCGTCCGTCTGTCTCTGTCTGCCTGCCCGTCTGTCTGTCTGTCACACACACTCTCTCTCTCTCTCTCTCTCTCTCTCTCTCTCTCTCTCTTTCTGCCCACCCCATCTCTCCCTCTTCATATCTGTCTGCCCGTCTATCTCTGCCTGTCTGTCTGTTACTTTCTGTCTCTGTCTCTCTCTGTCTGCCCGCCCTCATCTCTCCCTCTCCACATTTGTCTGCCTGTCTGCCTCTCTCTCTCTCTCTCTCTCTCTCTCTCTCTCTCTCTCTCTCTCTCTCTCTCTCTCTCTCTCTCTCTCTCTCTCTCTCTCTCCCTCCCTCCCTCTATCCCCCTTTCTCTACCTTCCAGAAAAATGGAACCGACGAAAGTATATTCCGGTGAGGAGAGGGAAGCCTGTCTCTCCCAAGAGACTGTATAGCTGGTCACCCCCCTCCTTTCCCCGGGTGTCCATCTGACCATCAGCTGACCGATGACCACGGCGTCCACTGTCATGTCCACCAGGTTGGCCGCAGCTGCAACGAGAGCGATAAATAAGGTGTTACGTCCTCTCGGCCTGGGATGGCACATATGGGACATTTGTTTTGTTAGATGTAATAAAAACGAGTACAAACAATACGACACAAAAACGGGAACAACACAGAAACACTAAAGGCGGACATTCTCTATAATGCAAGCTGTGATATTTAAGAATGTTCAGTTGAGATGATCTAGGCAACTGGATTACAATTGGATTGATGATTTTAAAACTATTGCTATTATGTAAAAATGTGCTGCAACAACACAATTCGAGGGTTATATATGCCAGAGAGTGCTTCTTCTTCTTCCGGCTAAGTACCTACAATCAACAGGTTGGTCGAGGTTCGAAATCGGAGAATAGAGAGAGAGAGAGAGAGAGAGAGAGAGAGAGAGAGAGAGAGAGAGAGAATCTACAACAACCCAGCCAGTTGGTTCTCCCTGTGGATCCCCAACATAATGCCGCGTCAAACAGGACCACTTTTTTTAAAAATGCTATTGTAGTTTGATGGATGAGTGGAAGGTCCTGGGACAGGAGGCAAACATAGCCACCTCAGGTAGCCCGTTCCAGTTGCGGATGGCTCGAGGGAAAAATGAATGTTGTGTGTATTCTGTGCGGCAGTGAATAAATGACAGTTACTGGTCCTAAAAAACACACAATTGTGAGTGCTATCTATCATTCTTCTCGAGTGAAAGCCAGAAGGTAGCTTACTATCCCCAAAGGAATGAAGCAGACTGATCGTCGTACCTTGTGGCTTTCACCAGAGAATAATGATAGCATCTTCTAGCATTAAAGACCCCGTGACGCGCCACGGTTACGTCCCTTGTTTTTTCTGGGTTGCTGTGACCCACATTCGAATTTCCTCATATTCAAAATGAGGCTGCTCTTTAAACTGACGTGTCGCTTTCAATTTGGGGTAATTTATATGGGAGTCAGACTTGGTCAAAACAAGATTTCTTTCCAGTTATAAGAGGGAAAACACGTGAATCCCGTGATTTTGACACGTGATCGGGTGGATCGTTAAGGCCAACGTTGATAAAATGAATAACAATCTGCCTTGGGTCTTTAACCCAAAGAAACACACACAAAAATCACCACACCAAATGGATTTGCTCAACTTTAAAAGAAATATCCTTGAAGGAAAAAAACAACCAAGCAACACTGATGCTAAAAGGAACAAATTTCAGTTTATTAAAAACTTTTGTCCAGCTAAAACAAACATTCCGTGTTAGACGAATAGGGGCCTACCAATATTGTAAAACAGCAACACGGGTGCTGTAACGGGCAAATTTTCCGTTTATTAATAACCTTTGTGTAGCTAAAGAAAAACATTCTGTGTTGGACGAATAGGGGCCTATCAATATTGCAGTACAGCAACACCGGTGCTAAAACGAGCAAAGTTTCCTTTGTGTAGCTAAAAAAAAGTATGTGTTAGATTAGGGGCGTATCAATCTTAATCAATTCCACAACTGAAAGGAAACTTAGCTTCCTTCTGTGATACCTTAACCCTTCACGACATTTTCTTAATTTCCATTCATAACGATATTAGAGACGTATGCTATTGACAAACAAACAGATATATCAGCAAAGGCCAAAACAAAGCCTGTTTTGTTTCCGGAGGCAACAAGAAGCACTGCATTTTGGGGGTCTCATATTGCATTTATATAAGGCCACGTCATGACATATCATGTCGCATCGTACCGTGTGTGTGTGTGTGTGTGTGTGTGTGTGTGTGTGTGTGTGTGTGTGTGTGTGTGTGTGTGTGTGTGTGTGTGTGTGTGTGTGTGTGTGTGTGTGTGTGTGTGTGTGTGTGTGTGTGTGTGTGTGTGTGTGTGTGTGTGTGTGTGTGCGTGCGTGCGTGCGTGTGTGCGTGCGTGTTCTTAATAATTGATTTAATGTATTCGTTTTAGTTCAATCTGCTGCACATGTTGTGGAAGAAAATTGTCAATTTTAAACTTGGTGGGTGTTTTTTTTTATGGATAATAAAGATTTTTCCATTTGAATTTGAATTTAAATCACATTACCACACATCACATGACATCACATAAAACACGCAATACACTTAACCAAACTTCTGAGTTGTTGTTTTTTCTACTTCACATTACATCACACCCCACCACATTGTGTTCCTTTTTTTTTTGTCAAATAGTTTTGGTCAGTGGTTGACATAAGCTCGAAGCTTACAAAAAGAGGAGGTACTCCCTGAGTAAGGCTTCTCTACTGTAAAGTAATTCCAGTCCAACTCTCTAGAATAGCAGTCACCCGCTCCGCTATCTGGGAGTCATGGTTGGACACGATTGACAGGCGCACAAACCATTACCTTCAGAGTCAGTGGTGAGCCTCAGGTGTTGGTCGACCATCCCAGGGCCCTCCTCGTTGAACGGGGTCACCTCCACGCGGTACTGCACGTGCGGCATGAGCTGGGTCACGTTGACCTCCACGACGAAGCTGAGATTGTTCAGCTGCTCTTTGGTGAAAGAGACCGTGCTGTTGTTCTGGCAGCTGTCTGTAGTTGGAGTCACCTGGTAGAAAGAATTAAAAAAGTACAGAAACCAGCGTGTTGGAAAACAATGCATGGATGAGGCTTTATACCAAAAAATATCCACCCCTGTCTCTTGACCTGAGATGCGAACGCCTCCTACTTAAGATTATCGCCCTTGCCTGTCAGGAACTAGTCGCATATAGCCACAGAAAAGTATCTGCTCCTGACTCGTCACCAGGGGGCATCGGCAGTTCGGGCCTAAAATTATCGCCCTTGCGTGTCAGCAAGGAGTAGTATAAAGCCTCATTCGATGGAAAGTACAAGTGTGTCTTACTTTTTGATTCGTACATCTTCTTCCTGCTCCTTTGGTAAAGTAAAAGGCTCGTGCATAACAAAACATGAGACGAAGAACTTGCTTTACGTCCTCCGACGTGCAACAAGCGCATATGAGATTTTTTTAAATTGATACAGGTTACACAACAACTTACTGTTCAAAGTTTTCTTATAAATGACATCACGGGTGCCTGAACAAGGATCACATACACACTCTCACTACTTGTATCATTGTACATACAAACGTGTCTTTAAAAAAAATACAAACTTACAGATTTTAAACATACGGACAGAAAGCGTGCATAAACAGACAGACAATTAGGGAAAAAAATCAACGGAAAAGACAGGCAGAAGCAGACAGATTGACAAATAGAACGCAACAGACAGGGGGATAGAAAAATACAATTTACACATACCTCAGTGCTGTTATAGGTGCAATCAGAACATCTGATGGTGACCCCAGATACACAGGACGAGCCAGCGGACGTTAGCTTTAATTCAACCGTATAGCCGCTGATGACACCGTTAGGGGTTCCAGGCTCGGTCCAGTTCAGATGGACCCACCGACTGCCCCAGGCCGTCAGGGTGAGTTGGGTCACTTTGCCAGCAGCTGCACGGAATTGTTGAACAGGACTATTTCTTTTATAATAATAAATCATTGAAGAGGACTATTTCTTTTATAATGCCTTTTGTCCATACATTGATTTGTTTTTTCTTTTCTCCCCGGATGCTATGTCTATAGTGTGTATAGTGTGTATGTGAAGAAAAGGGAAGGTGGGTGGGGCTTTGAAAGACTGGCTGGATTATTTTGATTTCTACTTTAAATTATGTTAAATAATTATTTTTGTATACTTAATAGCTTGCAATGGAAGACATGTGGATTAGAAAACAATGCTATAGATGTTAGTAGAACAACCAAAATCCTATAAAAGTTGGTTGGTCAATGCATTCACTATCTATGCATATTACCAAAACAAACATAAATCTTGATTTAATCCTGTAATAGAAAGGGCGTCAAGGAACTCACAAAAGCAGCGTTTGAACTTGAAACCTCTTACTGCCCAATACTTATGAATCACTTAAACCAAGACTCACGTTTTGTAACCGACAGGGCATCAAGGAGTCAATGAATTCATACAACCTGTGCTTGAACTTGACACCTCTTAGGTCTAAAACTTATGAATCACCTAAACCAAGCTACTCACGTTTCGCCTGAACCCTGAACGAGTCCGTCCTCTCGGTACTGTTGATGTTGTTGCTGGTGGCAATGATGAACACGTCGTAATACTCTCCGGGAACCAACCCCTGGAACTCAGCGCTGACCACGTTGTCCTCCACAGTTGGGACTTCCCGGGGAAAGTAAGGCCCTTTTCCTCCACCGTCCTGGCGGACGACCTTGACCGTGTAGGCATCCACCAGGCCCTGGGAGGCGGTGAAGTTCACGGTCACATTAGGTCCTGGCAGCATGTTGGACTGGAGAGGTCCTGGTTGGGCCGGTTCTGCGGAACAAGTTAGAAAGAAAGACATAATGATTGTCGGTGTAGTTAATTTAATACGAAGCTTGCAGAAACTGCGTACAGCTTGGTCTTTTGTGGAAGGCTATATCTCTTAAACTGCACTGGCTGCAAAAAGGCATCAAAATTATATGAGTAATGTAGGTTTAAAAAGTTGAACAACCAACTAAACAACATGCAAACATTCCATCGTCAAAAGACATAGCGTCTTAAAACCATGGCTACGTAAAAATCTGCTTAACGTCCTCCAGTCTGGAGCAGACACATATATGTCTATATTGTAGTATATTGTAGTAGATATAAAGATGGTGGGAATAATCCTGGAGGCAATGCCTGGCAATGCAACACCAGTAAAGTCCCGATTTTTTTTTAACAATACAGATATAAATTAGGGGCCTACAAATCCAACCCAGAGCAACCAAAGAAAAACTCCACCAGAACTCACTGGTGTACACAGTAGCCTGATCAGACTCGACCGTCGTAAAATCATCAATGCTGTTGCCGCTAGTGTAGCTGGGGTTCCTCACTTTCCGCGTGGTGACAGTAAAATCATAGGCTCTGCCAGCGGTAAGGTTGACGGTGAAAACAAACGAGAGATCCGTGGAGAAGTTGGATGTTTCACCACTGATCAGGCTGGCCCTGTATTCGGCAGGTATCGATGCAATTGCGTGGTCCCACTGCACGCTGATGCGGTTTTCTTCGAAACCCATGCCGGACATTCGAAGGTTGGTGGCTTTCAAAAGAGTCACTGTTGGAATTTAAAAAGACAGTCGTCAGATTATTAAAACATGAATATATTCACAGACACCAAAATATTATATATCACAATGTGACATTGTTAGTACCAAAAGATTATATTAACAGACACCAAATGTTCTATATCACAATGTGACATTGAAACGGTTAGAATTGTTCCAAAAACAAGCCAGGGCTGACTAAGGAGCTTACGAGTGGCACAAACGAGCTTAGGGTGTAGAGTGGCACAGAGGTCAAGCGTTCGCCCCCTGTACAATAAACCCGAGTTCGAACATGGGTGCAGGGGATTTTCCTCTCACTCTGGACTAGGCCTTACGTTCTGAACGTGGAGTCTTTCGAATGAGACGATAAACTGAAGTCCCAAGTGCCCATGCACTTAGCACATCTTAAACCCAGTGGCAACGAAAAAGTCATTTGGTCAAAATCTACCCCACCTCATCAGTCACACAGAAATCGCATGCAAATAAAAAACGGGCGGCGCGCCTCTGGCTGCGACGCGCTCTCCAGGTGGGAGCAACCTAAATTTCACAGAGACGCCTCTGTGACTAAGTAGGCCTACCAAATACTAAATTAAGATGTGTTTGAACGAGAAAAAGGTAGCATTTAACCAGGCTGATAATGCTATGTTTCAAGCCAAAGAGAGATAATTTAAATCAAAAGTACAACAGGAAAGGCAGGATTGTAAATACAAGATTGAACAGAAAATGTGTACACAAAATGTAAGGCAGGTGTAGAAGTAAAATGGGTTGAAGACAACAATGAAGAGGGAATAGGAAAAACAGAACACGACATAGAAATGGGAAACACAGAGCAGTTTATTAATGAGTTGAACAAACACTATGCACGATTTGATACGGTTGGTGTTCATTGTGAGCGTAGCTGTACAGCTGACTGAGGATGAAGTTGGTGTACAGGTCAAACCCAACGATGCTACGAAATAGGGTTTTACGCCCTCTGCGGCCTTTCGGCCATGTGGAGCATCCCAACGATGCTCCTGGGCCTGATGGTCTATATAGTAATGTTCAGAAATTTCTAAGCCTCCCATTTACATGGGGTCATGGCTCGTTTGCTTCAGTTTATGTGGTTCATCATGCATGGAAATGTTTTACCTTTATTCCCATTCCTGCTTTGATCGAATTCGCGGTTTTTAGGCCGTAAAAAATTCGAACAAATCATTTAATGTTTCAAATTTCGAATACCCAAGTGATCCTGCAGCTTTCTTGAAAATGTGTGCCAAATCAGACGCGACAAGGGTAACGGAAAGAATATAAATAATATAATCTGTACAATAAAAATAGCATTCACACATAA